>JAKTUZ010000046.1:0-81043 GCA_030556945.1 Hyphopichia buzzinii | reverse complement strand
ATGAATCTGTCACAAGCTTTCCGTCATTTATGAGTCCGATAAATGCAAGTCTCTTCATCTCGATGAAAAGTGTTGTTCTACCATCCTTGGATAATTGGATGTCTAGAAAAACTTTATGATTCAGTCTGACAGTGCGAGGGGGACGATCTATTTCTAGTTTGTAGCCCCAGTTGAAGATTTTTGACACATCTATGAACTTATCGGAGATTAATTTATCGAAAACTTTCCGTGTTGCACCTTCTCCTTCAAGCTCATCAACTTCCAAGTGAGTATCCGAAGTGATTAAATGTGATGATAAGTTCTCCCACCTATCTATGTGAGTGTGTCTGAGCTTGCTGATACCCTCCGAAATTGCATCATTAAACTCGTCAAATACGGATAATAGCCACTCGTCGTCGATTTGACGGGTCCATTTTGGAACCACATTATACATATCTCGTGTTGTGTTGTTATTTGTCCCTTTTATCTGAATTGGATGCACATCATCTCTTGTAATTCTTCGGTCCAAGTGGAAAGGAATACTGAAGTATAACTTGTACCCCTTGATTATGATTATTTCAGAAGACAACCACTTTTTTGATAACAATTTTTTGATGGTATGCATCCTGTCTCTGTCCTTTACCAAATAATTTAAAATCTCCGGTCTGAATAGACCATCACTGATCACCAAAGACTTGGAGCTTTCAATAGAGGGAAACATGCGCTCAGCAACTTGCGAGGGGTGAGCGCTTTTATAATCCAAGCCATGGTTCAGTGCCATTCCTGGGGAGACTGTAAGATAAGCGATTAAAGAAGACAAGTCCATATTTGTGGCCAGAGCGAGATTGGGAGAGGAAAGAGAAGTTTTCCTCGGGATTTATTGAAGTTGTATTTGTGGCCTTTATATTAAATCCGCGCTATGCTCATTTATTCGCAGCCAAAGCAACAATTCTGAAATAGGCAATTATAGCAATATGAAGACTGTTTGAGTAGACATTTGATTAAAGCACAAGGCACCTTACTCGGACACATATGATCTTTCCTACTGTTATTGAGTATAGTCGCAGCCGGATGCAAGAAAAAAAGGCTTCCAAGAAGTAGAATTTGATGTTGTCGAATTATGTGGTGTGAGCGACAAATTTAACAAAAGCTTTGATATTTGCAGCCAAGTATATCTTACAAGATCTAACAAGCAGGCTTCTCTTAAATATACCTTTTTGCTTCTCTGGAACGAATTAAAAAGCAAAAAAGCAAATGTATGAATTAAAGAGGCTCATAAAATAATGGGTCAAAAAATCCATCAATTCTCGCTTCTCAAAACAATTTCGAAACTACAGCTTCTCTTTGAATTTTCCAGATAGAAGAATCCAGTTCAATTCAACATATTTCGTGATTATGGTTTGAGTTCTCTGGCGACTTGGGTATAAAGAAACCACCCTCTAACCTTTATCCCGAGGCATTCATTTTTATACAGACAGGCAGACAAACAAACAAATAAGGAATACTTCTCAGGTAACTTACTCTCAATTCTCGAGGGACTTCATTGAATCCACGCGGCTGGACATTTGCAAAGGAGCATTTGAGCGGGAAATCTGTAAGTGGGACTGGGCGTCCAAATCAAGGCTTTTAGTTTGGCATGAACGAAGCTAGGATAGCATGAAAACACTTATTGAATGACTAAATGACACCCTTTTGCTACCAAATACGTATATCAGAGAAAACAAGAATTTCTTTCTTCATAATCTTCATCGAGAAAGTATATCCATACCCCAAGGCATGGTCAGCTTCTAGCAGAGCGTGAACCCTCATTTGAAGGAACATCCAATCAGAGGTAGGACTCCTTCCTGATTTTTACCACTATGTACTTCGGAACTTGACACTGGTGGTTTTTCAATTTGTATCGAGGATAAGTTGATGAGTTTACCAGATTGCTAGCAAGTGAATTTGACGGGTCTTTCACTTTCTTCAAAAGTTTGTGCTTCCATGAAAAAGCTCTTCAGAACTGAAGGGAACCGATGACAGGTAGCGATGGCGCCAGCCAGTGGACATGGTAGAAAACATTCTTTGAATCGGTGTCAATGCCCCGTTTCCATTCAGTTATGATGTGTGGGTACGAAAACAATCACTAGCAACGGAACCGTTTCACTAAATTGGATCAGTTTTGCAGAGTACAATTCGTAGCTATCGCCAAATGCCCACGATTCTTATAATTTGTGAATGTATTTGCTCCAAGTGCAAATGGAACACAATTGTATTGGTTTGGTTTCCGAATAAACAGTGATGTTATGATGCTATAGGACTTCACGTCAACGCTGACCCTGTATAGAATTTTTTACCGGTAAAACTTGGGGCAGTGGACCACGAGATGTATATCAGATTTACTGTTAACGACTAACTCGAGTTCTGGCTCAATTAAAGAAACTCAGTGTGTCTTTAACTTTTTTCTACGTGCTGATAGAAGTACTGAAGAAGTTGAAAGTCTCAATGTAATTCGAGACGATATCACTGCCACTGTTTGTGATTCAAAGACTCTGCCCGGTCAACCACCAGTTGGAGGTGGGTCAGGGGATTCAGTCATTTAGTTCCGTTAGAAGTTCCTGACAATATAAAGATTCACCGTTGGGATTTTTGCATCAACGAAACTAGAAATCCGGGGCTAAAAAGTACTACTGTCAATCTCGATATTTCAAATCCAAGTAGTTGCCAAACTCGATGAACGAGTGCCGTTTCCGGCCGTTTGGATTCCCTCCGTCATCAGACCATCTTGACTAGACAAAAAATCAGATTGATTTGAAACAGATGGATGTGGAGATAAGACGAAACAAGCGACGAAGTCAGGCGATAAGCAGTTTGGAAACGCCAAGCGGATCAGAATCTCCATGCTGCCAACAGGATACAATCAAGCGCCTACCAAAAAAGGCATTCCGACGAAGCTCCGGAGGGCATACAAAATTTTCCAGTAAATGGCCCCAGAATTGAAATCAAAACGGCAGTAGTGGCCGAAGGTTACATAATCAGATCTCCGCTGATTGCCGACGAAACCGGACATCTGAGATCTGACACCGACTCCGAGCCTCGCTAACGTTAGCCCGCGTCTGGAGTTCCCATTTTGCATTTGCACCAATTCGCCGGCTTTGTTTCCCAGGTATTAGCTGAGTTCCCAGTTTGGCAGCCGAAAGAATCACAAACTCCGGCCATCGCATCGCTAGTGTTAACCCCGACGCAAACTGGCAGTAACTCCGATGCTCGCTTGCGACTACCGCGACACGGACGTACATTTCCACCGGTCTCCACTATTCATATGGCCTCACAAATGGCCTCACAAATGGCTCTGCAAATAGACCGTCACAATAGCACAACTACCCCATGCTCCAAATGGCACGGTGACCTCGCCATGAATTGCCATCACTTGCCGTCACTTGCTTGGGCCGGCGAGGGGAACTGGGGTCACCAGAGATAAGACTTTCCCAATTGAGTCGGATCAATGATACACCGCGATTGCTAAAGGCAGCAGATCCCGAGCGCTGCGGCACGGGCCCTCGCTTATCACCACCGTTTTGGAATTCGGGTGCAAATAGTGCCATCCCGCAAAATCTCCCATTACCAGATGAATACAAACCTCCAAAATATATAAATACCCAAAGTCCCATAGCACAGTTGTGACATAGCATTATGCTTCGTTTCCGCACATTCCCTGTCAGAGCCCTTACCCCAAGAGTGCTTGCTCCTAGTGTCTGGAGCGTCCGTGGATTCCACGACACTCCCAACAAACATAATGCTACCTCTGTTGATATGAGAGTACCATTAACATCCAAGAACCCAGTAGCCAGTACTTCTGAGCATCTCCAGAGATTCAAAACTTCTGAGCTCTTGTCATTTTTCGTCATCGGTATCGCCACCCTCAACAAACCTATTCTTAACTTGTGCATTAAACTCTTCCCTTACGTTCCAATGCCTGTCATCAAGGCCTTGGTTTACAAGATCTACTGCGGTGGTGAAACCATCGAAGAAGTCAAGAAAACCGGCGAAAGACTCAGCGAACGTGGTATCAGCAACATGATGATTTCCCTCACCATTGAAGCCTGTGACGGTAACGCTGTTGCCGTGGACCCTGAAACCATTGTTGCTGAAACCAAGAAATCCGTCACCGACATCTTGGTGCCACACACCCTCAAAATGATCTCCTCTGGCAAACCAATCAACTCTGTCCCAGCTGGCTACGTCGCTTTGAAGCCTACCGGATTCGCTGACAATGCTGCCATGGTTTTACGTAACTTCCGTGAAGCTGAGTACTCTGCTCAATTCGATGACTTGGTGTCCAAGGCTTCCTCCGTCATCACCACCGTGCATGAAGCCAACCGGGTTTTGGCTAAGAAATACCCAGAAAGAGTCGCTCCTTTCGTCGTGGGTGTCGTTGATGCTGAAAAATACGAATTGCAAGAAGGTGTCTATGAATTGCAACGTAGATTGTACCAACAATTCAACAAACCAAATGAACCAGTCAGCGTTGTGGGCACCTTGCAAATGTACTTGAGTGGCTCCGCTGACTTGTTGGCTTTGGAAGAGAAACTCGCTTTGGAAAACAACTACCGTTTGGGTTTGAAACTCGTTCGTGGTGCCTACATCCACTCTGAAAAAGACCGTAACGTCATTCACAAGACCAAAGAAGACACCGACAAAAACTACAACGCCGGTATCTCTTACTGTATTGAATCTATTCTTGCTCCAAGCAACAAATCCACCATTGGTCACTTGGTTGTCGCTTCTCATAATGCTGATTCTTTGAAATTGGCTACTGAAAAATTATACAACGACTCCACCTCCAACAACCCAAACAAGAACAACGTTTGCTTGGGTCAGTTATTAGGTATGGCCGACAACATCACCCACAACTTGATCAAGAGCTACAGCGTCGACAATGTCATCAAATACGTTCCTTGGGGTCCTCCAAAGGAAACCAAAGAATACTTGTTGAGAAGATTGGAAGAAAACGGTGATGCCGTTAAAAACGACAACGGCTGGCCATTGATCAAGGCCACTACTGCTGTGTTATTTAAGAGACTCTTAGGTAGAGCTTAAGTTTTATGAGATATGTAATATATTATTCTTGTCACTTTGTTGTAGTATTTCCTTCAAACGTATATATACAGTTGTGGTTTCCAGATATACTGACTAATTACACATTGAACCACCCATTCCCAGTCAATCACACCCACTTGTCTCTTGTCTGCATTTTCTAGTTGTTCGCCAACGTCTCCAATGTCTTTAGTAAGTTTTGTGCTCGAATATACCAACGGAGTTCCTGTACTCCGTCTCAAATGCTGTTTTAGATCCTCTTCACTGGCGAATTTCTCCATTTTTTCAACCCCATAGCATCGGAATATGAACTCGCATGTCTTCAAGGCAGCCATGTTTTGTTTGCTGTTTAGCAAGATTAGTATGTCAAAGTGGCTCAAAAGATATATGTTGTTCTGTAACTGTCCTACCAATTTGACTCCCTTCTCGTAGTTCTTCCGAAACCGGTAGATGTCGATGCTTTTGATGGTTTCCAACTTGGCCAGTTGTCCAGCTGGTAAAAGGTACATGGGCCAACGGTCCAATTTGTTTCCGTCTTGAATGCAATCATACACGAACACTCGTGACAAAATGGGCCACCCCAAAGCAAGCCCCTGTAGATACTTAGCACTTCGACAGTATGTGCTCGAGATGATAGCTGCGAATGAAAACGGTGCCAAAAACTCGGACTTCAATACCATTCTTCCTGAGCTTGTTTTGTAGTGGTGAACGATTTCATTCAATCCTTCGTCCACAACCGTTCCCCCATTTTCAGCGATGAGCTCAGTCAACGACTCCTTCTCTTCTTCGTCTATGTTCGTCATGAGGAAGAGAACTCCTGCAAACACGCCGCCTTGACCTCGGGCTGGTTTACGAGGAGTGGTGTTGAGCTTTTCAGGCAGACGCACACCCGGTACGTCTATGAATTGAGAATTGGGTAAATATTGATGGATGGCTTGGAAGTTTTCCTTGATGATGTCTTTTCCTTGGTAAATCAACTGGTTAAATTGCTGGTGTCTGATGAAGTCAGACAAGTCCATCAGACACTCGGAAAGCGGAACTGAAATCTCCTCGTATATTCTCCTTTTGGTGCCTGGTCTTTGTAAGTACACGTGATTGTAGCCCCGAATACAGGCAACATTGCCGCTGTTCTCGTTGTAACTAAGGCCGGTGACATTATACTTATAGCTTGCAGTACGAAGCTCAATGACGTCTCCAATTCGAAGGTCCAACAAGTACAAGTCTGAGTTCTTTATTTCTGAGTTCCCTTCGTCGAATTGCACCATCAGGACCTCAGAGTCCACTGGCTCGCTTATCAAACCAGGGTATATTCTGAACTTGTAGGATGCAAACACTCCTGTGGTGTTCTTGATCAGCAGCTCGGTCAATACCTCCAGGACTTCGTGGCGAAGAATTTCTCTAGGAGTTGAGCCAGAAATGTCGTTGGACTTGGGCTCGGAAGGAGTCAGTCTGTAATAGTCGTTGGACTGAGATTGGGTCCTTATGGCATAGTTTCTCCTTGTTGCGCCGTTTTTGACTGTGATTTCGTCGTCGTCGTCTCTGATGCTCTCGCTGATGTCCTCGAGGTCTGAAGACGCCTTGTGGGCCTGTTCAACTTCTGGTTCAATTTCTGCCTCTACATCTGGCTGAGAGCCTTGTGGCTGTACTTCCTCCTTTATTTTCGTGGGGGAAGAAGGAAGGATTTCCATGGGGGTATCTTCAGGTCCAGGCTTTGTATGCATTAGCTCGTCGTACTCGAACGAGCTGTCCACGATCATGTCGTTGTTCAGGCCCAATGCCCGTCTTTTCTTAGCCTTGTGGGCCAAGATGCTGTCGTCAAACATGAGGCCCGAGTGCTCTTCTTCGTCGGAGTCTATAGCCACTTGGGGGCCCATTCTTTTCAGGAAAATGTCTTCCTCCTGGGTGTTGGCGACCTGCGCCGTGGACCTGATATTGCTGGTGTTGGGGATTTGCACGTCGGCCGACGAGAAGTGGGGCGTGCTGGCTTCTGCGTCGTACTGTGAGAGCCTCTGGGTCTGGTCGAGTTCTATTCTCTGGGTGTCCGTTTCCAAGTTCTCGTGGGCCATCGAGTCTTGTATTCTCTGGGTATAGCCGTAGCCACTTTCGCCTTCCCTTCCTGAGTCGCTAATTACCTGGGTGTCCTCCAATGCTCCATTCAATGGGGTGTCATTGGTTTTCTGGGTGTCAATAAGCCCTTGGGTGTTGTTAGTCCCCTGGGTGTCATTAATTCTCTGAGTATCATTGAGTCTCTGTGTGTCATTGAGTCTCTGTGTGTCATTGAGTCTCTGTGTGTCATTATTCTTCTGGGTTTCAATAATTCGCTGAGTATCATTGATGTTTTGAGTATCATTGATGTTCTGAGTGTCAACAGGTCCGCCCGGAGTGAGCGTGGTGTCATTGATTCGTTGTGTATCGTCCAACTGGCGTGTTAGCAGGGTATCCGCGAGCCGGTGGTCTGCCTGTGTCTCTATATCGATGTGTGTCACTTCTTGCGACGGTTTTGCGGGTGAAAACGCTCGAGGAGCCATGGTTTCTCCGGAGTCGTCGGCGAAAACGAGACTGTTATTGGCGCTGTCGTACGAGGCTGGTCCTGGCGCGGGCGCAGGCTGGACAGCCGCTCGGCCCAGGTCTTCGTCTTGCAGCTGCGTTCGCACCGTGTCTCGCGGTGGCAGTGACATGGAAGAATGGTGATTTTCTGACGAAATAGTACGAATTTATGTGATTTATGAACTTTTGATATCGCGTTGATTTTGTCGCAATTTCTCATTTTTTCAGCTAAAAGCTTGTTGTTGATATTTTAAACAAGCTGTGGATGTGGAAAGAAGAGAAAAAGTGACTTTTCATGTGACTCGTCGTCTTCAGGAAGTAGGATTGGAGAGTGAGTTTGAAGATTCGAAGATGGGTAATTGTTTGGCTGGTCGTGAATAGAAAATTATCATGGGATATGGCTGCAATTATGCTATAATTACCGTTGAAAGAGACATTACCAGTGTGACTAGAAATACCAAGTGAGATCATGGCACAATACTCGTTACTGATACTTTTACAGGGGGAGTCAGGTTGAGCTACGAATACTTGGCTTTCTTGACAAGTGCCTGGAATTGAAATCTTTGGTTCAATTACTGCTAAATTGATTACCTGATTCGAATGCTCGATTGAAGATGATTGGAACTCGTTGTGATTGCTTCGACTGGAAACTCACCAATTGAAGACAAATCTGTCTATTAGGTGAGAACAGTCTCGAATTGGCTTGAATGACTACAAGGAGCAGAATATTCCTCAAAGCACTTAACAAACATATTCAATAAAATTACACAACCTACTAAACATACTTAAACTGACCCAAACAGCTTGACACTTATACGCGTGTTATTCTCGACACCACAAACACCTCAATTGTCGAACAATTGTCTGACAATCATCACAAATACATCAACGGCCTAGCCTCATCAGCAGAAGCCCGGCAAAGCCTGGCAATAGCTCTTTAACGAAATACCCATGAATGGTCATCAATCGTAATTACTATGTACTACTATACAAAAGCGGCCTTACACGAGATTTTGCAACTGTGCAAACTGGTCGCTTGTTAAGCCGGCCACAGTGGAGTCTCCGTCTAGTTTGCTCAAGATGGAGTCCAAGCTGGCCTTAGATTCGGGTTGCGGCTGTGGTTGGGCTTGCGGTTGTGGTTGTGGCTGGGTCTTTTTTAATATACTGGGTCCAGCGGGTAGATGGTCTTTCTTCACCACGTACAAGGCAAAGAGACCCTTTTTACCAGATATTTTGGGCAATTCTGACAAGTATCGGCCCAATAATGGACTGCTGCCATCCACCGGGATGAGGTAGGCGTCCTTGACGAAAGCAGGACGGTTGGATAACACGCCTACCTTGTTCTTTTCCATCAAGTACCCGTAGACTTTGTCGAAGTCAGCACGTCCAGACTCACACGACACTTCCACGAGCAACAAGTCTCTTGACGAGACGATCTTGTCGAGGTACGCGTCGGCACGGACCCTGTCCAAGCGGCCCTCGATGGTGTAGGCCAGTCTGGCCAAGATCTCTCGCGCGGTCTTGACGCAGCGGTTGTAGCTGATGACACCGTTGATGTCGCTGGGCTCGCGGTAGTTGGTGCAAGTATAGAACGACGCCGAGGCCGTGAAGCTGGCGAAGTCTGGGAACACCAACTCGCCCTTCCACACCTGTGGAGGGAGCGTTGGAGGGAGGTGGACCTGGCTGGTGTGAGACTGAGTTTGCGCTGGGGGCTGTTTTTGAGACTCTGGTTGTGACTTGGGCTGATCCACTTTACCGTTGCCCTTCAAAATGAGATCCAACTCGTCGTCGGAGCCGGAGTCGTTGTTGTCATTGTCGTTGTCTTGGACGTTTTCGTTGGTATCTTCGTTGTCGATGTGGTTGACTTCGACGTCGCTCTGGTCGCTGTCGTCGTAGTAGGCCTGCTGAGGTCGTGGGTCCTGCTGGCGCTGGACGATATTCTCTCTTTCTTTCTCCGGGGTCTCCTCGAAACGGCGATGGTCGATTTTGCGGCTCATGATGTTAACGTCCACCTCGTCGAATTGGTTGGCGTCCTCAACCAACTCTTCGCCCTTGTGGGTTCTCCTGATCCTCTGAGAAGTGTCTTCCACCAACACCGAGCGTCTGATCAGCTCTTGCCGCACCTTCTCGGCGTACTTCTTCAAGTCGCTGTCGATTTCCTCGGGCTTCAAGCTGACCAAGTCGCTGAAACTGAGGCCCTCGTTGATCCGCTCCAAAATGTTGGGTTTCTTGATGGTCACCATGATGCTACGGCTCTTGTCGGTGTACTTCTTGTCGGCGACGCCGCCGGCCCACGCGACCACGGCCGCCTCCAAGTCCAACGCCCACTGGTTGGCTTGTTTCGGGTCAAACGTCTTGGAAAATGTGGTGTAGAACGCTTTGAAAACGCTCTTTCGTGTGTTGTTCTTGAACACGGCGCCCGCGTCCGCACGACACCGCGCGCACTTGTACACGGCCGGGATTTTGTCGCCGTAGCCCTCGCACGAGGCGTGCTGCCAGGTGTGGCACGAGTCGCACTGGATCATGGTGCCGGCGGCGTAGTTGTCGGAGGTGGCGCCACACGAGCATTTGACTTCACCGTCGTCGTCGCCGTCGTCGCTCAAATTTTCGCTTTGGTTCCCATTGTCGCTGTGGTTCTCGTTGTTGTCACTGTGGACTTCGCTTTGATTATCGCTCTGGACATCGCTTTGGTTCTGGTATTCGTGGTCTTGGTCTTCGTGCGAGTCGTGTGAGTTTTGGCGGGACTTCTTCGTCGAGCCAATTCCATTGCTGGACTCGGCCGGCCGCTTGCGTTCCTCGGAGTACGCGTACGAGGTGTCACGCGCCGAGTGCTGGCCCTTGTTGGCCCGGGCAGATCGTCTGGGCTCCATTATACACGATGTTTAGATGGAGTTCTAGGAAAAATTTGATGTTGTATTTTTTCTAGTGAAAACTGCGAAATTGTCGTTTCAGTTTTGTTTCGCATTTGTTGCAATTTGAGCACAATATGAAGATGAGAAGATGGAAAGATGGGGAGATGAAATAAGGAAAAGATGATGAAAAAAGGAGAATAAGGGAAGAAAAGATGATGAAAAAGGAGAACAAGGGAAGAAAAGATGATGAAAAAGGAGAAGAAGGGAAGAAAGGAAGAAAAGAGAAAGGATGGGATGAGAGGATGATGGTGAAATTTGCTGGTGTTAAAGTAGTGTTGTAGAGAAAGTTGCAAAGAAGAAGGTTTGAAGAAGTTGCGAATGTAGAGAAGATATAATGGAGTGTTGTGGAGTTGATGAAAGGTTGTAGACGAAAAGAAGACAAAGCTAATGCGAAACTGAGTGATGGTCGAGAGATTTGGGAACTGATACAACGACTAACAATCCAATACTATGAATATATCATGTATGTGCCATGTTTGAAACGGCCCAAGATCCAAGAGACTCCAGCCGTGAAAAGAACACCAACGCCCAATGTTCTGTGTAGTTTGAACCAACAACAAGTAGACTTTGTAAAACGCTCTCCACTCAATCATCATGATACTACATTATCTGAGATTCAAATTTCAATATTTAAGTTATTACAGCGGCCCCACAGACCATTGGGCAGCACTTTCTAGATCAACGAAATTGAACAAAGAGCAGAAATGGCTCTTAGGTGTGCTATTTGATAAAACCGAACGACGATTCAATCATTCAGTTGATCAGCTAAAAGACTACGTTAATGCTTTTCTGAGATTGATGCCAATTGCTGCAAATTCATAAACTGCACACACAATAACAGTTTGGCATTGAATGTATATGCTACAGATACAAAGGGCTAGTTTACGATTCCCCGTAGAAACATCAGACTAACAGCAACACATTGGGATTTCGGAAATATATGATATCTTAATCGAATCAATATATATAAGAAAGGAACTCGCAAAGTCTAGTTGGGACACTCACAGAAAAACAGTGCTAATCAAGAACAATCCAAGAGTATCGAAACACAATGACAGCCCCAGGCATCAAAGACTGAGCTCAAACAGCCCCAGGCATAAAAGACTGAGCTCAAACAGCTGACAGCCAACACATCTCGCTTCTAAAAGCTCGATAAATTGCTAATGAACAAGCCTCTACAATTTTGCAACCCACTCAACACACATCATAGCCTACAAGTACAACTTCTGATAACATAATCCATTACACTAGACATTAACGCCACATCGGCGGATGCAAACACATCTAAATTCAATCTCTCCCAAGCTGGTCAACCTGCTTCTTCCACCTGCTTCCCCCTTCTGCTCCTTCCACCTGCTTCTTCTCAACCTCTACTCTTCAACTCCCCAAGCCCTTGATCAAAGCCATCAACTCGCTGTCGTCTCCAAATGCCTCCTCCACCTCCTCCAATGCATGTTCACTGAACATCCCGGCTTTGGTGGGTCGGTATCCCTCGGCTATGGCCTCCACTATGGACTGTCTCCGTCTTCGTCTGCTGTCGTTCTTTCTCTTGTGGACTCCTCGTTTGGCATACACTGGCACTTGCACTGGTTGCATCACGGACTTGTTGCGGAACGCTCCCAAAGGCACCGACTTCTTCTGGCTGAAGTCTCTCCATATTTTGGCGTCATTCTCGTCCAGATTGTCCAATTCTTTGATGTCCAACAACTCGTCGAGTCCCAAGGCCGAATCCTCCTGTTTTCTCGTTTTTGGTGGGCCCTCCGAATACAGTTTCCGTGGCTTTCGTGGTTCAGCCCACTGGAGTGTTCTGGTGGAAAGTCCATCGATGATTCCAAATGGTTTGCTGTCGATGGCCACCCAGGTGCCCAACACGGGAGGCCTGTAATCGGCGGTTTTCAGCGAAAGAACCTCTTTGGCCATCTTCAGGCCAAACTTCTTGTCTGACTGTGGGAGGCTTTCGTCGACGTCTGTCAGTTCTCCGCTGTCGTAGTCGTATTCTTCTTCTTTCTCGTCGTTCTTGCTCTTTTCTTCGTCCAGACTGAAGAAATAGTTCCAGAGATACAGATCGTCTTCTTCGTCGTCGCTGCCTTCTTGTTGCTGGGGACCTAGAGATTCCACAAACGGCACCAGGAAGTCAATGATGTCCACCTCGTCCTTTTCGTCGTCTTCTTCGTCGTCGCTGCTGGCGTATTGCACCACGGGGCCCGTGGGGTTGTGGAAGGAGTCCATCAACTTTTCCGCTTCGTCGTCGAAACCGTTGTTTTCAAATTCGTTCACGAGAAACTTCTCTTCCTCTTGCAAGAAGGCGTCTTCGTCTTCCACGGAGCCCATGGAGTCCTTGCGGCGCAATTCTCTCTCTTCCATGTCGTTGTCTGCCTGGAGCGTGGCCAACAACTCGTTGTCGTCGATTTCGTAGTCTTCGTCCGAGTTCAACTCGTCTTCCGTGAACTTGGGCACCAGGACCAAGTTCTCGAGCCCAAACGGTTTGCTTGCCGTTTCGCCCAAGTCTTCATCTTCGACATCTTCGCCTAAATCCTCTTCGACTTCGCCCAAATCTTCATCTTCAACATCTTCGCCTTCACCGTCTGCTTCTTTTTCGCTGTCGATGGCCGAACCGAGGGGAAACTCGCCAAAATCGAATGTGAAGTCGATGTCTTCGGGAAGTGCTGTTTCCAGCTTTCTTCTGCCAAACTTGGGCATGCTGACCGAGTTACGAGAGCTCCTTCTTGAAACCTTTGATTTCGAGGTTTGATTCTGGTTCTGGTTTTGATCTTCATCTTGGTTCTGGTTCTGGCTTTGATATTGATTGGACTGGCCCTTGTGGGTTTTCTGGCTCTTCTGGCCCTTCTGGCCCCTGCCCACGCCCTTGATGCCTTTGAGTGCCCTCCATGCCTTCATGGAGCGAGCCTTTGTTTCCTTCTGCAAGGCGACCAAGTCGACGTCGGAGTCGTCCGAGGAGGAGTTGTCATCGTCATCTTCTTCTTCATCATCGTCGTCATCTTCTTCGTCGCCATTCTGCTGCGCTGCTAATTGGAGAGCGCGGAGATCGCCGATCTCCTCGTCGTCGCTGGCAGAAGCCAAGAACACCAGGCCCTTTCTGGAAGCTTCTAAGTCTTCGCTTTCCGATACTGCTGTGAGCAGCGAATCAGAAGACAGTGGGACGTTATCGGAGTCAGAGTCGCTCGATTCGGCGATGCTGAAGCGGCGTGGTCTGACGTTGTGCTTGTAGTTCTTGCCGCCCACACGGGGGGTATTTATATGAGATTTCTGTGATTTTCTCGGTGCTTTTGCCATGGTTAGTTGTTGTTATATAGAATGAAACAGGGAGAATAGGGATGCACAAAGATCATTACTTGGATGTGAGCAAGCGGGAAAATCGGGTTTGTAAGCTTCTGGCGTTGGCGGTGGTGGCTGTGTGCGTGGTGACGGGTTGTAGCTGTACGTAGCGCCAGCTATATTAATGTGGATAAAGTGGTTAAAGGAATAGAGGAGTATTGAAGGTTTGAAAAAGTTTGAAAAATTCGCACTGCGATGAGCTGGATAAGATAATCCAAAAAAGATGGAGAAGTGAGACAATCAGATAGAGGATGATCGAGAGTGATGGATCACCATGCAAAATGATAGATAACTAAGGGAGGAAGTGTGACGGGAGCGTAACACGGAAATCGAAGGAGGTATTTGGAGTGACAGGGAAAATGGCATAAACTGCCTTGTATGCGCATGGCGTGATTGCAAAATCCACAGTGCGACTGTGTAAAATTGGTAATGTGATATTGCAATGATTGTATCTGGATACAGGTATAGATGATCCTGGTACTTGTTAGAGGTATAGACTAGTATTTGGTAGAGGTATAGACTGTAATATGGTAGTGATACGATTTCAAGTGGATTCAAAAGATGCACTAATATGGTGATGCTAATTGGTACACTTGTGATATTATGGCTTAAGTAAAGGTATTTATATGTGAAAGACAATGAGACCGCCCATACTTTAACAGACGTATTGCATGTTCGTATGCTTTCTTGTGATCATGCTTGCATTCATAATTTAATTATCTTACTCGATCGTGATCGTAATTGAGAGTTACTGTAATCTCAGCTTCACCATGTTTGAGCTACACTAATTGTCACTTGGTGTTCCATTACAGTGTTTGCCAGATGTGTAATGATACTGGTGCATCGGTATGCTTTTGCTGCCATACACACTAATGAACAAATGACAAAGCAATCTGGTGATATTGTAAGTTTTCAAAGATCTATACGATTATTCACAAAGCGGGTTTATGTTACATATTGATACAAGTATCGTATAACAGATTTATATCATAGCAAATCAACCAATATTTCTGCCATTACCCCAGAACTTCTCTACACTCTACACATTGTATCACACGAATATCCATTATCTATCATCCATTTCTATCATCCATTACCCATCATCCAACCTATCTTACCTAACATCACTATCTATTATCCATTATCTATTATCCATTATCTATATCTAATTACTCTAAGACTAACACCAAAACTTATACATCTTGTAATACCATGGTTTCTCCGATAATAACTTTCTCTCTTCTTCCAACTCTTGCTTCAATGCCTCCATGTCAGTTTCTCGTCTACCAGTGACAAGGTCAATGTCCTTAGCTGGAATTTGCAATATCCAGTTTCTCTTCCACACCTTGTGGCCAAAGTAGAACACAACCAAAATGACTCCTCCTAAGTACAGTAAGAAGAAATTATAGGCGCTTGGTGGGTCTCCCACAGGGAATAAAGCCACCCAAAATTGTGCAATCAACACCAAAACATTAATCACCACTCCGTACCACGATCCAATCACTCCAGTTTGTGAAGTAAAGGCCAAATCGCTGGTAGGACGCCCTTGCACCTTCATGGCACGACGAAGACGAATGTGGGAGTAGTTGATGGATATCCACAGGGCAATGGAACTCAAAGCAGATATACTCAATAACCAATCGAAAACGTCACCTTCTTTGCCGCTGGCGGCGATGAAAGCAATACAAGCGAAGGCATTGGCAATGCAAATGGCAACCAATGGTCTTCCTGCTCTGTCGATGTAACCACAGAATTTGGGTGCAAGGCCTTGTTCGGATAAACAGGTGAGGGTTCTGGAAGTAGCATAAACCGACAGTGATGCCACCAGCACACACGAGATGAGAACCACGGCGTTCATGACAGAAGGGAGTCCAGAAATACCACCGTTCTGAATGGCAATGACAAATGGAGACGCGGTGACATCGACACTCAGGGCACCTAAAAGACGCTCAGAGTCCAGCGGAACGAGGAAACAAACCAAAGTTAAACTGACCATGTAGAACATGAGAATACGCCAGAAAACCTGCTTGACGGCTCTGGGAATGGTGGTACGAACGTTCTGGGCCTCGGCGGCTGCAAGACCAACCAATTCGGTACCGGCGTACGAGAAAGCAGCGGTGACCAACACGGCAGCCACACCCTTGAACCCGGTGTGGAAAGCACCAGGCTGGTGCCAGTATTTGGCGCCCACAGAGTGGCCATTTGGACCACCACCTGCGGCGAGCACGATACTGACAATGATGAAGACGATGACGGCAAGCACCTTGATTGCAGAGAAGAGAAATTCAGCTTCACCGTAGGCACGCACACCAAACATGTTGATGGTGGCCACCACGACAAAGAATATTAGCACCCAGACGTCGGCGTTGATGGACTTGTTCCAGTACTTCATGGTGATGCTGCAACTGACCAATTCCAAGGGGAGAAGCACCAAAAACTGGAGGAAGTAGTTCCAGCCCACGGCGAACCCGACAGAAGGGTCGATGAAGCGACTGGCGTAGACGTTGAACCCACCAGAGATGGGGTATTCACAGGCCAACTCACCCACAGCCTGCATCATACAAAAGATGGCCAGCCCAGTGACACCAAAGGCCACCAAAAGGCCACCAGCAGAGCCTGTGCTGAGCGCCAGGCCGGAGGCCACGAAGAGCCCGTTCCCGATACTCAGCCCAATGGCAATCATGGTGATGTTTCTGGCCTTGAGCTTCCTCTGGAGAGGCAGGCGGGCGGTGTTGACGGCGGCTCTTTCGAGATCGGTGAGTCTGACGGTGTCGTCGTCTTCAGGCACATCCGACCGCTTGAAAGAGTCCTTGAACAGCCGCCACTTGGACAGCTCGGCGTTGGAGTTGGACAGATCCGGCGATAGCACGTTTTGGCTTTGGTCTTCTGACTTTTCCATGTTGATGATGCGAAAAGCGAATAAATAGGGTTACCTGGGGGAAAAGCGCCGCTAAAACTTTCAGGAAAAGGCGAGGTGTAGCACCGGCGTGTAGCAGTACCAGTAAGCTAGCGAAAGAGGTATCAACTGTGGAGTTTCGACAGGTATCCACCGATTTCACAGGAAAAGAATGTGTTGGTTTCCAGCGTGAAATTGCTCGAGAATTTTTTCTCATTAATTTTGGCTGCGAGTGACTCAGGCGGCGGTTGCAACTGCAAAATTCACAGAAAATGCACACAATTTCACCAGTATTGTGTGGGAACTCGAAGCCGGACCACCTCCAAGTACACGTACTCAATAGCTCACTCTAAACACCTGAAACAGCTACACTTGCCAGTAGTGAATGAGTAGAAAAGCCTTATCAAGTGCAAAAATAATCTCGTGATGTGGTGGTGTACGGGCCCCTGTGTAACTACGAGATCGAAGCATGCTGATGTAAGCGCCCCTAATATCATAAGCCGAGAATGGCTAATAAACTCTTCTTCTGAACAAGCGCCATAACTCTTCGTTGGTGGGTGATTCGTTGATCTGACGTTTCGATTCGTGATTGTGGCAAAGATTGCGATATAATTATTGGCAAGTATAGAAAGTTCACACGTCCATCCCAGATTAGCCGCCGCAACCAGTATCAATAGCAAGTTGCAGAAGAACAGGAGGAACTTAAACGAACAGGTTCTACTTACCCAAGACTAGTGATTTCAAGAGACCAGTGAGCTTTACACGACTAGTGAGCTTTACAAGACTAGTGATTTATAAGACTAGCAAGCTTCACAAGACTAGTGATTTATAAGACTAGTAAGCTTCACAAGACTAGTGATTTAAAACTATTGATTTATACCACTGATCCCGCTTAACCACCAATCTCCTTCTCCGACTTCGTCGAAACCTTTGGAACTCTGCAAGCATATAAAGCCGGAAAATCACCAGTCCATTTCCGCAGCTCACCACTCGCTCCTTCAACTACTCTAAACCACCATGAACACAGACAACGACCACAACGCAGACGACTACGTGGATATCTTCCAGGATCTCGACACCGATCTCATCGAAATCTTCCAGCGTGGCCAACAGGCTCGGATGTTCCAGCAGATCCCACCCCAGGAACACGACTTGAGAATCGACCAGATAAACAGATACCTCCGGCAGAGGCTCCGCCGAGACTCTCAGTCCATAGTGTCAGTGGCATGGTACGGTCCCGTGCCGGTGTTGCGAGTGAACTGGGCCGCTGTCAAACGCATGTTTCTGGCAGAAATGCTCAAATCATTCGTCGCCAACACCATACGATTCATTGTGGTCAAAATGGTAAGCTCCATGCAAATATTCATGTATTGCATCCTGATAACATATTTGGTCAGAGGCTTCATGATGGCCACGTTGAAAGTGTGCAATCACATTGCCTTCACCGACAATTTCGTGAAAGACATGGTGGCATTTCTCATTGGAGATGGCTTGGATACCCAAACCTTGAGAGCAGAATTGTGGACAAACAACGACGACGTACTACACTTCATCGACGACGACACCCCCGTAACCCAGTTGTTGAGTTGGCATATCTGGCGCAGAGTCCTAAGGAGCCTTGTCGTATCATCGCTGATCGACGTGATGGTGGAGAAAAACTCGACGCTGTTCAATTGGAGGCAAAATCTGTTGATCCACAAGTTCTCCAAGGCGGTGTTGCAGGGCTACCCTTCTATGGAAGGGACACTGCTTAAGTTCATGGCCCTGTTCATCTACCTCCTGTATGTGTTGGGTATCACCCTTGTTGTTCTCAATGTAACCACATTAATCAGTATGGCATCGATCAAGTTCGTATACAGATACGGTGGGTTTTTCAAAGAATTGGCCCTGATCACAGCAAAGCTGTTCCACCAACTAGCATGAATTACACAATGATCCAACGAACTCAATATAGAATGGTCTCAATTTGATGAATAGGTGGAAAACTGGCGATTTCAAGAATCGGGATTTCAATCACAAGTGGAGTGATGTCACATCCTAGCTGTTGTGAATGGCGGGTTTTACTTGTGGTTATCAATTGAATGTCGATAGCAATGGTCTCTATGGGTTTTGCTTGTGTATCGCTTGGATTTCGATATAATAATGGTCTTAGTGGGTCTAGTACATAAAGGCTTCAACTCTGCATCCACCAGAGCTCATCTAACACCAGCAATTGACGAACACAAGTACTTGTGGCCAAAAATTTACTATATGAGTACTCAGTGCTCAACATCTATGATTTGAGAGTACTCGATGGCTCGATATATAGATGCTTATATGTGGACGGCTTCATACGTACCTGTCTAACGAAAAACTATAAATTCTTCGTGAATCATTAGGTATCATCCAATCTCGTGGACTCGGTGAATTCAAAGCGGTAGATCTAATAATCTCTGAATACCTCGATGCCCAAATACTTACAAGATCTGCTCCGAACCCTGCTTCAGCATTAGCTTAGAATACCAAGATCTGAACATAAATCTGACTACTAAAATCCAAATCTCTGTATAAAACCCAAAATCTCTGTATAACACCCAAAATCTCTGTATGAAAATCTGTATAAAACCCAAGATCAATATTTAATTGGTGCGCTTAGCGGCTTTCCTAAAAAAGCTACCCCATAAATTCAAAAAAGATAAAAATCAACCACTCCTTTTTCCTCAAAATGACCATGAGAGCAGCAGTTTTCGACGATAGACTCCTTGTTAGGACAGCCACCAAGCCTGTTCCTCACGTGGAGCAGTCTCGTGATGCTATAGTCAAAATCAAGTACCTGGGATTATGTGGATCCGACTTGCACTACTATCGTGGAGACATTCCCTCCCAGAAGGGCCACACCATGGGCCACGAGTTTGTGGGAAAAATCACCGAGCTTGGTGATGCAATTGCATCCAAGTTTGCCGTGGGCGACGAAGTTATTGGCACTTTTTCCGTGCAATGTGGGGAATGTTGGTCTTGCAAACACGGGTATTCGGGTACTTGCGAAACCACCAACACATTCGGCAAAATCGGCCTTGAAGGCGCCCAGGCCGCCTATGTGAAGGTGCCATTTGCCGACGCTGTTTTGGTGAAGAAACCCGCCGCCGGGCTGGGCAAAACCGACGAGTCCGTTTACGTGTTGATGTCGGATGTGTTTGTCACTGGGTACTTTGGCGTGAAGAAGATCTTGAACCACATGTCAACGGAGGCTTTCGCTCCAAAGCCGCTGGAAGTCTCTGTGTTGCAATTGGGGGCTGGGCCCGTTGGTTTGTGTGCCGTGTTGGTGTTGAAACACTTTGGATTCAAGGAAATAGTGGTGGTGGACGGAATAGACGAGAGATTGCAGAAGGCCAAGGAGTACGGCGCCACCACCACCATCAACTTTGCCACTGAGAAAGGCAAACTCGAAAAGTACATCGCGGAGCAAACCAACGGGTTGGGGTTCGACGCTGTGTTGGAGATTGTGGGTGCTAAAAGTGCCATTAGAACTGCGTTCGACTCGGTTCGCCGCAACGGTTTCATCGCTCATGTTGGCATGGGCCACGACGAGCTCCCGTTCAACGCGCTTGAGGCCTACGCTAAGGGCGTGACTGTATCTTTTGGCCGATGCCACGCTTGGTCGCTTTTCCAGGAGTCTCTTGAGCTTTTCGAGAAACTCAAGGACAGTCTTGCGGACTTGATCGAGGCCAAGGTGTCCATCGAGGAGGCCGGCAAGTACTATGAGTTGTTTGAGCAGCAGAAGGTGGGAAAAGTGGTGTTTGAGTTTGATTAGGTTGGGGTGTGGCATTCTGAGGAATTAGGGACTTATCGTCACATTACACCACTGAATGTAGTGAATTCATTGCTCATCGACATCTTTGTCTTGC
Source organism: Hyphopichia buzzinii (assembly GCA_030556945.1). NCBI lineage: Eukaryota > Fungi > Ascomycota > Pichiomycetes > Serinales > Debaryomycetaceae > Hyphopichia > Hyphopichia buzzinii. Next base: position 60,413 of record JAKTUZ010000046.1, on the reverse strand, counting down.
ACTGTCTGACATTTCACTTGTTATCCTCAATAGTACACACATATCACTCAATAGCCTCGATGTAGACACATACTCGATAGCCTCAATGTAGACACATATCGCTCAGTAGCCTCAATATTGAACAATATCACTCAATAGCCTAAATATATTCCACTTCAATCACTGAATATCCCGATACCACTTATTCTCTCATATCTCTCAACACCTTCTTGTCCCACATCTCTCAACACCTTCTTGTCTCACATCTCTCAACACCTTCTTGTCTCACATCTCTCAACACCTTCTTGTCTCACATCTCTCAACACCTTCTTGTCTCACATCTCTCAACACCTTCTTGTCTCACATCTCTCAACACCTTCTTGTCTCACATCTCTCAATACCTTCTTGTCTCACATCAATATCTTATTGTCTCACACACCTCAATCACCACCGATTTTGCAACCAAAACTGCAAATCTTAAAAACCAGACGCAAACCACAATCACCAAGTCAATCCAGCAAATCATAGACCAAAATCGCCAATGTCTAAATCCAAGATATGCCCACCTATATATATATCCATATCATGTGTCTTGAATGTGTCGTGAGTTTTCGGCGCACTTGCCCAATTGGGTCTTCCATCTCGTGCTGGGCAAAGCGTTCTATTGTTCGTTCTCTATTGTTCAGCCCCATACGTAAAACGATGACTCTGGTGGAAAAGGATGAAAAAATTGTTTTCTTCACCTGCTTTTCTTCGAAGACTACAACTATCATGAACTTTCTTGTACTCATCCAGTTTGCACTCAGTGTTGGTTTTGCATTTGCAGCCAATAAATCCTTCTCACTAGTGGCCATAAATCCTGGGTCGGACTACCACGGAAAGTACGTGTCGCTCTCTGGCACCAGTCTTTTGTTAAACCGTGGAACAAAGATCGTCTTCAGCTTGCTGGATTCTGGCTCTATGTTTGACCAAACCAATAACCACACCATAAACGTCGATATCAACGCTATGGTGGTGGAAACCAAATGGGGATTGAACCAAAATTTCGCTTTGGACTCTGATGGTTATCTTGTCTACAACGGCAGCGACTTCCTTGTTTGTCCTCAAGGTGGGGATCTGAAGCTCTCCACTGAATGCTGGAATGGCACTTCGGTTGCTCTTAAAACTGCAGACCTCACAGAAATTTAGTGGAAAAATTAGTGGAATGGTTAAGAAGTGGGAAAAATATTTGGATCGGGCTCGGTCTTGATCGGTTTGTATACATTGGCAATAAACGTCTTTGATGGATATAGCGGGTATGTAGCCGGTTTCGACTTTCGATGATATTGGCAAAAAAATAATGGACGAGATCGGAGTCGAACCAATGACCTTCTGCTTGCAAGGCAGACGCGCTACCAACTACGCCACACGCCCGGTGTATGGATGAAAACGTCCTGGAATTTGCCATGAGCCCGTACACTCTGTTAGCAACATTCAAGGCTGCTATGAAAGAGAGGGTAGGGACGAACAAGTACATGGATGGGGACAACACATGGAAGCCGGGTGAATCCAACTTTTGTTCGACTTTCCGGGCTGCAAGAAAGGGCGCTTAGCCAACAGCACTTGTGCTTGTGAGTTTGAGAGGATCTCGGCAAACAGGAAACAACAGGAAAACTGTGGCTGGACAGATCGCTAGCATCGACACTGTCATTGGATTTGGCAATTATTGGCAATCGTTGGCGATCATTGCTATTGTCATCTTCGTAACTGGCGTCTCGGCTATCTTGCCTCGGGCGTTTCAACGTCTGCAGTAACAATACATCTTGATAGCACTATAACAGATCCTTTCTGGGAACAGTCGATTTCAATCACATCGAGTTTTTAGCATTCAGTTAAAGTAAAAGAAGGAGACTCAGACACATAATTTTCCAAAAGCTGCATATGTATACTTTGAACACTGATGGTGAAAAAACGGTATCTTTACATATGAGGCACCAGATATTGTAACGGAGATTTGAGAGCCATGGACATCGTAAAGAATACCAAGAGCTATCAAACATCGTATTTCGCTCAAGAGCTATGGTGTATCCAGTACATAATAAATGCGTAATAAAGTAATGGGCTACAAAATAAGTGTTCAATATAAGCACGAAGTGTGGATGTATACTCACCCAAGTCCATTTGTTTGACACCCTCTACCCAATTACCGTAATTACAATCTACTACACGAGAAATGGCCAAACATCGCCAATATACGCGTGCCACTATTTTCTGTGCTCTTGCTGCAAAATTCTCGGTCTTAAGTGTTGCAACACCAACACTGCAATCTCAAGTACCTGTGATCAAGGACACTGCTGATACGAGCACAAAACGACTGTTTCCAGTTTCAAAAGTCTAGATATGGATTTGCCCCCCTTTTGTCTCTTTCAGTCGACTTTTTTTGGCTGATTGTTTGGCAGGTGGCTTATCTCCGGGAGAAAATTTTCACCCAAAATTCATCTCGTATTCAGCCACTCGTGCCACAGCCCGTAATTACAGATCCTGAGTCAGAAACAAAGATTGCCGGTACCGCTTTGGTAGCGAGTTATCGGTGTTTAGCGCGATGTAAAACGGTCAGGCGTTCTGAGCTCAACGTCTAATTTACCTGGTATAAAACTGTGGCTCACTTGCCCATCTCAACTGATTTAGTATAAATGGAGCCTGGAGCCTTCATGTACTAAATGTCACAGTAGCAGACATGTCTGAGAAAACAGGTGTAACCAGCACCAATGTGAGCGTTGACTCACAGGAGGTGCAACACATTCAGGAGGAAAACAAAGTCATTAATGTTAATGATGCCGATGCAACGCTTTCTTTCATGAACATCCACGATGCCAACACTCCAGCCATTACGCCGGAACAGGAGAAGAAACTCTCCAGGAAAGTGTTGTTCAGAATCTTGGGTTTGACCTTCATCATCAACATGGTGATGTACATGGACAAGGCAGCCTTGAGTTACTCTTCCTTGTCCGCTCTTGGGTTCTGGGAGGCCACTGGTTTGGACCAGAACAAGTACAACAACTGTAACACCTTGTTCTACGTTGGGTTCATCATTGGCCAGATTCCAGGTCCTTATGTTATTCAGAAGTTCCCGTTGTCGAAGCTCATGCTTGCAATCTGTGGTCTTTGGGCCTTGATTATCTTTCTTCATTGTACTGCTTTCAATTACGCTGGTGTCATGGTTCTTCGTTTCTTCCTTGGGTTCACCGAAGCCCTGGCTATTCCGATCATGACATCAACAAATGCCATGTTCTTCACCAAGAAGGAAAGAGACAGCACCCAGCCCGTGTTCTACTCTAGTTGTTTGGCTTCTTCTATTCCTATTGGTTTCATTGCCTACGGTATCATTTACTCCCACTCTTCCATCGGTGGATACAGAATCCTCAACATCGTCATTGGAGGCATCACTGTGGTTTTGGCTGCCTTGGTGTTTGTATGGTACCCAGATAACCCAGTCAACGCTAGAGGCTTTTCAACCGAAGAGAAGGTCTGGATTATTCGTAGGGTCCAGGACACCACAAACGGTTCGGTGGACTCTACCACTTTCAAGAAGAAACAAGCCATCGAAGCACTTAAAGACCCTATCAGTTGGCTCTTTTGCCTCGTCTTCCTTTTGCAGCAATTGGCCAACAACTTAGCTTATCAGCAAACTCTCTTGTATGCCAGTATTGGTGGCATCACCAACTTGGACTCTACTTTGGTCACCGTTGCCTCTTCTGGCTATGCCGTTTTATGGGCATGGTTTGCTTGTTTGATCATGGTGATATTCCCATCAACGTCATTTTTGACATCCATCTGGTCGCTTTTCCCTGCTTTCTTGGGGTCCATCTTGGCCGTTTCGTTGCCTTACTCCAACTCCATTGGTATGTTGGGTGCAATCTGTTTGGCTTCCCAATCTTTCGGGGTTAATTGGATTATTGTGTTTGGCCTTGCCAAATCCACTGCCAGATCCCAGACTAAAATGAAAACCAGAGCTGCCATGTTGATGGTTGCTTACTCTGTGCTGAACATCATAAGTCCGCAGTTATGGCAGGACCGTGATGCCCCAAGATACGTCCCTGCTTGGATTGTGCAAATTGTTTTGAGTTTCAGTGTTACTCCAATGATTATTGGTGTCATTTGGTTCATTCTCTACAAAAGAAATGTCAAGAGATTGGCCAACATGTCCACCCACGAGAAAATAGGTATTGTCAAGGACGACGAGGGTAAGGAAACTGTGGTGAAGGTTGCCGCATTGGACATGACCGATTTAGAGGACGAGACCTTCATTTATCCTATGTAATATAGATATAATAGACTTATATGGACTATATAGATAGAATAGAGTTATTTGGATTGATTTGGGAGAGGTGATGGAGTTAAATGGACGATATAGATATAATAGAGTTACTCGGATTGATTTGGGAGTTATGGCAAGAGAGGCCACTGTATGGGTCGTAACATTCATTGACAAGTTTGAAACATGAGTTTTGGCAAGCTTGCAACATACGTATCTGCAACACCAGTGGATTTTGCAACACAGCTTTTGCTCGAATGTTTGCAGACAACCATCTCTATGCTGCTTTGCAACCAATTACTGAAAGCTACATCTGCTAATTCTAACTATCCTGATGTACTATACAATATCATAGATTATCTCTTCTCGGCTTCAGCAGATAAACGAGCACTCAACTCGATTTGCTCTTTGACAGCCTTGGTCAAGAATTCAATCATGATCACGTCTTGGTTGTGTGCTCTGAAGTGGGCCTTCAAGGCCTCCATGTCAGCCAAGATTTGTGGTTTGCTCAACAAGTTGTTGACCAAATGTCTCAACAAGTCGACGTTGGCATCGGAGTTGTTGGCAGAATTGATGTAAGTCAACAACTGGTCGATGTTCTTGCTGACACCGGCGATTTCCTTGGATAATTGGGTCAAGTCGCCTTGCTCGTTGAGGGCAATCAGCGTGGATTGGGCGTTGGCAGAGCCCTTGAGTAAGTTAAGAGACATTTTTTCAGAAACTGAGTCGTTGACGATTTCATTAGGAATTGCTGTGAAAATGTAGCTGTTGATACTGCTGGTGGTCTTCCAGCCGATTCTCTGGCCTGTGCTTGGTTTACCCAAAGCTGCGCCAATGTAAGCGGTGATTTTAGGTAAGCTCACCTCGCCCTTGGAGTCAGTATAGTTGATATTCAAGTAAATGGCTGGGTATGGGTAGGCTCTGTCGGCGCCCTTGGAGTAGAAGTCGTGGATCAAGCCGGTGGTTCCATCAATGGTGCTGGAGCTGCCAAACCACCCTAAAACGCTATCCTTAGGATGGGCCTTTTTATAGAGCTGATAGAGGGTTTTGTGGGTGTGTTCTTCAATGGCAATGGAGTCTCCGGTTTCCGAGCATGGCACCATGAAAGCGTCTTTTATTTCAAACACATTTCCATCGTCCAGTCTGGATCCAAGAAGAGTACCTATGATTCTTTTGTTTTCTGGTAATGCCTGTTTGGCGACGATTTCCAAAACCTGTAAAAGCGCCAGTGTGTGGATTTTCACTGCGGCCGGGCCGCTGGCGGCTGCCACGGCTGGTGCGGCCATGTTGGGCCTCACTAAGTGCATGAATTCTGTCATTTTAGATGTATGGTTTTATTGAAAATTTTTCAAAATCAACCACTCTTCACTTTTTGAGAATTTCTATCAAAAAAAATTAATGAGACTCGCACACCCTTTTCAACTCCACTAAAACATCGTTCTTTGCCGCTAACTACACTTTTAAAACCAACAACTTTGTTTCTTTACGAAAACTTTTTATATGGAAAACACATGGCTTTTCTCCGAAGAGGCGTTCTTTGAGCAATCTCGCTCTCGCAAGCAGCTTACTGTGCCGCAGGAGCTCAAAATTCGTGAGTCCATCAATGAGTTTTTGATCAGATTGGGCTCTACTCTAAAACTCAGCGGAGAGACCATATTGGCCGCCACCGTGTACTTGCATCGCTACTACTCCCGCTACCCCATTACCACGTCCAAGTACTTTGTGGCGTGTGGCGCGTTGGCCATTCTGTGCAAGCTCCATGACACTTACAGACCTCCCGATAAAATAGCCATGGCCGCTTGTGTCATGAAGAACCCCAACAAGGTCATTGACGAACACAGCGATGTGTTCTGGCAGTGGCGCGACCAGTTGTTGTACCGTGAGGAGTTGATTTTGAAGTCCTTGAACTTCGAGCTCAACGTTGACTTGCCCTATCTGCTCCGCGACAACTTGTTGCTGAAAGACAGCCCGAGTGAGCAGAATGATCAGAACGGCCAGGCTAGCCAGAATCACCAGGACAAACTGCAGTCTCACACTGACGGCCAAGACGATCAAAACGACAAGAACGATCAAAACGACAAGACCGACCAGAACAGTGTTGACACCGGTAGCCCGACTCAGAACTCCGGTCTGGACTCTCTGAAATCCTCCTTGTTCGTCCAGCGATACCGTGACATCCTCCGCATGGCAGTTTCCAACATTGAGCTCTTTTCGTCCCTTCCCATCCTCGTCGCCTACGACATGCCCACCCTCTTCGCCACAATGGTGGTCATCGCCGTGTCCGAGGCCAAAGGCAAAGTGGAAGGTGAATTGGTTATTCCTCGAGACTGGATTTCCAACAACTTATCCACATCTGCCCAGGAATGCCTCGACTGCTATCGCTTCATCGCAAAACTCTTGGAGTATTGCAACCAGAAAGACCCCAGAATTGCCAGCCACAGAAACGTCATAAAACGGTTTCCACGAATCTCCTCGGATCGATTCATGGAAATTGCAAACTCGTCATAATCATAGTCTCATAGCATGAGCAATGCTCATTTTTTTTTTTTTGCATCCACAAATATCTCCTTCTTTTCATCAAAAGCTGATTCGAAAATGGCTCCGGGTATCCAACATGAACTACCGCCTCAGGAAGACGATCCTCATTGTCGGACTATGAGTAACACTGCCGATTCGACCCCTTCTCTGGATGATTCGACGTCTGTGGCGTCTTATTCGACTGTCCAATTCGAATTAGACATATCCCAGCTTTTCCTCGAAAAAAATTTCCACCAGATTCTCTCTCTCGCCCTGAATAGATGTCACTGCATCTACTACTCCTCTTCAATTCATTTGAAAGTGTGTCTTTCTCTTTTTCATCTTGGAAGAGTTGGTGCAGCGTTGAGGGAGTTAGGTCTTGCAATCGAACTCGAGCCAAATCCGTCTATTCGAGAGATGTTGTTGAACCACATGATTGACTTCTTCTCCAGTATCGGGTTGTCTGAGAAAGCGGCCATCTGCTACGCAGAGGCCATCGCAATTGCAAAATTAGAAGTGAAAGTATGCAAAGACAATCTTGAAAAGAGCGAGGAGATTGCTGCCAGAATGACCGCTTACCATTTGGAGTTGAGTCAATTGGGCGACAGGCTTCCTTTCGAAGTAAAATCAGTTTCATTATCAACACAGATTGGCCGATTTGTTGAAAGCAATGGGGTTTTAGATGACTTTTCGTTGGCGAGATCTTGTATTTCCACAAACACACTAATCGACTCCTATTCCGTTCATTTATCCAAGGGCAGCAGTGATTGCTTGGTTGCTTTGTTTTCATCCATCAAATACTTGAGCCCTTTATGTCTTTATCGCTTGGTCATAGACCATAAGGACAAGTTGATCTTGTTTTTAGAGAAGGAAATGGACAAATATCCTGAAATCAATTTTGAAATGAGCCCAAAGCATTTGTTCAAAATGTTGAAGAAGTGGAATACCCGAGGTGGTAATATTGTGGTTTCGGTTTGTGGGCACATGGTCAGACACCAACTTATTTTAGGCTTTATTGACATATTAGACCATAATTATGAGAGTGCCATCGGACACTTGAAATGGACATCGAAGTTTCTCAGTCAACTAGAGGAGAAATTCCTGCCTCTAATGAATAAGAATGAATATTTAAGCGGAGTCACTCAAAGGGTTGTTCACATCCTATTGGTCAAGTCCTATCATTTTGGCTCGGTGAATTGCGATATTAATGATTGGAATGTACTACTTTTCAAAGTGGTCGCTAGTGAAGTCTCATCCACCAACGAATTATTGAGTGGGCGTTTGGCTCACTTCTTTGTTTCTTGTGGTATCATTTACGAAACTTTGGCAAGGAGGGAGTGTACCAAGATATCTATCGATGCCATGGACAATTCCCCTTTGTCCTGTGCAATCAAATTCAATAGGACACATATTCAAGAAATGGTCAGAAAGTACGTTTTGGCAACCACAATTCTAGCACCCGATGATCCGACTGATGTTCAATTGTATGACCGGATTCTTTGGGGCTTGTTGATGTTTGGGGGCATACACGTGAAGGTGGCATGGTTTTTCATTCTCGTTAGAAATTACTTTTATGTTGAGCATGATTTCGGACCTATCCAAATTTCGCCGGACCACGAATATCAGCACTTTATCAACGAAGACATATTCAGTCAATACAACAACGGATGGAAATTTGTGGACAGTCTATATGATGCGGTTTCGGATCTCAGCCCTCAAGAAGTAGAGGCTATGTGGGACCCATTGAAGGGAACTGATTTTCTCTTGCCACAAGTTTTTGAGCTGGATGATGGTGTGCTGCTCGTCGTGTGCAACAATTTCCATGAAGAAACCAATGGGTATTTGAATAATCGTTCATTCGTGCAAATATCTGATTTCCAGATTCGGTTGAAACACAAGGGACACCTTAAAATCTCCAATAAGATCGTGCGAGAACAGATAAATTTCAGTAAAGGTTTAGTATCTCTTTGGGCAAATTCGTATTTGGAACACCACGAGCAGATTCCGGGCATGATCCTGGATGCCATTGCCGAAATTTGCTTAGAATAGTATAATTAAGAAGATTTGGTGTTTATGTAGCTGAAGTTGGCTGGTGTTTAGTTCAGATTGTATTCTCAATTATAATTTGGGTTTAATTTTCAATAATTTTTGATTTTGAAGATTTTTGCGGCAATTCGCAATTAATTACAATTGGGTGTAGAGAGAATCGAGAACTCGAAATGGTAATTTACTATATTTCTGAAAAATGCCAAAATTTGTGTTGACCGGAATAAGAAGCGATACTCAAATAAAGACACTTCAAGAGAGCAAGAATACAACACGTATACTTTTCAAAGGGACAAGTAAAAATTGCTGGAAGAAAGTCACTGTGCTCGTTTCTTTCATTGAGAGTTTGGAGAAGTACCACAAGGGAGTGACTCCGAAAACCCTCGGGACGGGCGAAAACTTCGATGAAAACAGATCATCAAAGAGGTGTTGAATGGATAGGATATCATAGACCAAACACTGTCAGTAAAATAACTGAGAAAAAAAAATGAGAAAAAAAAGGTCCCACTGGGGTTCGAACCCAGGTTACCAGAATCAGAATCTGAGGTGATACCACTACACTATAGGACCTCGAACTTGCTTGAAAGCTGAAAATCATAGATGTATGATATAATGTATTGATGATCTATTAATGGAATATTGTTGACGGGCTGGAGCGATTTGTCAAATCTCGGGTGAAAAACTCAATTGGGTTTATAATTTCAAAGAAAAGTGAGTAAGGGTCTCGCTTATGTCGATTCGACCCTCAGCTGCGAGTCTTGAGCATTCCAACGAAATCTAGTAAAAGCTAACAAAATTCGCCAAAACAATTCGGTTGGTAAGGAAATCAGCGAATCACATATACGTATCGACTCCTAATTGACTATTAACTAGGGGCAAATCTCTGCAGGGAGTGTCTACTCATTACCTTTATTAGCTAAGTTTTTTAAATTCATAAGTTTAGGAACTTTAGATATGCTTTTCTCTGTGTTTTTGTCTTGCGGTGTTAGCAGTTCTATGAGTTCAAATCGAGCACTCAGAACTTTTCACTCTTCCAGAAATCTAGTAACGCAGTCAAAGTCTTTTCGACATTATCAGCTATTGATGAATATGGAATCGTAATCCCAATGACAAGAATGGGGTATTGGGTTAAAGCGGATAGAGTTTATTGCGTCACCCGCACTCTGTCTTTAAAATACCCCAAAGCCACAAATTGCCCGGAAGGCTGATTGATTTGGAGACAACTTACAAGTCCGCTAAATTTAGCACTCCAAGTGGCTTCAAGGTGAAGTAAATCATGCCTATTTAGTAATAATCGACATCATTTTTTATACAATATGGCAGCTTGTCCGAGTGGTTAAGGAGAAAGATTAGAAATCTTTTGGGCTTTGCCCGCGCAGGTTCGAATCCTGCAGCTGTCGCCATTTTTTTTTGTTCGACACCTTGATTTCAGCCGTGATGAAATTGGATCTCGGCTGCGGTGGAACAGCAACATGTTTGAGTTATTCACGGGCAGTCTGGTAACTTTTGAGACATCAGGCATGATCGGTTGGATTTCAAAGATAATATGGGTAATTATCCCGGCTACAGAGAACGACAGAGAGTTCAGAAATAAAAGGAGTTGAAGGCATGTGGGTGAGAGGCCGAACCCCGGAGAGGTTACTGTAAAAGGGACGGTTTACTGAAAAAAAACGAATCAATAGGAATGGCGTGAAAAAGATGAGCGCATTTCGTTAAGCGATGGTTAGTGAGGTAACAAAGTTATTGTCCAAATTGAGAAGTACCCGGCAGGGCGGGGCCCAATCGGGGGGCTTGTAATTTGGCTTAAGCAAGAGAAATAAAATGGAGTTAACTTTGTGAGCGTTGTTTTGGTTAACAAATACAACTCATCAAGGATTTTAATAACTCATGCATATCATCCATACGGGGTTGACCGGATTAGTAATGACGGAGGAGTGTAGCAACAACGGTCGAGGAAAACAAGGCGTGGGGTTGATAAGGAAGATGTTGGGTTGATTGGCCCTTGAAACGAGGGGATTATATGGGGCAAGTCATTAGGGTTCGAGAAAATAAGCCATTTTTACTTGGAAAAAATAACAGTTTTGACGGGACGTCAGAAAGCAATGAGGACATGAGTGTTTAATGGAGACGAGGATAAAGTTTTTGGAATACGGGGCTGACGTAGCAAATTTCAACGGGGCTTGATATTCTGAACCAGTTCCGGGTTTCAGGAGTTGATAAGCTAAATGGATGTAATGGTATTGGCCAAATATCGGTCGATATAGTGGTACAATGTAACAGTATTGCAAAAGAGAAAAAATAGCATTTAACCCCGCCCCATAACACCACCAAATCCCGGAGTTCTAATCCCCACTCCGCATTTTTCGGGAAAACATCGATACGCATCCAAGTCGGTATGCAGATTGTGGGGACTCCGGGACACAAGCGCGAAAATACTCCTAATTTAAGCAAGCTGCATTAAATTGGTAAGGAATTATATTGTTCAGGTCGCATAATGCAAATGATGCACACCCCCAATTTCCTGACGCAAGTGTACTTGCAAAGATTAGCTTGTAGCCTATAAATAAAGTGAAATCCAAAGTTTTTTCCACCAGTTTCATAGTTAAAGTCTTGGTCATGTCGAATAACGAGAAACATAACGACATAGAAAGTGTCAAATCTGAGTCCTCGCCCCAACCTAAACCATCAAAGAAGTTCAGATGGACAATTAGCGATCACCTGGCACCTCCAGAAATTTACAACTGGACTTTATATCTTTCAGTTTTCGTCTTTGGTATCTTGGGTTCTGCCAGAGGTTACGATGAAGGTAATATCAGTGGTAGTGTTGCACAAGTCTCGTTTAAGAAACAATTTGGTTTGAGTGACACCACCAAGTCCGCAGATGAACTTGCCAACTTGAAATCCAATATCACCTCCATGGTGCAATTAGGTTCTATTGGTGGTTGTATTATCGCCATGTTTGCCGTGGATCGTTTGGGTAGAATCAGAGCTTTGCAAGCCGCGTGTGTTATTTGGTTGGCTGCTGCCATTATTCAAATCACTTCCAGCAGTGTGGGCCAATTATATGCCGGTAGACTCTTGGAAGGGTTAGCTATTGGTCAAACCACCACAATCGGTCCAACTTACATGTCTGAGGTTGCACCAAAGCAAATTCGTGGTATGTGTAACTGTATTTTCGCCGGTGCTGTTTATCTCGGTATCATGTTGGCTTATTTCGCCAACTATGGTACTTCTTTGCATGTGGAAGGAACCAAAAGACTTCAATGGGTTGCTCCAACTTCAGTCAAGATTGTTTTGGCTGGTACCATCCTTATCATGTCTTTCTTCTGCTGCATTGAATCTCCCAGATGGCTCATCAAGGTGGGAAAACCAGACAGAGCGGTTAAGAACTTGGCCAAAATCAGACACTTGCCCACAGACCATCCATACATCTTGGGAGAAATCAGTGATATTAATGAATCCATCATGGTGGAAAAAGAAGCCGTTGCTGGTACTTCTGGCTTATTTTCCAAATTGAAGGAGATTTTCTGGGTCAAATCCGTTCGTTATAGATTTTTCGTGGTTGCTGCTGCTGCTCAAATCTTGGGCCAATGGTCTGGTGCTAATGCCATCACCATTTACGCTCCTGAATTGTTGGCTTTAACTGGTGCCAAAGGTAATGATGTGTTGAAAATGACTGCCGTGTTGGGTGTTGTGAAATTCATCTCTGCATACCTTTCAGCTTTCTTCATCATTGATTTCTTGGGTAGAAGAAGATCTCTTTATATTGGTATTACTATTCAAATGGTTACCATTCTTTTCTTTGCTATTTTCATCACCATTGTCCCTCAAGCAACTGAAGAAGACGTTGTTTTAACCACTTCCCAACTCCATGCTTCAAAGGCTGCCACTGCTGCTTTGTTCTTGAGTGGTACCGGTTGGACCATGGGTTTCAATGCCATCCAATATCTTTTGGGTAGTGAAATCTTCCCTCTTAACATTCGTTCGTTCGCCCAAAGTTTGGTCATGGTTCTTCACTTTGCTAACCAATATGGTAACTCCAAGGCAGTTCCAAAGATGTTGATTTCCATGAACAAATACGGTGCTTTCTATTTCTTCGTTGGTGTTATGATCATTGCGTTGTTCTGGGTCTGGTTCTTCGTTCCTGAAGTTTCTGGAAGATCTTTGGAATCCATGGAAGATATCTTCAACTTGCCATGGTACATGATTGGTAGAAAGGGTGCTGAGTTGTGTCCTGATTACTCTGAAATCAACAAAATCACCTATAACGAGAACCACACCGGTAACGCATTCGGAGGTGATATCGATTATAATGAGAAGATGAAGGCATCTCAGGAGATGATTGAGGACGTCAACGGCGCCGACAACAAGAGCATCAAGAGTAATAAGAGCAACAAGTCTGTATGATTAATGTGAATAAGATACAATTGCAAGTTGTAGTTATCAGTTCGAAGAAGTGATTCATTCCAAAGGTAAAAACCAGTTAAGTGACCTAGCCACCGGACGTGACATATATCGGCAAAGTTGGCAGTAATCCTGAGCACACGGCTTAGGTTATCAGGGCTTATCCATGGCTTTGCAGCGATCGACGATGACAGGTTTTTCCGACATGAGGCATGGAAAATGTGAATGGAGTATCAAGAGTAGGCTTACCAACTCAGCAAAACCTTCAAAGCTCAGCTAGCCGTCAAAACCAGGGAAACTATGTTTTTATATTCCTTTTCTTATCGGGATAGGTGCCATGCCAAGACTTGGCACCCCGGAGAAACTTTATGCGGTTTGACAGCAAACGGCATAAACGCATACACATGCAGCCAATAGCTGCGAATTTGGTTGCTGAACAGAGGCCGGGGTACACGAGGACAACACAGGAAAAGAACTGATGTGATTACAGTTGTCAGAAGATGTTGTGGAGGGTATCGGCAGATATAAAAAAGGCTTAACAGGCGCATGTATGTCATGAAAGCAGCTGGGGCACAAATGAAGGACGTATTGCCAAGTTATTCATAGGAGGATTGAGAGTGGCGATGCTGATAATTGGCTCTTATTGGACGATAAGAAACAGGATTACACAATTATAGTTAACAACTCTATTAATTCTTGGTCTTTGTTTCTGCTGGTTTTAGTACCGTGCTGTAATAGCGGCATGTGCGCTATTGTATCCTGCTACTTCCAGGGTTCGTGGCTGCACAGGCTGGAATACACAATAGGGTGTTGAGTCTTTTATGCCAACTATGTTTCTTGCACTCGTACGTCGAATTGTACCCTGCTTTCTTGTCCACAAGAGAAAGGGTGACCTCATGAACAATAAGCTTGAAAAGTTATGTACGATTTCAGGACTGTCATAAGTGCATAAACCTTATTTTGGTTGCAAGGTTCAGGATTTGAGGGATAGATAAGGTTGGTATTGGCTAAGGTTGTGAGTATTAGGGGGCACAATAATATGGCTTGATTGTGGGCTTGTAGTTGCTATTGTATGCTACATTAACCTCTTTCGAAGAAGCTTTAGTGGATACTTTCTGTGGAGAGGACCCTTCATGTGCGACCTGTGAGCGCAAACTTTATTCGTGAATCTGGCTAGTGGTATACAACTATGCGATAGTGTTGATTTTCTACGGATCGGAGGGGTACAGGATAGAGGTTTCAGTTATAGAAAGCAACCAGTTAAGAAAATTATCCAGTGATGACTATTATCCAGTGATGAATATTATCTAGTGATGAAAATTTCCTATATGAACTCTCTTTTCATTTGTGCAAATCAGTCATTTAACGACTTTAATGTCTTACCATTAATGTCATTCACTTGTGGGTCCAAGGAATTGTTATAGTCTTTCATTAATTTAAGTAATTTGCAAGTTTACTTCTTTTGTAGTAACCCTAGACTTGTGGTAGCAATTCGCAAACTATTCTTTAAGTGAGTGTGATTATGTGCATGTTGATAGTGTAGCTTTTATGAGTTATTGTTCCCCTTGATGTAGCAATTTGTGGTTTGATAGGCATATTCTGTAACAACGTACTTGTAATTGTATAAATTTGGTCGTGGTTTCACTGTAACAAATGACGTTATAATTTGTTATAGACGCAATTGAAATTATCGACTAGCTTCAATTTGGCGTGTTTTCAGTGCAATCGTTTCTTCAGTGTTTTGTCATTTACTCTTCTCGATAACCATTGAACAATAATGATGAATTCAAAATCGCTCCACAATCTCTTTACAATCCTTTATCTCCTATAATCACTCACAATCAAGCTCTTGATATTCTATCTACAAAACTCGTTTCAATATCTTAATATCTCAATATCTTAATATCTTAGTATCCTAATCTCTCAATCTCTTTACCTCTCAATCTCTTGACCTCTCAATCTCTTGACCTCTTTATCTCTAATCGGCTGCGAAACAGCTCCACCAAAAATCCAACACCATTGAAACTTCAAAACGTTTATATGCAGTATCCATCGCAAAATATTTGCAAACTTATTTCCAGCGCTTAATTCCAAAACCAACAACACTTCTTCTTCACTTTCTACCATGGGTGTGCCAGCTTTATTCAGATGGCTTTCGCGAAAGTATCCTAAAATTATCTCTCCCGTGGAGGAGCAGGCTGGAGACGCCGAATATGGCACAGAACCGAAGTTTTCCGACCCAAATCCAAACGGTGAAGTTGATAATTTATATCTTGATATGAATGGTATTGTGCACCCTTGTTCACATCCCGAGCACAAGCCAGCGCCCGAAACCGAAGACGAGATGTTCTTGGACGTGTTTGCGTACACGGACCGGGTTTTGATGATGGCCAGACCGAGAAAAGTGCTCATGATAGCCGTGGATGGTGTGGCCCCCAGAGCCAAGATGAACCAGCAGCGGTCGAGACGGTTTCGGTCGGCCCAGGACGCCAAATTTGCCCACGAGGAGAAACAGCGCCAGATCCGCGAAATGGAGCTTCGTGGAGAACTGATTGACGAGGCCGTCAAGGGCAAAAAATCGTGGGATTCGAATGCAATCACCCCTGGTACTCCATTCATGGACGGGTTGGCATTGGCATTGCGCTACTGGGTGGCATACAAATTGTCGCTGGACCCAGGCTGGGCAGACCTCCAGGTTATCATTTCCGACGCCACGGTGCCAGGAGAAGGTGAACATAAACTTATGAGCTTTATCCGTTCGCAAAGACTGGACCCTCAGTACAACCCCAACACCAAGCACTGTATCTACGGTTTGGATGCCGATTTGATCTTCTTGGGCTTGGCCACCCACGAGCCCCACTTCAGAGTGTTGAGAGAAGACGTTTTCGCCAACCAGACCCTGAGATTGAGGGTGTCCGACCAATTGAACATGACAGAAGAGCAAAGGTCCAATTTGAAAGCACAGGACGCCAAAAAGCCTTTCTTGTGGCTTCATGTCAACGTCTTGAGAGAATACTTGGAAGCTGAGTTGTACAACTCCCGTCTTCCGTTCCCCTTCGACTTGGAACGTGCAATTGATGACTGGGTCTTCATGTGTTTCTTCGTCGGTAACGATTTCCTTCCTCACTTGCCGTCTTTGGACGTCAGGGATAATGGTATCGACACCTTGGTGGGATGCTGGAAGAGAGCCTTGCCCAGACTTAATGATTACATCACTTGCGATGGCCACCTCAACTTGGATAGTGTCGAGAAAGTTTTAGCCAACTTGGCATATAAAGAAGATGATATATTCAAAAGAAAACACGAAAGAGAGGCAAGATTCGAAGATAACAATAAAAAGAGGAAAGTGGCCAATGACGAAGAGAAAGCCTTGAAGAAGCAATATTTGAGTTCAGTCTCAAAAGGTCACGATAAGGCTCCTCTTACAGCAGATGCTAACATGCCACTCATGACTACAAGTGGAGAGAACGTTGATGGGTTTGCCCAGCTTTCCAATAAGGATATCGTCGAAAATCGTGGAATTATCACCAAGGCAAACATGCTGAATGCAGATGCAGCCGCGGCTTTGAAGAAGTTACTTGACTCGAAAAATGGGATTGAAACACCAACCAGTGATGTCTCCAGCGAAACAAGCGAGACTCCATCCACATTGGATACTCCAGAAAATGGCAATTCCCAGAAGAGACCTTTGGAAGACGAAGAGCTTACCTCGGAAGATATCAAAAACTGGGAACCAGGTTACAGAGCTCGTTATTACAAGGCCAAATTTGGACTTTCTACGGACGAAGAAGTGGAAGCGCAAAGAAAAGAAGTGGTTCGTTCATACCTTGAGGGTATTTCATGGGTTCTTCTTTATTATTACCAAGGATGTCCATCATGGCAATGGTATTACCCGTACCATTACGCACCATTTGCGGCCGACTTCAGTGATATTCACAGTTTAGTTGGAGAAAAGGGAATACAATTTGAAGAGGGTCAACCTTTCAGGCCTTACGAGCAGCTTATGTCTGTTCTTCCAGCTGCCTCCGACATTAACTTACCTGAAGTTTTCAGAGGACTTATGTCAGATGAAGACAGTGAAATCATTGATTTTTACCCGGAGAATTTTCAAATCGACATGAACGGAGCCAAAATGAGTTGGCAGGGTATAGCGTTGCTTCCATTCATTGATGAAAAGAGGTTATTGAAAGCCGTTCAGGCGAGATATCCTTTGTTGGAAAAGGATGAAGTCGAAAGAAACACTTTGAAGGACGAGGAGTTGTTTATTCTGAGCAAGAACAAGAACTATTCGGTTTTCTTGAAGCAATTGTATGAAGATAAAGAGCAAGAAGTGAGGTTCAAAAACGGTGTTTCGTCATTAGGGGGAGTTGCTAGTAAGATTGAGGCATTTGGACCACAATCCATTACTCGATTCCCACTTCAACAAGGAGAAATGCCCGACTTGGAAAACTCTGGGTTCCTCAGAGTCACATACAAGATGCCATCCAAGAAGCCTGGGAAGTCCATGC
The DNA here is from genome assembly GCA_030556945.1 of Hyphopichia buzzinii. Taxonomy (NCBI): domain Eukaryota; kingdom Fungi; phylum Ascomycota; class Pichiomycetes; order Serinales; family Debaryomycetaceae; genus Hyphopichia; species Hyphopichia buzzinii. The sequence continues at coordinate 42,665 of JAKTUZ010000046.1, read as the reverse complement.
TTTTGAATGGGTACATTCCACATCTCCCTGCACTTACACTGGATGACCGGAATACTGTGGTGTATGGTAACAGGAACGGCCCAGGGCCTCGATTCAGAACCCCTAACGACAACAGTGGGTACGTGAACAACGGGCCAATGGGACGTGAGATATTCATGATGTATGGTATGAGAAGAGGAGGATACCGGTCGTCGTTGGAGCAGCAAAAGAACCCCAAGATTCAGTTCAGTGGCAGCATCAAGGACCGCCAGCCCAGCTCCAACAACAACAATTACAACAACCGCAATAACTACAACAACAACTACAACAACAATTACAACAACAATTACAGCAACAACTACAGCAACAACTACAACAACAACTACAATAACAACAACAACTACAATAACAATTACAACAACCACGGCCAGAATTACCGTGGAAGAGGTGGATTCGGCCGTGGCGGCAACCGTGGTCGTGGAGGGTTCCGTGGAAACTACAACCGATAAACGTGTGTATTATAATCAGTATCATACTTCCTTATATAACGAGCAGTGTAGATACGATAGAAGTAATGAAAAGGGTGAAGTATGGAGGTGGAGACTAATGGGCACTGAAATTTCGAGTGACCTAGTATTAGAGAATTAGAGGACTTGAGAGACTCTTAATTGTGATAGAGTGGTGGATATTTAATTGTTTAGAATATCAACATGTATTAAGATGGGAATAAAATGGTCAAGATGGTGTAGAGAAACAAAAACTGGCAACGAGAATTGTCTCAACTGGTGGCTAGAAAGGAATGGCAACAGAATTTATCGCTCAACAGCATCACCATTGATTTAAAGTCGACAAGGACATGAAATTACTGTTAAATAGGCATCAAATAGATATGTTTACCCATTGAAAATTATTGACTTAATTCACACCAACCTTTACAATCGACTGGCTGTTGGCACCGCGTCTATGATGCTCTTCACTTACTCACCATCTTACTCACCATCGCAATCAACTTCACGTTTTTGCCCAAAAACAACTAGTTTTAAAGGCTTGAAATTTATCTAGTGAATTTTTCAAATTCATTCTTCGCAGCCAAAACTTATCAGGAGCAAATCAAAAATACATTAAAGTTACACATCTTTTTTTTACCCGCCACAGTCCAAAATGACACACACAGAGCTCTTCACACACAGAGACAACGCTTATGTGGCCGTCAGCGACGGCGGCAGCTACCTGTTGGTCAAAAAAGCAGCAATTGGGCCAAATTCCGGCTCAAATCCGCTTCCTGAGCGTTTGGCTCTCTCCGAAATCGAGATTTTCGTGGTGGACTCGGTCAAATCGGGCACCGGCCGTGGTGCTGGCGGTTCTGATGGAGCGAGTGCAATTGGTAACGATGGGGGCATTTACAGCGGTCTTTTAAAGCCAATTTTCGATGATTTGGACTTGAAACATCACTATTTGGCCACCGACGGCCCCGACGCCATCACCAACTTCGCCCGCGACTTCCCGGACACCAACGCCACCGTTGTGTTCATTTCCGGCGACACTTCCGTCAATGAGTTTGTCAATGCCCTCGCGCCAGGCACCAGCTCCGTCAACGTGCTCGTGGTGCCTGCTGGCACAGGCAACAGCTTGGCCCTCTCCGTGGGCATCACCGACGTCGCCGAGGCGGTCAAGAGACTCTTTTCCGCCCAGTCCACATCGCCGTTCTACTTGTACGAGGTGCTGTTACCGCCTGGAGCGTACTATTCGGCCCAGGACCGCTTCGCGGGCGAAATCACCGCTCCGGTCAAGTTTCTCGTGGTGTTCTCGTGGGCGTTCCACGCGTCGTTGGTCGCCGACAGCGACACGCCCGAGATGCGCAAGCACGGGCTCGAGCGGTTCAAGTTGGCCGCGTACGAGAACTTGAATCTGCCGCAACGGTACGAGGGATCTGTCCAGGTGGGCAGCAAGACGTGGAATGGCCCGTTCGCGTATCTCGTGGTCACATCGTCCCAGAGATTCGAGCCAACGTTTGAAGTGCTGCCGAAAGGAAACATCTTGGAAGACAGCTTGTACTTGGTCAGCTTCCGCACCCAGGACGACGACAAGGGGGCGTACATCATGGACTTGATGGGCAAAGTGTACGACCACGGGAAGCACGTCGAAGACCAGCGTGTTGTGTACGAGAAGCTCGACAGCAAGTTGGTGCTTACGGTCACCAGCAACGACCCCAAAAGAAGACGATTCTGTCTCGATGGTAGCATCGTTGTGTTGCCTGAGCAGGCTGAACTGGTGATTACTATTGAACGTTGCGGTAACGTTCAAAACGGACGCAAATTATTTATTATAAGCTGAGCTATGTCTAAGTATTAAAGGCCGCTTATCAGATCCATTTCTCCGATTTCACCACCAAGTACACGAGCAACAAACTGCTGAACCCACACAATCCAGCCATGAAGGTGTAGCAGCCTGCTATTGTCATTTGGGCCACCATTCTGCTCAAAACCGCAAGAAACAAGGCTGCACACCAGCAACGACACAAATTAACGCACGAAGAAGAAGCAGAAGTATGCTCAGGGTTCAAATCTATCAACACAGTGGTGGAAATGGTGAGATAAGTCATGGCTGCAAAAGATATGATGCAAGATGCGAAAAGGACAAGTGCAATATGACCGTGTTTCTGCAAGCTCCACCCGAAGATGAGAGATCCTGCCACGGCTAATGTGGATGGAAGCACAGCAATGGGTAACCGTGCTTTAAAGATGTTGAACTTGGGAAAGTTGGTGCTCATGTTGACGTGACTGTCTTCTTTGAAGAGTTTGACCTTCTCTTGGTACTCGGCGTAGTTCCTCTTGTACCACCAGTCCAAGGTCTTGCCCACAGAGATGGACCCGGCCAAACCGCCTAGTCCTGAAGGAATATAAGCCAAGGCTATCTGGGATGTGGAATATCCATAGTCTTTAGAAAGAGAAGTGGACAAACTGGTGAGCATGATTAACCACAAGCCATAGCACATGGATGCAGGGAAGAGCACGAGAAACACTGGAGTACTCCTGAGAATCCTGAAGGGAGTAGTGATGCTGAATTTCTGCTTGACAGCAATGGTAGGATTAGCAAGCACTCTTCTTCTAGAGAACAGGGGGAGTCTGAGAACTGGTGCCACGGTGAACCAAGAGAATTTCGCAGGCAATGAGGAACCATTTCCAACGATACTGCGGGCTGTTTCGGGTAAAAGCATGAAGTCAAACATGGATGTTGTGGCTGCGGCAATTGCCAAAAACCAGAAGATTCCCTGCCAGCCGAATCTGGCAGAAATCATACCCCCAATCAAGGCACCGAAAGCCTGTCCCAAGAGCGTGAGACCCGAAGAAAGACCGATATAACTACCACGTTCTGATTTCGTGGATATGTCGCTGGCAATTCCTGAACCAACCGAAAACGTCGACAGGATCCCAAGTGCTTGCAAGCCACGAAGAACAAGAAGTCCGGCGTAACTGGTGTTGCAGGCCAAACCAACGTTGGTGAACATGTACATGCAGAGGCAGGCGAGCATGATGCTTCTTCTGCCTAGAGAATCAGCAAAGTTGGAAAAGATGACTGGAGCAAGACCCTGGAAGACAGAATAGACCACCATGGTCAAGTTCATTTTCTCTTCGGAAACATGGAAGACTTTTTGAAGAACGGGTAACACTGGAAGGTATATCGGAGATGATATACTGGACCACATACCAGAGATACCACCGAGCAACACGATGATATACTTTTCTCTTGTGGTATATATCGAATGGGGTATAGCTCTTGATTTTTCCAATTTTTCAGTTCTTTCTTCCGCCAATTGTTTGGATGACTCCCAGGAAGGAGTGGGAGAAGTAGATCTCGATTCCACGAAAGTTTCAGCCATCAGTCGTCCTCTTCTTTCTTCTGTCCTGAGGGCCGAACTAACGCCTTCGTCGTCTATCATGAATTTCATCGGTAGCGGATGTACCGTTTTAGCTTTGGGAAACATATTTTATTGAGTAGTAGTAAGGGTAGTTAAATGACGATTGAATCGAATTAATTTTAAGAAATGTACGTGACTCACGAATTGCAGCCGTTATATACCGACTCGGAAAATCTAGTTCGGAAAAATTCGCTATCACGAGCAGATAACGTGGTGTCAGGTGATGCGATATGCAACAGTGATCTGCACCACAGGCAGATAGCAGGTGTTTGCGATGAGGTATATGCATGCAACTGCTAGCGAAGTTCTTGGTAATGTTATCCGGGAAAGTTCCAGGACAATAAGAATGGGAGGTTTCTTGACCTAGCCCAAGAAATGTGAATGCGAACAAAGACGCCCAAGAAATATGTATGAGTCTGCTGCGAAATGCGACGTCTGCAGCAAAATGAGATTAATGCGAAATTAATCCGTGTTCACAGCTTTTGAAAGTGAAGTGTCAAATAAAGACCAGCTGAGAGCCAATACGTCTCATGTATGGCCATTTCAGCGGTTTCGATGAATAGTTTTTATACCAAATTGAAGAGAATAGATTTTAAATTAGCAAACAATAGAGATGAAGGTATTCTTGCTATGCACGGTTCTCTTAACACATTGGCTGCAGATATGAAATATCAATAAACGAATTAAAGGAAGTCATTGGCGTGTCGGAAAAAATTTCAAAATGGTATTTGCACAGGGCTGAGTCTGTTGCAATTGCTTGTGTTTTGAATTGGATGGGTCGTGGGCATTTGAAACTTACTCAAATGTTCAATGATCTCAATTGAAATGTGAAGTGTTTAACCACGATTACAAAGTCAAATATATTGTCAGACTATAGACCTGTGATGAGATTTGCTGAACCAGGCTAGATGAGAATGTGATTGGATTAAAGTCACCACTTATCATTAAAGAGGACCCACAAATAACTGACAATTTGGCCGTAATTGTTCAAAGTACCTCAATTAAGGACGAGTTATATACTACAATTTGTTGTTAGCCACTGCTAAGGAAAGCAAGATGGAAGCACGCCATCTATGGAATTTTTCACGATCCTTGTTATGCAACATTGATACAAGATAATACCGCAAAAAACACAAGCCGAACATTCAAAATCAGGAACAATTTTCCATTACTGGTGTTTTGTGGATCGCTCACTCTCATAATGGTTCGTGTTGGAGTACTTGAGCCAGATATTCAAGCTTGACTACGGCACTTGGAATGCTTGTTTCCCTAATATTGAAATACTAGGGCCCAGGGACTCTCAACCGTTGATTAAGAAGATCTATGACCAGGAACACCATTACTTGAAATGTCACAAGTTTACGACGAAAAGGGTATTACCGAGGAACAATTCCTCGAAAAGCTTTCACCAAGAAGTTAAATGTTACTTGAAAATCATGGGGCACAACGATTCGATGCAATTCGATACGGGACTAAAAAGAATGTTCCCAAGTCACACGCACACGGTGTTTTGGACTCAAAGGGAGAAAGAGGAGGATTGTGGATTCCTGGCTTTGTAATAGAAAAGATTTTCTAATAATGGGGCCTGAGACAATCAGTGAGCCAACATGCAAAGAAGAGCAGGAGCAAATGCAATTGCTTGCCGATTTGAGAGTCAAACACGCAGGCTTTGTCGACCGAAAGATTACCCCAAACTATGGTAATTCTATCTTATCGATTTCTCGAGAGGGAGCGTAGAAGCACTTTGGGTGGTCTGAGTTTAAAAAAGGGCTAGAAGCTGTGAGAGATCCCGAGAAGTAGGAAGAAAGACATTGAGGAGTAAGTAGATTCAAAGAGGAGACTGGATTATTTAGTACTCTTGTGGAGTAATTTGCAGCAATTACCAAAATATTTGATCCCTTCATCAAAAAACTTGGTGGGGTGGAAAGAGGTGTAATCTGCAGCCATCGCAAAATGCAGACTATTGGTTCTTGTATCAATCAAATGCCGAACAGATAAAGCCTTTTCAAGAAAACAGAAATGGCATTTGATATGCGGGGATTCTGCAAGAATATGCTATCTTGAGCTTATAGATGGCTGCAATTAAAGTTGAGGTTTGCGTCGGGACGCAGCCTTCATGTACGGGCCTTTCAGCCGCATTTTCATTTGATGCTCTTGATCCAGATGTACGGGCGGTGATCAGTGGTGATCCAACATCCTTGCATGATGTTTGAGAATCACCGGCAAAAGCGCTGGGTACATGTCCTTGCAGGAATTCTTAGGAAACCCCGGGACGATTTGCGGGGTTAAGAGCAGAAGCATCAATAGAAATTTCTTGGATCTCGGAAAGAGGGATACTTTTCAGACGTGTGGGGTAGTCAGCGCCAGCTAGTTGGAAATAGATAAGGCAGAAATTATAAAATATACCACTTTGATTGGTTGGAGTGGGGCAGGTATATTGCATTGTTGATGCAAGAGGAATTTTTATTGTTCGACTTCATGTACACCCCATGTTGTGGATGTTATTTTTGTGGCAAAAAAAAAGACTACTTTTGTGGAGGTTGTGTGGGGGCACACATTTGCCAATTCTGGAACACAATTTCAACTCAGCAGAAGGCTAGTATTCAGCAATTGAAAACTTCGACGAACTAAGAACTTGAATTTCAGCTAGAAGAATTTGGTCTCCTCTCCAGTAACCTCCACAATTCAAGGACCGAACAACTCAACGTTTGGTCAAGGTTTTACGTAGTTATAATTGTACATTAATCTAATTACTAGGTTTCTTGTTGGACCCTTGTACTTTATTGACGAAGGGCCTTTTTCTGTTGCTGTTGGAAGCATTGGCATTGGCGTTAGCATTGGTGTTAGCACTGTTATTGGTGTTAGCACCGTTAGCACCAACACCAGCGACAGCAGGACGGTGAACGCTGAGAGTTGACTCCGTGAATTGATGCCCAAGTTTGGATGCTTCCTGGTTAGGCACCGCAGGAAGGCCAGGCTTTTCGCCTTTATCCTTCTCCTTCTCTTTCTCAAGCTTTTCGAGTTTCCTTGTCAACACACGGAGCTTGAACTCGTGTTTCTTCTCAATGCTCTGCTTTTCTTTGGCCAATTGTGACTCAAAGTCAGTCTTCAACTCTGCAATCTTGCTCTCGTATTCTTTCACCAAACTGTCCTTGGCGTCCTGGCTGAACGTACTACCTTCGTTTTGAGCTTTGTCGTTCAAATCCTTTTCAATCTTCTCCTTTTGCTCATCAACAGTTTTTTGCAATTCGGCCACCTTGCCCTTCCACTCACCTTCAATGCTAGCCCGTAATTCGTTCTCATTGGCCCCTTCATTGGCCCCTTGTTTGAGCTTGGCCTCGTATTGTGCCTGCAATTGGCCCTTCTCATTATTAAATTGATCCTTTAACCGTGAAATCTCCTCATTCATCTCTTGCTTCACTTTTGCAGCCTCTTCTCCATTGGACGAGCCACTCAACTGCTCTTGTAAAGCCCTGAGTTGTTTCTCTAATCCTTCAGCTCTTTGGATGCTGTCGTTCTTGACTGCCTCGGCCTTGGCCAACTTATCCTTGAATCCATCATTGGATGCGACTCCGGCTCCAGCTTTCTTGGCTACAGCCAACTCCTGGCCCATCTTGGCCTTGGTGTCATTGAGCGTCTTTTCTGCTTCTTCATTCTTTGTTCTGAGCACTTCAAGTTGTTTCTCTAACTCCTTGTTCTTATTTCTATGAGCAGTGAGCTTGGTTTTGAACTCATTCTTAAGGTTTTCAAATCTTTGCATCATAGTAGACATTTCTTCATTGCTACTGAGTTGAGACTTCAATCTTTCATTCTCTTCACTCAACAATCTAATCTGTTGCTCTTTGGCTGCAACATCATTGCTGTTTGTGCTTTCAGGAGTGACGATTGCTCCCGATTGAAGCTTGTTAATTTCACTTTGTAAATCACTGATTCTCTTGACTTGGACTTCATTCTCATTACGCAATGTGGTGTTACTCTCGCGCAAAATATTGAGCTGCTGTAACTGTTCCATTATACGTTCTTGTTCTGAGTCAGCTTCATTGAGAGAAATTGAAGTAGTTTGCAATTTGAGCAATTGCGACTTCGTAGCCTCCAATTCAATAGTGATTTGACTGATTTGGTTCTCAAGTCTCTGTCTCTCATCAGTCGCAACAGCAGCACGTGCTTCAGCAGATTCCTTCTCGCGACGTAAGTAGGTGACAACGTCTCTCAAATCTTCAGAGTTCTCGCTTACAACGCCTGAATTCTTAGTCAATTCCATTTGATTGAGAATTATGTTGTACTGGTTCTGTAAATCCAGAATAGCGGCTTTTGATGTTTGTAATTCTTCCACAAGGGATTCCTTTTCACTGGCGAAGACGTCATCTTTACCCCGTAACTCAGCAGAGACTGAAGTGAAATCCTTCTTCAATTTCTCGAATTCTTCAGCAACCTGCTTGGAGCTTTCCTTAATTTGAAAGATTTCTTTGGTTAAAAATTCATTCTCGATTAATTTCTCTTGATACTTAGATTCAACATTTTGGTTGATTTCGACTTGTGATTGTAACTCTTTGTTGATAGTGTCAAGTCTGCTGTCATAGTCGTTCTTCATATCATCATACGAGGATGCCTTGGATTGAAATTCTTGCAATTGACTTCTTAACTCTTGCGTTTTCGATGAGTGTTCTTGTTCCACTGATTTCAACAGCTCCTTGGCAGTATCGAGTTCAACTCTCAATCCACTTAATTCTGTTTCCAATGCTTCCTTTTCAGTGGCTAATTTGCTGTATTTGTTTTCACTTTCAGTTTTGAAATTTTCAAAGGAATTAGTTGCATTCACCAAAGCGTCTTCGGCGCCCTTAGCAATTTTGGTAAACTCGGCAACTTCCTCCTGTGCTGCATGGAGATCTTGTTTCAATCTACTTTCATCAGAGTTACCAGATGCTACCTGTGAGACACCTTCACGATCAACGGTTCTTCTCTCAGCTTCAGAAAGTTTCGACTTCAAATCATCGATAATCTTTTGTTTCTCGATTAAAGAAGATTTTGCCTCAAGGAGATTGTGGCTGATCTCATTAACTTGTTCAAGTTTGGCATTTTGAGCACTTAAAGCCAAATCGGCCTGATTGGACAAAAGTTTGATTCTTTCCTCCTTTTCATCGATCTCTTTTCTTAATGCCGTGTATTGCTCTTCAATGAGTTGGGACCGCTTCTTCACTTCTTGGTTGGTTGCGTCCTTTTCACTGATGATAGACTGTAAGCTCTTCAAAAATTCATTCAACTGGGCCTTGTCGTTCTTTAATTGGTCAACTTCGCCTCTTATACTCTTTTGATTGGCACTCGCAATTTCGAATTGCGTCTTTAAATTATTGATGGTGATCGAGTCAGCAGCATTCTTAGACTCGCTGTCTCTCAATTCGTTCAGCTTGGTTACTAGAAGTGATTCCTGCTTGGAAACTTGCTCCTTCCAAAACTTGATGTCATTCCTCAAATGATCAACTTCTTTTCTGGAGTTTTCCAACTGCTTCTTCGAGGTCTCGTATTTGGTTTCGGCCAAGTCAGTGGCATGTTTCAATGATGAAATTTGAACACCCAACTCATTCTTAGCATTTCTAGCCTCATTCAACTTAACGCTCAAATCCTTAATTGTTTCGGTGGACTGTTCTTGAAGCTTCTTGAGTGACGATTCGGTGTTTTCAAGCTTTGCTCTCAAGTCGTCGTTAGAATCAGACAATAATTGGACTTCAGTCTTACTACCGTCGAAGCCATTACCATTTGAAATACTCTTCAACAAGTCTCTTTCCTTTGAGATCGCGTCATATTTCAAGCTGACACTATCAAGTTCACTCTGCAAGGTTAGTATAGCGTCTTTAGCTTCTTCTATTGCGGCAGTTTCAAACTCTTTCGTTTCTTGTTCTTTGTATTCGAGCTGTTTGGTGAGTTGTCTGATAGCAGTGAGTAGCTCTTCATTCTTCAGTTGTAATTCAACAATATTGGAGAAGCCTAGCAATCTCTCTGAGACCAAACGATCAGAGTCAGTTTCGTAATCGTCATGATTTCCTGATTTTTCTAGAATATTTTCAATCGCCTTTCTTTCAGCAACACTGAGTGGATCATCTTTGCTTTCTCTAAGTTTCGAATGAATCAAATAGTAGCATAATTGCTTGCCCAAATCTTTAGCTAGCTGCTTTAATGATTGGAGTTCATTTTCGTAATCCGAGAGTCTGAGTTTCAATCTATGAGACTCTTTCATGCTTTCAGCCTTCTCAATTCTTATGGTTTCAACTTTACCTATCATTTCTTTGAGAGAGCTTTCGTAGAAACTAACTTGTTCTCTGTAATTGGCAATTGCAGGTTTTTTCGATTCCAACTCAGCAACGAAACCTTGTAATTGATTGGCCAATTCTTCTTTTTGGTTTCTCTCCATAACAAGTTGTTTCTTTAAGTGGTTGAATTCGGAGTATAATGATGAGAGAGAAATACCGTTGGATTTGTTAGCGACGATCAACTCGGCTGAACCCGTCAATCTTGGTAACTCAGTTTCCTTATGAAGTTCAGTATCCAAGACGTCTTCGGTTCTCTTTAGTTTTTCTTCGAGAACCACAATTGTCTCAGTTTTACTTCTGAGTTCGGTCTCAAGTTCGTTTATGGAAGATCCCAAAGAGGACTTAACTTCTTCTACGTGATCTTCCAATTGATTGATTCTATTCAATCTTTCTTCAGCTTGAAGCTTACTCAACTCCACATACTCATCTTTTTCTTGTATTTCCTTGGTGTATTGAATCTTAGCAACTTCTAGTTGTGATTCAAGTTGAGCATTTTTGGAAACTTGTTTCTCAAGCCTAGATTGTAAATCTTTGGTTTCATCTTTCTTTTCTTGACACAATCTTTCTAAAGATGCTTTGGAACTCGATAATGAAGAAATCTTGTTGGAATTAGTGAGGTATTCTGCTTCTTGCTTCTTGATTAGCTCGCTATAACGAGATTGTATTGATTTCAACTCTGATTCGTACCACTCCTTTTGATTTTTGACATACGAAGATTCATTGACTGCTTTTGTTAACTCAAGCTTGATGTTGAACTTTTCATTGCTGGTCTCATTCAATTGGTTATTCAATTCATTGAGTTTTTGAGTTTTCTCGATATTGGATTGGGTCAATCTATGAAGATTTTCACTCAATTTGCGAATTTCTTGGTCTCTGGAGTTAACAGCAGTGTTATAATTCAAATCAAATTCCGTTTTAGTATGTTCTAAAGTAGATAATTTGGAGGATAAATCAGCGTTTTCATCTTTCAACCGTTGCAACAACGAAGAGTCAGAATCTTTACCGGATTGTAAGGATTCATTCTCCGATGTTAATTTTGAGTTGGCTTGAGACAATCTCTCAATCTTTTTTGCCAAAATTGACAATTTCTTCTCTTGGACTTGAGCTGTCTGTTCTTGGTTCAATTTGAGAAAAGAGAGTTCCGATTTGAGGTTTTGATATTCAGAGGCCCTCTGGCGAAGGGTGTCATACAAGTTTTCGCTATTCAGGATGGAGTTGAGCGATTCCGGTTCCACGTTCAAGAAAGAGGCAATTATTTCACCGTTCTCGTTATTGTCACCATTGAAAGTATCATTGACCTCGGAGGTGGATCCTGGTTTTTGGTTCACCACAGGAGAGCTATTTACAGGTTCGTCTCTTGCCACCAAAAACGATTTCGGAGTGGTGATGGGCTCGATGTCTTTGAGAGGAGGTAGTGACTTCAGAGGAGTAGTAAACTGATGCATAGATCCCGATAATGGCTGTTGCAAGATGGCCGAGGTGTTGGGCTCCTCGATCTCCATGTCGGCTGCGCCGGTCTGTGCTGGATCCTGAAGGCCTGGTTTCTCTGGAGAGGTACCCTGATGAAGAGGAGGATCATTTGGTGCAATGATTGTAGGGATGTCATGATCGAGTTGGATGAAATGTGACATGTCATCGATATCCTCTGGATGAGGTTGTGAGACGTTCTCCTCAACTGGATGAGATTGTAACTCGTCATTTCCAACTTCCACCGCTGGCGGTTGTGTAAGTGACTGGTCATTAATGGCTTGTGACTGCTCCGACTGCTCTTCGCGGGGCAGCTGCGGGGCGTTCTCTTGACTCATGACACAGTGGCAATTGACTGACGTGAATATGCGGTTTCTGAGTCCACTGGAAATAGATCAACAGAGTAGTACTAATTCAAATAAGTAGTTGGCGGCTGGTTGATATTTACTGCAATTATCAGACATTAAATCGTGAGAAATGTCGCGGTGGATGTCGCATCTCTTCTTACATTTGGAAACTGATGTCGCGAAGACCCTCGGAAGGATGAATTGATCACGTGCCTTGCGTCTGTCTCTCCCCTCGAAAGTAATATTAGGGCTGAGCCCTAAAGCTGGGAAGGCGCACACGTGACGGGCTTTAGTGATAATTTTGTGTCAAACAAATTTCTCACTGCGCTCACCATAAAAATGAAAATTTTAAAAATCTTCTTACTACTTCTTACTACAACAGCTAAAGATGATTGAACCATCCTTGAAAGCTTTGGCTTCCAAATACAACTGTGAGAAATCCATCTGCCGTAAATGTTACGCTAGATTACCACCAAGAGCCACCAACTGTCGTAAGAGAAAGTGTGGACACACCAACCAATTGAGACCAAAGAAGAAGTTGAAGTAATCTATTCGCCTATTTATATTGGCATGTTTGAAGAGTTATCCAGGATTTTCCATATGATAGATATCCCAATATTCGTCTGACATGCGGTGTATGTTGATGACATTACTTTAATAAATATTATACGTCCAGAAGTGTAGGAACACTACTGGCGACGTGGATTCTGATGGATGAAGAAAGATACGACGAGGGATTTGAGAAATAAGGAGATGAAGATTGAGTGATTGAGATAAGTTTATCAGAGCATGTTCCCCTTTCGTTTGTGTTTTCAAGTCCATCAGGGTGTTATCGCCAGATTGTAGATAGTGAGTGAAATCAAGTGAAGAAGTTTGAGTGAAGTGAAGTGACAAACAATGGTGGGATGAAGCCAGGATTCAAGATATCGAAACAAAATGTTTCCTCCACGAAAAGATACCAGGTCAATGACTATTGAGAGACACTAGGTTGGAGATTAATCGGAAATACATCAGTACATAGGGGTGTGTATGACGATCTGTTCAACCAGGCTGATTGCCTGAATCGGCACAGTCAAAACAGATAAGGTGGAATTAAGTAGCCGTTCTTGTTCCAAGTTGGGTGAAAACTGGGGGTATACTGGTAAAAACTATTGATTGTATCAATGAACTTAAACACTTTTCCTACTAGATTTTCACCAAGCCTGAAAGCTCTAATTCGAAATATCTCCTCTACTGGGATAATCTCGACTGAACGACGTAGTGAAGAATGTGCAATACTGGAGAGATTCAAATTGAAAGATGTTTAAAATGAGAGATATTCAATACTAAATATTTAAGTCTGGGGGAGGTTCAAACTTGATTAGGGTTTCGAACAAATCTAACTTCTCAACTGCAAGATTTGCCTTGAAGTGAACATCGGAGTCCACTAGTTTGGCTGTGCCTATGTTTTGATGTAGACTATGAGAAAGGACGTTCATACTGCCAGATCGGATATAGCAGCAATCAGACATGGCCAATACTTCGTGGTTTTCAAAATTCGAGATTCTACAAGTTGATGCCTGAATTCTTCTTTCGAATCTATCAGGACAAGATTCAAAATGGCACAAAATCGTATATAACTTGGCTACTTGATTTGCAGCTGAAACTGGTACTGCTTCTGAAACGCTAAACCTTCAATAATATATGTTCATAGTTATAAATAAGGTAAGAAATGATAATGGGATACCACAAAAAAGCACGGAAGAGAAGTAGAGAAGATAAATGGTGAAGAGAATGAGTTATGTAACTCGTTGATTATATGGTAGGCCCTGATTGGCACAAACATGGAGGATCGAAAAGTTTCAAGGTTAGCACCTGCTGTAGCGATAGTAGCTTGTATTGCTGATACGAGGTTTGCACCACATGTTGCTACGACCCCTATGGCTAATGTCTCAGCCTTTGCAATATGGCAAAGCGCCACCTAGTGAAAGATCGAACCCAATATGAACAAGTACAATAAACTCATTGCTGCGATTATCGCTACGATGATCATATACCTCTTCAAAACGTCCTGGTTGACTTCGTAATACTGAAGTTTATCAATATATGCATCCATGGGTAATATCTAGTTTAAAAAGAATATCCGTAGATGATATTTAGGTTAGAAGGAATATCCTTAGATGATATTTAGTTTAACAAGACAAAAACACCCATTCACCTCATATATAGATGCAGCACTAAGTAAGTTTATTTCTTGGTGATGTCAACACCAGAGTACTTCTGGATGTGTTCAACTTTTGTAGGTTGGCGCCCACGATGGTGTCGACTTTTCCGCCATTTTGGAAGAACAAACACTACAACGTATAACAACAGCAACAACAACACCATCCCCAACACCATCCCCAACACCATCCCCAACTCCATAGACATCACCATACAAACTCCACTTCTGACACACTGGCACCACGGTCTATCAAACACCGACTGCCGACTCACCAGATCGGGCCGATCCAGTCGCGCGCACCACCCGGGCTCTCTCGCACTTGGGGGCACTCCGTACCAGCCTCGCACCACTCCGCACGAGCCTCGCACCGTCTTCGCACCAATCCCCGCGGCAAACCCTCAATCCCTGGGCCCGCACGACCTCCCACCTCGCACCGCCCTCAATTAAAAACATCTCCCATTTAATTTCTCTCTTCACGCCATACACTTTATCACGCCATCGATTGCATCGTCCAAAGTGCAATCAACTTCTGACATCACAAGCATCGCATTTCGCATCTCCCTCACAGCCACCACCAAACCAAACCAGCGTCGAAAGTGGCATTTCAAATCGCATCGCCATGAATGATCCATTTGATTATCAATTGGATTCTTCGGCCCAAAATTACAACTACTCCCATAATCCAACGTTTGGCCAGCCCGGCGGCTCGTCCCAGACATTGAATCTCCAGACTGGCGCTACAAGCTTCCACACGTTGCCGGTGAACCCAGGGAAACGCCAGAACAGCCAGAATATCACCAATCCAAATAAAAGAATAGTGGCAAGTCCCAGCGCACTGTCGCCGCCCGTGGACACGCCTTCTAGCGCCGTGGCGCTGCCATTTGCCCGGCGCCGTCCGTCACTGCCTCGTGCCGCCGTCGCCGCCGCCAACACCAGCGCCCAGCCCAGCCCGGCGCCCGTGGGCCGCGTGATTCGTGCCAGCAGCCCCAGTGCTCGGCCCAGCACCATTGCCAGTGCCAACAACGCCAGCGCTAGTGCCAGTGCTAGTGCCAGCGCCAACCCCAGCGCCAGGCCCAGCCCGGCCGCCCTGGAACCGCCGCTGCCCGAGCGCCGTACCATGCTGGACGAAGAACAACAACTCGCCACCAAATTAAAGGAAACCTATAAGAACATTGTCAACTACGAAGAAATCATGCAAAAAAACTGCGTGGACATCACCGTCAAGCTCAACCTGAATCCCAATTTCTCCAATCCTGCTGCATTATCAAAGGAGTTATGGGCCGTCTACCACAACAACGTCACATTGCTCGATAACTACCACGATTTCCTAGTCACTGCCCTCAAACCTTCCGCCAACCAGAGCCAGTTCAAAACAGGCCGTCTGATTGTCGATTTATACAAGATCCCTCGAAGAATGTGGGTCTACGGCGTGGTGGGCTTCTTGGAAGTGTTGAAGAACATCACCACCGTGTTCCACGAGCACGAAATCTGCCTGTGTTTCATCGCCCACTGCTTCAACATCATCGCAAACTTGGCCGATCCAAACTTGGAAATGGAAGGCTGGTGGTGTGAAAAATTGGGTGACTTGCTGAGAATGGCAATCGCTCTATACGCCCTGCGCTTCATCGATTGGAAAATCGCCGCCGAACACTGGTACAGCGTGGCAATGAAGTCGTTGTACGGCCACGGCAAAATCTACTACCACATGTGCACCGTCCAGCAAGACAACTTGGAAGCTTTGGTCAACATTGGTAAAGCCGTCAGTTGCCGTGATCCGTTTGTTCCTACTCCTCAATACCTAAGATTAGTGGTGGAAAACATTTGCACCCAACGTAATGTCTTACTGCTTCTCGAACTCCCCACCATCGATTTCATCAAAATTCATAAAGTCCTCCTCAGCATCCACTCGCCTCCTTCCGACGAAGAAGTTCATGATTCTCAGTTGCAATATGGTATGGACCTCGTAACCCGGTATGGCCTCACTTTCGGTAGTGATGCTAATGGCTATAACTTTTTTGCATCAGGCCCCGGTCCTGCAACGACTCCTGCTCCTTCTGGCCCCTTTGGTGCACCTGCACCAGCTCAGTTTGGAACCACACTTGAGAAAATGAACTTCTGGTTCAACAAAGGTCCCCTTTTCGCTCTTGCAAACATAAATCACCTCGTCGGTCTTGGTGACCCTCGCAATCCATTTGCAAAGTTATTCAAACTTCCAGAAGCTCTCAAGGAACGCAAGGATAAAAAGGACAAAAAACGCAAGAAGCCCGAGGAAATCGACTCGGTGGTTGTTCCTGCTGCTGAACTAGAATCTCATGACTGGTTCTATACTTTGGCTCACGTCAATAAGTCTGTGTTGGAGCTCTCGTTCCGTGTGCTCCATCTGTACCTTGTGGGGCCAAAACAGGCCCTGACTCCGCATGTTATCGTGTGGCTTTACTTCCTCATAGCCGTGGGCGAAGCATTAGCTCACCAGCCCAATTCCCGCAATATGTTCTTGTGGATTTTCCGCAAATTGTTCCCCTGGGAACTGATGATTCGCTATCTCAATGCATTATTAGGTGTTGTCCGCAACAATTCCAAACACAACGAGATGTGTCGTCAATATTTGGCTTCCCACACCAACTACGTCAATTATTGGAATTCCAACGAAATACTTCCAGAAGTCTGGAGATGTTGGGGCACCCTTTGGTTCGATACCGTGGCTGCGAAAACAGACTACGTCGACCTGGCTGCAGCTGGTGTTGCGCTGTCTGGAATTTTCGATACTCCCGCCAGTGGTACGAGTCCTGTGGTGAACATGGCCGAGAAGAGGCTGCGTGAAGAGCTGGAACATTTGAATGATGAAAGAATCATGAGGGTGGTTTTACTCGCTCGCTTCTTAGCCGACAACTACGAGTTTGGCCTTGTTCGTACCGTGGATGGTTTTGGCTTTGATGCCTCAGTATACCATGACACTGATATCTTGGTTGGACAAGGTATGGGGAGAGTTCCATACTCACACATTGAGGAATTTTTGTTCTCCGATGTTCGCCTTATTCAGAACAACTTCCTCGTACCAATATCACCGGAGCACTTGGTGGCCACTGGAACTTCTGGGGCTGCTGAAATGGTCGACGAGGCCTGGTTCAGCACTCCTCCAATGGCAGAAGGTGTGGATCTAGGCGATGATATTCTAGCAGAAGATGAAATCGAAGGTTACGCCGACGCTGAAGACGAAGATGAACACATGGCCCAACACCACTTGATTCACCAACACGCGCAACAAGCTGCTCATGGATGGGGCGACGTGGATCCACAAAGTCTCGTTGATGGTGATTTGGGTGACCGTATTGATACCAATGTCACTTACATAACCTTGGATACAAACATCTGGTTGAAACACTGTGGACGGATCTTCAAATGTATAAGGAGTGGAGTATTCCATGTCCTGATTCCATTGATCGTGTTCCAAGAATTGCGTCTGTTGCGGAAGCTGGCAGAGGCCACCATTGCCGATGCAGCCACTCGGTCTGTGATTATCATTCGTGAATTATACTTGACCAACGAGATCGTTCCATTGAGATTCGATGGTACGGTTGCTAGTGACATCAACGAAACCACCGAATTCGAGAATAACTCGAACTGGAGAACGTCGGTCGACGAAACCATCTTGAATTCCGTCAACGAACATGATGAGATTGGTAAGAAGTTGATGAAGGGTTTGAACATGGTATTACATGGCCCCCCAAACAGCGATATGATAATCCTCAACACCAAGACCGCAAAGTCGTTCCGTTACTGCATTTTGGTGACGGACGATCGAAACATGAGACTTCGGGCAAAGACAATTGGTTTGACCTCATTCCAAAGTAAGTGGTTATTCAGTCAGCTTGAGTGGGTTTTCGGAGATAAGTGCATTGATTAGAATCGACTACACTCAAATAAAGTCACAATATCAGAGAATCAAGTTTATTACATTGGAATCACCATCATGAAGTCTAAATACCGAAATTTAACATATAATCGCAAAGTTTAATGTGATCGTGAAATTCACTACCAGGCCTGTTTACTAAGTGGAAACTTCTGTTATCATGCCGTTCACGGTATTATAAAGTTTACCTATCACAGAGTCCACACATTGAAAATTGAAAGTGCATATGTGGAAATTCCCTATCATGATACAATCAAAACTACTCAAACCTCGAATCACGAGTACATTGCATACAAGCTTCAGCTAACGTCAATGACAATACCGCTTGAGCATAAAGACGTCTAGAACGTCGTTACGTATCTTAATAAATATTAGTATATCCTTTGATGTAGCCTGTACACCGGGTTGAGTGTTTATTGTAATGACGAAAAGGGAAAAAATGGTTTCGCGAATGGCGGAAATGACTTAGCAACAGAGTTTCAGGCTTTGAAATGCGCATCTAACTTGACATGAGTAGAGTCTCATCTAGTAGCAAAGCCACGGCACCAGTCCTCGACGGTCGTGATTCCAGTGGAGGTCAGACAAACTTGAAAAAATTGATGTAGTTTAGTAAATCCCATTTGGGTAATTACAACATGTAGATTAATAATTTGTCAATGGCCCAATCGAGCCAACTACAAGATTACATCTAAAAAATTAACTAACCAACTCAAGGAGGCTTCAGCCTAGACTCATCATCGAAGGATTTTACTACGAAGTACATCTCCCCAGGCCACGAGCCACTCTATTCGGCTTTCGCAGGGGGAAAATTTTTACGTCTAGGCTCGCAATTTTATGCCCCAGACACAATATCCATCAGCCAATATATTAAAATTTAAAGGCACGCTAATTAATTATATAAATCGGAAGAAATCACATTATTGGATTTATTTCGCCAGTCCATCACTCTCATTTACTTTCATTAAATAACAGTTTCATCCTGGTTTAGAACCGTCCGTTCCTTTCTCTACCCACTCTCTTTTACCTCCACACTCCTTAAAATACCCTTACGTTCCTTACAATGAAGTTTTCCAGCTCTATTCTTTCCTTAATTACTTTGGGTGCAGTCGCTGCCTCTCCAGTTCCAGCTGTCCACGTCAACACTGTCCTTGTTTACGAAACCGTCGTGGACACCGTTGTTATCGGAACCGATTTCACCTCCACTCAATTAGGTGGAGCCCAAGCTTCTGAAACAAGTGCCCCAACATCCACCCAAGAAGAAGAAGAAGCTGCCACTACTACCCTGGCTGCTGCTCCAGTTGCCGCTGCCGCTGAGATCACTACTTCCTCTCCAGCTCAAGCTGAAACTACTTCTACTCCAGCTGAAACTGCCACCTCTACCTCCTCTGATTCATCCTCCACTTCCGACTCTGGCTCTGACTCCGACGTCAAGCTGGGCGAAGGTACTTACTACAACCCTGAAATGGGTGCCTGTGGTAAGGTGAACTCTGATTCCGACAAAATTGTTGCTATTTCCCACTCTCTTTTCGACACCAAGACCCCTAACGGCAACCCTAACAACAACGGCTTCTGTGGTAAGAAGATCAAAGCTTCCTACAAAGGCAAATCTGTCGAAGTGACTGTCGTGGACAGATGTGTTGGTTGTGCCGAAAACGACTTGGACTTGTCTCCATCTGCTTTCGAAGAAATTGCCGACAAAGACTTGGGAAGAATCGATATTACCTGGGAATGGGTTAATTAGATAAATAGGTTCAATTTTTTCAATATTAGGTTTGGTTTAGTCACTTGTAGACCCACTTGAACAACTAATTAGGCAAGTATTGCCCTGTGCGACTGATTTTTTAGATTCTTGAAGTCCTCGTTAGATGGAATGATAATTGCCCCATACAAAAGATGTTGCTGTTGTTCTAAGCTACTCGCTGAAGCATACATCTGTTCAATAACTCCGACTTTCATTATTGTTGCATTTCAAGCGGAAACGAGTAAACGGGATCCGCTCGCACTAGTTTGTAAACTACATTTCCGAATCAATTTTCTTGAGTTAATTCCACTACAAGGCGATTTCCTACTCAATTTTTCTTGAGACATTCACTGCATAGTGAATTTCCAAGTTAATTTTTCTTGAGTCGGTTCCACTGCATGGTGAATTTTCGACTCCAATTATCGTGATTCATTTCCGCTACAATGTGAGAATTGAATTCGGGGTAGAAGTAAATATAACCAAATGTGTAATAAAGATATAAGTAATTTTAGATGAAATGAAATAGTTTATACAAGGTTCATGAGACATCGAATACGAGAAGAGGGCTAAATTACAAAATCCACAGAATTGCCTTCTTCCAAGCGGAGGAGTCATTTTGTTGAGTGGCCTCCAATTCAGCATAGTATTGATATTCATGTTCTTCAATGTCCTCAAGACCAGTGTGCAAATCGGCATCTTGTGGAGCGATAAATTTGGTCTTTTTCCAAAGCTTGCAAACAATAAACACAGCGATAGAGATGAAAATCATAACGTAGTTGTACAAGAAATCATCAACTGACCATAAACCTGGCATAAGGGTCTTGTAACCCAATGCACCAATCATGCACCAAAGAACGATACCGGCAAAAATGCAAGTGTATGGCTGGAACCATGCACGGTATGGGAATGTAGATCTGTCCAAACCTTGGGCCTTGGTAGCACGGTAGAAACACAAGTAAGTGATGGCCATGAAACCATAGTTCAAAATTTGAGACCCAGTACATAAACTCACCATGTAATTCAACACTTTAGCACTCGAATCACTCAACTGTAATAAGGAGAGGAAAGCAAAAGCAATGGAAACGGCAACACAGTAGATTGGAACACCGTTTTTGGTACACCAGGAGAAAATCTTTGGAGCAAAACCTCTCTTTGACAAACCGAATAAAGCTCTCGAAGAGCAGTACGTGTAAGAGTTACCAGCGGAGAAAGCGGAAGTAATGATGATGGCATTAACGATATGAGGTAACACCTTGATTTTCAAATTTTGCATGGCAACAACGTATGGAGAAGAGGCACCGTTACCGGCTTCAGAGGTCCTAGCCAAGTAGTTTGGGTCATTGTATGCGATTAAAATGGTGACAGAAAGAGCACCGCCAATGTAGAAAATGGCCAAACGGTACAAGACGGTTTTGAAGGCGGTTTTCATGTTCTTTCTTGGGTTTTTGGCTTCAGCAGCAACCATGGACATATATTCCGGACCAACAACGGTGAAACAGGCAGAAATCAATCCGTACATGAAACCATGGAATCTACCAGTGGAACCAGTAGTGATTTGTTCAGCGATTGGGCCACCCTTGGCATGCCAGTTTCTGAAACCAAATGCATCGTGTTGTGGGTTACCACCACACATAGTGATAAGAGTGAAAAACAAGAGGCCAATACACATGATTAATTTACCAATGGACAACCAAAATTCGGATTCACCATAGATTTTCACAGCAAACACGTTAATCAAGATGTAAATGAAAATTTGAATACACAAAGTGATGGCAGGAGAATAGTCGTCTCTCCAGAAATGGATCATGTTGTTGACAGCGACAATTTCGAAAGGAATGTAGAGACATTGCATAATCCAGAAATTAACAGAGGCAGCACATTCGAAAGCAGGGTCCACCACTCTACCAGCCATGGTCAAGAAAGGAGAAGGAACCGGCATGTAACAGACGATTTCAGCGACAGAAACGGTCAAAAGAAGAATGATGAAAGTCCAGAATGTATAGCCCAAGAGTAATCCCAAAGGACCAGCGTTGACCAAACCTGAGGTACCAATGGTTAAGAAAAGACCAGAACCAATAGAACCACCAATGGAGATAAGATTGACATGACGAGATTCCAACACTCTATGCATGGAGAAATGATCAGATTTTGCATCTTCGTCATCATCGACCCTATGTTTATCTGAAGAAGAGATGGAGGCATGGCCCGAGTCCACACCATAACTCTCAAGTTTGGAGTTTAATATTTCATTATTATCCACCGACTTTTCCTTCTCTGATTTGGAAAAAAGCATTTTGAATCAAAGATTATTTGTCGAAAATTGGGGTAAGAAATTGTAAATAGTTCGGGGAATTGTTACTATTTAAACAAATTTGGGATTGATACAAAAGAAACTCGCACAAAGCTTAAACACAAGAAAATGGAAATGGAGAAGTATGCGTAAATAATAAATAAATATTCAGTGTAAAAATTTATGATAGCTTCTGCAGAATTTGCAAAGTCAGTTGGTATTTATACCTTAGGGATCAACGACTTGACTAATTTTTTTTCATAAGATACCCATGTGAGGCGTGAATCTTATGGATCCGATATACTTATTGGTATCTAATTTTAATCACTTTATCGTATCTATCCATGGTTATGATGACTTCTTTAGGCATAAATTCGAATGACAGGCGCCGCATCAACTTGCAGGCGTGCACGCGACAATTTTTTTGTTTTTCTATTGCTCACTGCATATAAGTGAGAGGGGCGCTTTGTATCCGAAAAAGAGACATTTCTCACTCAAAAACTTTTTCTTCATGACGTCAGATAGACATCGCCAATATAACACCACCCCAGCTGAAATACGAATGTCTCGGCGTATTTTGAATTGACTCGGTCATAACTTACGAGGTGGATAATACAACCCCAGTCTTCGTCTGATCATCTGATGTTCTGTCTAACCTGATCTATTCCTGCCATCGTACCCTAACCTTTATTTTCCCCAGTTTCACGTAGACCAAGTCTTTCGACATGACTCGAAAGCTTATTTGTTGAATCCCGCGTCACTAATTCTTGTCCCCCACAGCATCTCCCCACTTGAACTTGGCTTACAGAATCTATTAAAACAATAAAGCCGGCTGCAGGCCCGTGTTGAACTACATGTTGAATTGGGAATTCTCGGTGCATGCACCTTGCGGATGTTTCCAAGTATTGCATGGTCATCAGCCTTTCGAGTAAGCTTCTGAACTAAGCCTACCAGATTGTTTCAGTTTGTGTCGCTTGACAATTCTGTGACTCTTCGACGTGACTCTTTAAGTAACCGCAGCCTATCACGTCACCATCACTCTGCAACTATACAATAGCCCTTTGACATCCTTAGCCACAAACCCTGCAAAAGCGCTTCTACTAATATCGGATCCCGGGTTTTTATTTTCGAGCCTCCCGCTTGGGTACTGCACCCAAATGAATCTTCAGGAGAAAAAAATCTTCAATGCGTCGGCTAACTCCGAACCCTACGTTGATTCAATCTTGTAAACTGATTCAAGGTACACTACAATTTATTCGTTATCATGCTTTAGTCTACAACTACTTTGCGCAGGGCTAATTAGCCTCGCCATTACCGAAAATACGGGACTTGCCATGAAACACCCTTATTCGGATACTAATCAATTCTTTTAGTTATAATTGCTATCTGTATTATTTTTTGATAAAAATTATTTATGCAATTAATTTACGGGTTAGTCTCTTTATCACTAATAAGTGAATCTAGTAATGTGAACAATTTGACTAATTGTTTTAGGCCAACAAGGGAAATAGTTTCCTGCCCTTCGTAAAACTGGCTTTTCAATTGGCCTTTTTCAATAAGTAAATCCCTTTTGAGAATACCAACAATCAACCGATTGAAATGGTTCATTAAATCTTTAACCTGTAAAACACTTGGCTTGTAAGATGGACCCATAGATAAAACTATGGCGACAACTAATTGGAACACTGGGACTAAAAACTCATAGTAAGAGACTGTATCGACATCTCCTAATTGTGATTGTTTAGTGCTGAGCTTCAATGGAACGTCCAAGGATAGGTTGACTGTTACGTTGGAATCATCCTCGGCACTGGCACCAATATTGATATCAACTCCCAAGTCTGGATCAATCGATAAAAATTTTAACTGTTTCAATATTGGGAAAACCTCATTTTGGATCAACTGTGACGCTCCTGTTCTTGTTTGTCCAATTCTTATCAATAAATATAAGGTGGATTTGAATGCTGTAAGCTCATATAATAAAGTCTCGACTGTGACACCTGAATCTTTGCCAGTTTGGCAAATGCTGATAATTTCATCGGTCCTTTTGATCAGTCTAACTAACAACAGTAAGGAGTTGTTTTTGATGATTGAATTGAGAACAAAGTGAGGATCTGGTCCAATTGATGAGAGATGAATTAAGGATTCCAATAGAATAATCGATGTAATCTTGGGTGCCCCCTCTGAGTAAATGGAGTCATTACAAACAATATCAACAAATCTTCCATTGAAGTTGCTGAAAATTTGATTGATAGGCTGCAATAATTTTCCTTCGTTGATGTTCTTCTGTAAAAATTTGTTCAGCAATATGTATAGGTCACTTCTCAAGCTGGCCGTTGAATTAGATGAGAGGATCCCATTGATACAAGTCTTGAATAGTGGCAATAATGTCGTGACAACTAACTTCTTGGAGGTGTTCTCACTTTCGTAAACATCAAATAAGAGAACACAGAGCGATATCAATTCTTCCGCAAATTGAGGGTCGGAATCAAAGTAATCATTTGTTTTCGGTAAAAGAATCTGCCAAATCTCCAAGATGAAATCGGTCTTCTGTTTCAAAATTACATCATCCGTCATAAGAACTTGAATGACTTGGACCCATGAATGTAAACAAGATAATTGCTCGGACTTCAATTTATTCGAAACAAGATATTTCGTTAAGAAATATTCGAGCTGAGTAGCTTCTTGCATCAAATTTTGTGAGAAGTCGACTTTTGCTTCTTTGGTGATTAAACTATCACTCGATTCGGAACAAATGAGCTTATAAACCTTGTTGAGGATAGAATTGTCTTGGTCGTTTTTCAACTTCAAGAGCACCTCCTCTAAGTTGTATTTTGTGTTGAACTTTTCAAGTGGGAAAGAATCAAAATTGTAAAATTTGTAATTCAATATATCCAAAAAGTCGAGGATCTTCGGATTGCCGCTCAAAAACTGATCCCCGTTCAATAGAAGATTCACGTAGTATTCTTTCTTGCTCATTGACTTCACATTATGGAGTTCTAGTGACAAATATTGTAAGATCAAGTTTCTATGTTTCATGAATTCGAAGAAAACTTGTTGATTCTCACTTCTAGATACGAATTCATTTTCCTTGCCGTCTGCTATGTCACCATCGAATTTGGATTCATTCCATGTTGTGAATTCATCTACTTTAGGTTGTGAAGCGACAAGTTTGGTGAACAAGTCATACTCTTGCCAATTCCTTAAAAAGTCGAGGGTGATACTAGATGAGATCGGATTTTTGCAGAGTTTAACGACAACTTCTAAAACAAGTGAAGCCAATTTGGCCAGTGCGAGTTCGATGCGATGATTATATCCGTTTTCGTAGTCAATCTCTGACAAAGATTCCAAAGAATATGACAAAAGTTTCAATATTTGTGCTAGAAGCGAATTGTTCTCACTAAAGTTTGGTGGTAGAGTAAGATTTCCTCCCCTTATAGAATAACCTAGGAGAAAGTGAGCAACTGTCGGTTTGGAAGTGGCAAGATTGTCAACCAAGAATTGCAAGATGGCAAACTTAATTTCCAACTCTCCACTTAAATCGGCGACTTGATCAATAAAAGCATATTTGATTTTAACTGATTCGTCGACTGACTCGAAAACTGTCAATAACCGATTCTTATTCAAAACGGGATCCTTGGAGCTATAGTTACCTTGTATGTTGAAATATCCCAGTTTGCTTATAGTATCCAAAAGCTCAATAGCCAATTTAGAGATTTGAATATTGGGATTGGAAACATAGAGGGCAAAGTGAGCAATACTTTGCAAGTTGAACAATAATATTTGGTAGAAGTCGTTGATTCCGTTGCTCTCGACAAAATTCTCATAGTAAACATTTTCAAAATTTGATGTGGGTGTGATAAGAGCTAAACTCATGCTGGTGTTTACTCCTTGAGGTCTTAAGTTGGCAGGCTCCGCACTCTTAAGCCTCTTGAAGAGATGATTCAAAAACGTATCTTGCGAACCAATCATTTTGTTAACGACTTTCAATGCGTTCAACACTAACTCACTTGTTTTCTTGTCGTCATCGACTTGGTCATTTCCGATGCTTATAATTTCGAATAAAGTTCTGTAAGCCTTTTCACTGAAAAGATAGTTGAAAACAGCTAGGGAATGATGAGTTTTCACGAACAATTGGTAGTCTAAAGGCTTTTCAACTAGATCGTTCAAATCTGAATTCAATACTAATTTTGGGGATGACTCGATAAATTCCCAATCAACCTCACAAAGAGCATTATTAATGATATTGAGAATCAGCGATTGGATAGATAATTTTTTATCTTCGTTCTGTAATCTCGATGTTTGACCAAAGACTTCGATTAACAAAAATTTTATGTATGGCCATATTCCCACTTTCCCTGTTATTCTGTAGCTAGCGCCGAGTTCAGCCGGGTAAAGTAAAGTAAGCTTCTTGAAGGCAACTCTGTCGTTGTCCAATGGAGTAAGCAAGCTGTTCATTAAATCGACAAAATTACCGATGGTTGACAAATGAGTTAAGTTCAATTGGAACCCTTGGGAAACTTTGGTTTTATGAGTAGGGTATTTGAACTTGAACGGACCTGATTCATCCGTCTTACTATTATCAAACAAAGCTTGACAGAACCAACGGTCAAGTGTATCCCAAATCTTATATCTCAATTCCAAATCTTCATTGTTTGCTGCGAAATCAGTCAAAAGACTCAACATCAAATTAATGAGTGTTGTTCTGGATTCCTGATCAACTGTGACTTTAGGAGGTTCAATATTTAATCCCAAAGAAGAAACATTGATATTCTGACTAGCGATGATTATGTTGTCGAAACGAAGGAAATTCACGACAATTGGCGAAAACCTGACGAATGCCGCGTTTTTGATCTCTTTGCTTCTCACAGTCCCATTTCCCAAATTCCTCACAATAGACAGTAATAACTGGATAAATCCAGAAATGAACACAAGAGAATCTTCGGCTAATTCGATCACCACTGGCCCGGAGCCAGCATTATCAGAATCGGAGGAGAAAAGGAAATCTGGTCTTTTCTGTTGATTCTTGAAATGCGCTGATAAGTCTGATCCAAATGATTCAGTGAGAGAATTGATATAATAATTCAATGAATCAATGATGGAATCAATGGATATTTTGGAATAGTCGTTCTTCTTTAATGAACTGTTGCTGTTGTGGACCAAAATCTCCCATATATTGGCACTTATTCCTTCCCCTGCAGAAGCTAATGAGCCTAAAAGAAGACAAAAAGTAGCTGTTATTAGAGGAGAAGTATTATTGCTAAGACCCCAAGAGATGAAGCCCAAAATTTCAGAGGAGTTTTCATCATTATCCCAGAAGTCTCTGCAAAATTCAGATCGGAAATTATAAGTATAAGCGAAAGCCAAATAGAATCTTTCTAAATCTGATCTGGTGGAGATCTCATCTAAATCGAAAGATAAATTGATGTCATTTTTTGTCTTCGTAGACATCTTCTCCAAACTTGTGGCAAAGTCATCATTTTCAGTTTCGTAGTGGTCAGATTTTTTACTCATTTCGACTTGTTTCTTATTTATCGATGACAATAAGAAGTCTTCTTCTGAGTTTCTGAGTGATGTGAGAATTATAGCGGCATTCTTCATAAATTTGGTGAAAAAATCGTGGAAGAAAGGTGCCAATAAGGAGTCATTGAAACTTTCAGAGACTGAAAACTTATTATCACATAATTTCGATATATTGGAAAGGCCTGGGTTTGCTTTATATGCAGACAAGAGTTCATGTTCTTCAGGGTAACTGAGTTTTCTTGAAGTTAACGATGGAAAAGTCTTTTGTAACAAAGATCGGAAGTCGTATAGGCTCGATTGGTCCAACAATTTTGAGGTCCTAGGATTGGCAGATTCTGCAGTGAGACACAAGAGTTTCTCCATGACACCATAGTTGATTGTCCAGTCAATATATTTCAATATGTCTGCTTTGAAATCGTATTTTGCAGTTCTTTGATCCAGTTGTTTGCACCAAGAAATAAAATTCACAAAGAAGAAAAGGTAAACCACGAATTCAAAGGGTTGGAGCAATGACTTGGATAAATCGACTTCATCTTGATTTCCGGCTACTTTACTATAATCGTCTGAAAGCTTTTTGGTGATAGAATTGTAGAGCAGGACAACTTGATTCTCTGGGATGTTTTCCAAGTTACCGACTAACTTCATCAAAGAGGGAAGAAAGTGTATCACGAGAATATCCTCGTCTTGAATATTTTTGGTCAGAAACTCGATGATTTTGTTCAAGGAAGATAATGGGTCCAACTTGTGACCATAAACGTCAAGGAACGAGTATAAGACAGAGGCCAAAAGTTCGTGGAGGTTGAAGATTTGCTTTTTCATAAAGACGACGCCATTGACAAATTCCAAGTTGTTGACGTCGCTTGTAACCTTCTGTTTGTCGATGGAATTATTTATGTTATCGATTAATTCGTATAGTTTGGAGAAACTACCGATTATCTTATTGAAGAAGGTCTGTATATCGGGGCAGATGGACTCCACTTGTTCTTCGGACACCAAGTATCCGCATATATTCAAGATGTACTCATATCTTTGGAAGAAGACCAATCTACCACTGTCGAGGAACTGGGTGCCTTTAGAGAAACCAACGTCCGATGCATGGAAAAGAAGTTCAGCGGTAGCTACTTCGTCCAAGTTGAGCTGATTGGACAAAATTGACACGTTATCCACGAACACTCGATTGAGTTTGATCTCTGTGCCGTTTCCAAGAGTAATCAGCTTGTAATCTGAGTCGTTAGTGCCAAATGCTAGTTTTGATCGAGAAGTTTCGTTTTTACTTGGAACTTCAAGTAATTGTGATAAGTCGTTTTTGATGGTATCTAAAACTGACGCAGGTGTCTGGGCCTGGTACCTGATGCTGTTGTAGCATTCTAGGAACACAGGAATGGCCCAATTGTAGCTGGTCATGTTGATGAAGAAGTAGTAATTAGACGCTGAGATGTTTTGATTAAAAAAAACCAAAAGGTGCGCAATGATTTTTGTCGGTGCACGGATTTTACTCGATTTTGGTGATGCGCCAAATCGGTCAGACGCTACAACTATTTAATTTTGGAATACATGAATTGGAAACGAAATGAATGGTGAAATTGGGTCAAAAAGAAGATTTGAATAGAAAGAACTGTAGTTTGAATTAGGCCCAAAATAAGGTACTACCTCGCCTACATTGCAGTTTGACTACGTCTCTTTTAGATCGTGACTTACCTACACCGAATACCAAAATTCATAAATAAATTCATATAAATAAATACTCTAAGACATTCCGACATGAACCCCCTTGAAGTGAGACATGGTCAAATGGGAAGCCTTTTTAGCTGGGTACTCGTCATCGAAGCTCTCCAAGTTAGGGAACAATTGTGCTAGACGGGCCACAACGTAAGCAGCTTCAGTCAAGGCAAACTGTTGGCCCAAGCAAATTCTTGGGCCACCATTGAATGGGAGGAAAGCCCAGCCCAACTTCTTGGTGGAAGGTTCGAACCAACGCTCAGGTCTGAACACATGAGAGTCTTCACCATAAAACTCCTTGGTGTAGTGAAGAGCGTAGACAGAGTATGTGACAGTTTGACCTTTCTTCATGTAAAGAGGACTTTGACCGTCTGGGCCTCCACCTCTTGGTAAGGATGTGTCCTTAGTGGCAACACGGAAGTTTTGAGGAACTGATGGGTACATTCTTAAAGCTTCGTTCAAGAGCGCCTTCAAATATTCACACTTCTTTAATGATTCGAAAGAGATCTCTTCGACTCTTGAGTCATCTCCGCTGCCGAAGTTCTCATGAACCTCTTCCTTCACCTTGGCCCAAATTCTTGGGTTTCTAGATAATTCAAAGAAAATAAATGAAAGAAGTCCAGCAGTGGTGTCTCTACCTGCCAAAAGAATATTCAAAAGCTGATCTCTCAAAACCTTTGGGTCTCTAGTTTGTTTGACAAGTTGATACAAGAACACGTAGCCTTCATCCTTTTCAAGCTCATCTGGTGAAGCATTAAGGGCCTTCGTAACGTAATGGTTGGCGAATGTGTGCACAGTTTTCACACAATCACGGAATTCTTTGTTGTTGACCAACCAGTACAATTGCTGAGCGATAGCACGGGAGGCCAAGTAGTTTTGAGCAGTATTGAAATCGTTAGCAAATCTGTCACCTCCTTCAACATTAACAGGCTTTTGGAGACCAATAGTCTCATCCACCAATGAGTAACAACTTTCTCCGAAAAGAAATTCGGTAGCAGAATCAATAGTCAATCTAAAGAATAATTCTTGAAGGTCAAACATTTGTCCATTATGCTTCTTGATATGCTTGGCAAGATTTTGAACATGTGGTTCTAATGCTTTGACGTGTGCCACTTGCTCTCTAGCAAACTGGGGTCTCAACATTGCTCTTGAGTGTTTCCACCCACTTCCATCAAGAGTGAATATACCGTCGCCTAGAGCAATTTGGAACTGGGCATGACGAATTCCAAGTGAAAAGTCATTAAACTGAGTAGCAAGAATCGCTTTGATGTTTTCTGGGTCTCTGGTAGCCACTACAGGCATAGCAGCAAGAGTTAATGTGAAAGTATTGACTCCCAATTCATTATATCTACCAAGATTGAAGTCGGGCAAATTGCCCTCTTTTTTCTGATTCAAGAGTTCTCTCACGACTGTGAACCCAAGTCTATGATCATTATAGTAACATTGAGCAGGTTTGCAGCCGAGTTTCTTTGCTGTTCTATAATGCTTTATCCATGTGAGCACGTAGAATGCGATAGCAGAGCCAAGGATGATCACCACCAAATGCGAATATTGTTGTAAACTTTCAATAGAAAAGGACATGGTTGGTTACAAAAAGATCTTAGGGAAAGGACAGCGATACTTATATATATGGAGTGATTCTATAATCGGACTTAATCATGTGAAGGCAGTAATATTATGTATGGAACGAACGCTATAAACGGAGTTAATTATGTGAGGGCAGTGAAAACTCTTGCTAGGTGCCTCGCGGGGAATGCATGTGAAAACAAAAAAAATACCTTCGTTAGAATGCACTGGATATGCACTAATCTGCACTTATCGGAATAGTCACGCATAATCTACCGTTGAACAACACAACAATCTAGCTTTAATTGTTTAAACAATCTACAAGAGTACAATATTTAGATTACACTTTTGAAGTTGTAGTCCGTATTCTGCGAAACACAAGTTTTCGAGGAACCATCGTGATGGAGGAGATCAATCTCCTCAGCTATTATTCACAGGCCTCTCTAATCGACTTTTTGCTTCCAGACTTCTTCATCTGAAATCTACAATATGTATCTCGGTGAGATTACCTTGTTGACTTATCGGAGCAATTGAAAGCATGTTGATTCCACGGCATCGGAACGGAAATACTCGTTATGCTTCCGAAAAGTACTGCAGTATTTTGCTGGGGTATGATTCAAGAATCAGGTTCGAGTTCAAAAACGAATCCGAAAACGAAAATTGGGAATTAAATTTAGCGAAGAAACGTTATGGGGATCAATCGAGGGACGTTCATTTGCCGAACCACAATAAAGTGGCATTGGCTGTTCATTTGCCGAACCCCCCATGAAAGCTTGTTTAGCATTGCTCACGGTTTCGCAAGTTTCGTCAGGTTACCCTTGCATTCAAATAAACCCAGTCTTTCAGCCGATAATTATTGACAATACAGCTTTCATTGGCACAGAAGGTCTATATAAATACATTGATGTATAAAACTACAAGGATTTTGCCACCACCTTGATCATTTTGAGGTATTATTTGCAAAACCACATGAACCCTTTTTCGCTCGTCCTCATCTTGCATGAGGATATATGCATTTCGCGGCTTTTATGCAAAAGCCGGCATTCTTGACGTTGAGCCAATCCCCCTTGAAATATTACAAACTGCAACTCTGCTCAACAATTTATCTTACAGTACTTGGTATGCGTGTAAACTTTAAATTATGTTATGTTTTGTATATACCCAATAAATACCTAAACGTCTGGACCAGCAGCCTTGACTTCAGTAGTAGCTTGATCAGAGTACTTCTTGAAGTTTTCAGCGAATTTACCGGCCAAACCATTGATTTCGTTCTTGAAAGAAGCTTCACCTTCGGTCCATGCCTTGGTTGGGTTCAAGATTTCATCTGGAACACCAGGACAAGACTTTGGAATGTTCAAGTTGAAGGTTGGGAAAGTGTCGTATTCAACCTTGCTCAATTCACCAGAGTGGATAGCATCCAAGATGGCTCTAGTGTATTTCAATGAACATCTCTTACCACCTCTAGCGGCAGATGCACCAACCCAACCGGTGTTCAATAACCAAGCGTTAGCATTGTATTTGGAAATCTTATCACTAAGTTGTTGAGCGTATTTCATTGGGTGCAAAACAAGGAATGGTTGACCGAAACATGCAGAGAAAGTAGCTTGAGGTTCAGTAACACCTTCTTCGGTACCAGCCATCTTAGAAGTGTAACCGGAAATGAAATGGTACATAACTTGAGCGTTAGACAATTTGGAAACTGGAGGTAAAACACCACTAGCATCACAAGTTAAAAGAATAATGTTAGTTGGGTGAGTGTCAGCAAGACATGGGATCTTGGCAGATGGAATGAAATCAATTGGGTAAGCACATCTAGTGTTTTCAGTGATTGAAGAGTCTTCGTAGTCGACAAGTTTGGTGATTGGATCGTAGACAACGTTTTCAAGAATAGCACCGAACTTGATAGAGTTGAAAATTTCTGGTTCTTTTTCAGCAGAAAGGTCAAGACATTTAGCGTAACAACCACCTTCAATGTTGAAGACACCATTGTCAGACCAACAGTGTTCGTCATCACCAATCAACTTTCTGTTTGGATCAGCAGAAAGAGTGGTCTTACCAGTACCAGACAAACCGAAGAAAAGGGTGACATCACCGTTCTTAGTACCTTGGTTACAAGAAGAGTGCAAAGTCAAGACTTGATGCTTGATTGGCATAAGGTAGAACATGACAGTGAAGATACCTTTCTTCATTTCACCGGCGTATTCAGTACCGAGGATAACCATTTCCATATCTTTGAAGTTGATTTCAACAGAAGTAGAAGAAGTCATACCCTTAGTGTGAACGTTAGCTGGGAATTGACCAGCGTTGTAGATGGTGAAATCTGGTTCACCAAAGTTAGCCAATTCTTCTTCAGTTGGGCGAATCAACATATTGGTCATGAAAAGGGCGTGGTAAGCTCTAGCACAGATAATTCTGACCTTGATTCTGTAACGAGGATCCCAACCGGCGAAAGCGTCAACAACGAACAACTTTTCTCTAGTTCTAAGGTAGTCCAAAGCTCTAGAACGGGAAATTTTCCAAGTTAATTCATCAACTTGTTTGTTAACAGGACCCCACCAAATGTTGTGGGAAGAGGTGTCTTCATCGACAATTCTCTTGTCTTTTGGAGAACGACCAGTCTTCTTACCAGAGTAAGCCATAAGAGCACCAGTGGAAGAGATGGTGGTTCCTTTTTCCAACAAACCATCTTCGTAAAGAGTTGGAGCGGGAGCATTGTGACGAATAAGAGTTTCTTCACCGAGGGACAATTGCTTGACCACTGGATCAGGATTAGATTTAATTGATGGGTGACCATCAAAATTAAGACTTGATTCAACTGCAGTAGGAGGGACCATTTTGATTATTGATATAATTAATTTTTCACTCCAACTCTGGGGAAATTCATGCTATTTATACACTTTTTTGATGATCCCGGGGAAAGGGAACTTTGCAGTCTATTCTTGCTGCGCTTGTGGAGTCAGCAAGCACAAGACTGAAATATGGGGAAGGAAAAAGCCGGAAACTTCGTTCGCGGTTTCTCCCGAATGTATGGGCTTATGTAATTAAAGGCGTTGCGGCTTATGTAACCCCACTCTTTTTTCCTGCCCTATTTGGCACCCGGCGGTTATTTTTTGCCCGGCCCGGATGGATGGAACTCGGGTCACTCCATCATTTGCTCCACTAATGAATATTCTTCTGGCACTTTGTTCCGAGAATGGCCTGTTTAGTACTTGTAAAGACATCACCGGGTAAATTCAGATCGTTGAGTCAATTATACTTGCTGTAATTCACCCGACTGAAACACTAATTGTGACACGTCCTCGGAAGGCTCCTGTAAGCGGATGTTTCAGTCCTTTGATGGCCAATGGCCTTCACTACACAAGGCTTCGGGCAATTTTCCGTTAAGGTCATGTAAGTATGTCAAATGTTCAAAGCCGCTTCCGAGCGCCCGACCCCAGACATTTTGCATTTTTTTTCACTTTTTTCTCAAAAAATGGCTTTTTTGAGCTCATTCTTTTTTTTTGCACCAATTTGACCCGGTGTTGCTCGGAATATTATTCGAATTGGCTGCTAATTCAGACAAATTGAAAATTTATACTTTTGGCAGTGTTGCAAAATATTTATAAATAGAAGACAGTACATTGAACCCAGCCCTTTCGATACCTCCGGGGGTTTGGCTGCTAATTTAGACTCTAAAAATGTTTATTTTTGTATTTGTTGCAAAATTTATTAAATACGATATAGTCCTTTCAACCAGAAATCTTCCTTTCCATTACCTCCCAAACAGGCGTTTTTGGGGTTACATCTGCGGATTATGACAATTTAAAATTTAGTGTTTGACTTCTGGTTTTGTTGCAAAATATTTATTAATACAATATAGTACATTGAACTAGGCATCTCCTCTTTCAATACCTCCTAAGAAAGCGTTATCGGGTTTTTTGTCATAATAGTCATAGTACCACTTCCAGTTACTAAAACCGATTTCCTTGACTCCTTCGATTGACTTATCGTCTTCGATTCCGGAGATTATACATTGATTCATGACTTCAGTGCCTGATTCTTCATTGTAATTTGATTTCAACAATGTGATACCACTGCAAATCAAACCAAATTTGAAAATTTCCGTCAAATTCAGATACGACGGATCAATTACTGGACCAATTATCCCTCCAACCAATGAATTATTGTTATCAGATGCCTCGTCGATGAATGGGAAGAATTTGGCCAACCTGGACTGGTTGGTGAAAAGAATTATGCTCCCGATAACATTTTGATTGGTAGGTTCAAGAGCAATGATAACTTTAACCTCATACGATGATTGAGATCCAAGATACTTAATGGCTTCCATATAAAGTTGTTTCAAGTAAGCCGCTTCTTCTGGTTTCTCGTTCTCCTTCTCGACCCGCTGGATTAGTTTCATGACTTTCTCAGGTTGGGTACAAAGATCAAAACGGACCCCAACAATCATTAATTCTCGGAAAATCTTCTTTGGCACCGACCAATTAACAAGGTCTTTGAGAAGCATTACATGCTTCTTTCTGGACAATGTAGTCAGGTCGACGTCCCAACCGACATTATTCATGAAATTAGTGACAACGCGGTGTCCCGTAGAGTTGTTAGATGACTTGATGAGATTGGTGTTTTCGGGAAGTGTGATCATGGGAAATGAACTCCCCAATACAATCTTGTTACACTTCTGTTCTTTGACCAAATAACGAATAGCCCTGGCATGTAAATTTTTACCAATACTTTGCATCCGTTTCAGTTTGTCCACTAGGAGGTACAAAATAGAACCAGCTCTTGATTCCGATTCCTTCTCAACGTCTCCGTCTAGGGAAACGTTTTGATTCTCATCGACCCAAGTAAGAATTATCCCATACAAAATATTCAAACTTGAGTTCCTGACAACAAAGTGTCTCTGGTTCTTGTTAGATGAGAAGAACACCAGAAGCTTTCGGAAAAAATTGTCTTTAGTGTAGTCTATGGCACCATCTTTCGAAATGTCAATATCCTCTTCACTGACGTTATTCTTCCACAATTTCACCAAGCTGCCCCAATCCCTATTGACATTGAATTCGTCAACCAACCACCGTCTTTTAGGTTGCGGGTTCTTTTTCTTCTTGGGGAGAAGTGTCTGTATAGGCTTCTTCCGCTTTTGTTTCCCAACAAATTTCTTCTCTCCAGGAATGCACCCTTCAGCCGTGGCATCTCCCATCAATACGGGTACTAGTTGCTCCAAAGCATTATTTGTGTAGTCATAAGAGCATAGGTATGCGGAACCAATACTTTTATTATAGAAAAAGTCATAAGGGGAAGACGTGGCCACGATTATTAGAGGTTTAGCAAGTTTCTGCACAGCAGCACCCGTGTTGCTGAAGCTCGAAGGACTAGCACCACATAGAATTGACACATATTTGACGATTCCAATTTGATACATGTTTCTTGAAGCTTCAGATGTGAGAACTATGACGACCTTAGAGTTTTCAATGAGTGACTCATGAAGTGCAGTAAGTCCGTTTGCTGTGTAAGTAGTATGGAGAACATTGAAGGGTTTATCGGTGTTTGCGTTGGCCGGGTGATTGCTAAGTAGCTGACCGAATTTCTGAAACACTGCTTCACCGGTAAAAAGCTGAGAGTCGGGAGTCGTTTGTTTATCTGAATACACTGGATTTAGAAGTGG
The DNA here is from genome assembly GCA_030556945.1 of Hyphopichia buzzinii. Classification (NCBI taxonomy): domain Eukaryota; kingdom Fungi; phylum Ascomycota; class Pichiomycetes; order Serinales; family Debaryomycetaceae; genus Hyphopichia; species Hyphopichia buzzinii. Next base: position 6,040 of record JAKTUZ010000046.1, on the reverse strand, counting down.
AGATAAGATGAGACAGTTATTTGTGTTTTTGTCGTCCAACAAATATTTCGTGATGGGAAGCAGTCCCGGATAGTCTCGTATAAGTGTGATTGATTTGGAGTATGCAAGAGCCAGGAGGCGCTGATGTTCTTCCCAGCGACCCGGGTACTTTGTAGCAAAAGGTACAGGGGATTCTAGTTGGTCCATTTGCTCGTCCAAAACATCTTCCCAAGTGAATTTCTTCTGAATATTCTCGATTCTGGCGATAGCGGCCATAATGACTTCTTCGTCCAAGTTCCCATTGGCCAATGCTTTTTCTATGCTTTCCACGGCTTCATCCTGCAAGGCCTGATCGTGGCACACCATGACCAAGTCGCAGCCGGCGTGGATTGCCAACACCACTCCTTGGCCCAAGCCAATCAGGTGGTACAATGCGTCCATTTCGAGGCACTCGCTGATGACGAACCCACGAAAACCCATTTCTTCACGGAGCAATTGGTTGATCAATACAGGCAGAAGACAAGCGTGTGTTTCGTCCGGCAGAATGGTGGGTACACCACAGCCAGCTGCCAGCACACCGTCCAACAAGTCTTGTTTGATCAATTCGGCGAACGGGACGCTGTTGAACGCTTTGATCTGGTCCAAAGAATCGGCCATCATGGGCAATTCGAGCAAAGAGTCGACAGAGGCATTACCTATCCCCGGGAAGTGTTTCCCGACGGTGAGCAAGCCACCAGCCTTCAATCCTCGCGCGCAGGCGGCCCCGTACTTGGTGACTTCCTCGACGGTGGTGCCAAAACTGCGTACGCCCACGAGCTGGTGCGAGAGCTTGGTGATGGTGTCCAACACGGGCCCCAAAATGAGCAGGAAGCCAATGTGTCGAAGTTCGGTGGCCACGGCCTGCAGAACCGCGTAGACGGTGTCGGCGTCGCCCGATGCAGCGAGGGCCATAGCGCCTGGAAACTGGGTCAATGCTTGGGAGTCAAATAGAGAGTTCATCATGCCGCCTTCTTCGTCCACGGCAAAGAGGAGAGGGTGGGCATAGCCCGCGCGGCGGGCAATTAGCTGGAGGTCCCGTACGAGCGTGGCTATCTGAGGCACCAGCACGGCGTTCTTTCTCAGAAGGATCATAGTGGAAATATGGTGTTTTGTGATGAGTCTCTCGGCCTGCGGTGTGACCGTGGTGCCCTGGAAGCCACCGCAGAGCAACTGGCCCACGTAGAACGACATGAGGGGTGTTTTGTGGGTGTTAGCTGGTTCAAAAAGGCGAAAATGGGCGCAGAAACTGGCGCTAACGAAGCCCTAGTTTGATTGGGCGATTACTCCACGAATAACAAGCAGATGAGGGTGGAAATTTCCCAGTGTGTGCCGCCGGGGTATTTCTATAAGCTAGCAAAGTTTGGGTGTATTTGGGCCACTATGTGTGCCGCTTGCTGGAGTTTTCTATAAAGAATGTGGTGTATGAAGCCATGTTACATTTTGAGAAATTTTGAATTCATGGGGAAAATGCGAAATCTCAAACATCAAAATCAATCTCAAAAATCGAAATCAAATCTCAGAAACCAAACTAAAATCGAAACCAAATTATCAAGTTGAAACGCTTTTTGCACACATATTCTTTTGCTGGATATTGTTTGGAGCTTTGAAGAGATCTTCACTTTGAACAATTAGTTCTACATTTTCTTGTTCTGATCTGTGTGCAGCTGAATGTTTCAACAGGGTTGCAATTCTGATTAGCCGCCCACTGCAAAAACACAGCAACAGCGATAGAAATAGAAACAAAACTTCAAGAAGAAACAGCAAATTTCTGTCATTATCAGCGCAGTGCAAGCACCAAACACTCCAATATACGCCACTTCACCAATCAAACGTCATCGAAATCTTCAAACCAAACATCATCAACGCTTCTAATCTTCAAATCGATCTCCAAAGAATTCTCAGAAAACACTCAATTCTAGCACCACACATCAAAACTCCATGACTCCCGGCTCCAAATGGGTATCGTAAACCTCTGGTCCTCGTTCAAATCCGCCTCCCGGCGTGTGTCGGTGCCCCAGCTCGTGGCCGAGTTTCTCCGGGCCCACCGCCGGCCTCCCCGCCTAGCCATCGACGGTTACATGCTTCTCAATGCCGTGACTGTCCGTGAACAGGATTTAGAAGTCGGAATTGCCCTCTCTGCTGCGTTGAGCAAACTTCTCTACTTGGTTTCGTTGAATGTCTCCTTCGTGGTGGTTTTCGATGGGAAATACAAACCTGAAAAATTAAGGAATTCGGCAGGTGGTCCCTCTGGACTGGTTCCAATATTGCAGCCCCTGGGGGCCGACTACGTAAGCTACGGTGAAGGAAACCCGCTAGTTGATGCTTTTGTCAAGTTGCTCCGTCTGAACAACATCGACTACATTCAGTCGCCTGCGGAGGCCGAGGCTGAATGTTCCATGCTCCAAAAGAAAGGTGTGGTGGACTACGTGCTCTCTGATGATTCCGACTCCTTGGTGTTTGGTGCCACCAGGGTTCTCAAAGGGCTTCGCAAAGAACTCATTGAGTCACCGTCAAAGTCTGCTTCGCCAAAGAGAGAAAACGACTACTATGTCACTGAAGTTCTCTTGGATTCCATCATTGATGATTTCGGGCTCGATACAAACAGACTCATATTCCTAGCTACAATCAGAGGCGGGGATTACTCCAAAGGCTTAGACACAATCGGAATTAAAAGAGCCATCCAAATTGCTCAGTGTGGGACCAAACATTGCCAGTTCCATACACGTTCGCCATCGAAAAGGGAACTTAGCAAGAAGATGGGTAGAATCTCAACACCCCCACCAGATCTCACGAAGCACTTCGTCAATTGCTTCATAGACCAGACCGAGTCGCGTAGATCAGACGAAAGGAGGGAAGAACTTTTGCAAATGTTCAATGAAAACTTGAACCACACTGTCAGGACACGGTCCCTAGATATTTTCAACATGGACAAATCTTTCGTGAATGAGTTGAGCGTAGATGAAGAGAGTGCCTTACACTATTTTTTTCCATCAGTGAGCTCAAATATTTACAAGTTTCTTCCGGGATCATTGAGTTTTGGTGAGTTGCAAGAAACCGAAGGAGCCTTCTTCAAAGGAGAAGTCGAGAGAATCAATTCAGTGTTCTCGTTCCAGGAAAATCACGTCATAGGGAAACTGGTTTTCGATGATAAAGCGATTTTTGTGCCGAACGATGTCACAAAGAGGACGAGAGACCGTCTTGAAATTCCAGATAAATTCGTGCCCAATGTGCGGTATTTGGTTGCAAAAATCTTGAGCCACTTGCCGCATAGACCAGACCTACAGAAGCAGGTGTTCATTAGCAGGGAGAAAAACTTCAATTCGATGAATCTAGTGATGATCAAGTACCCCGAGGAACTCAAAGAGCTATTTTACAAGGGGTATGCGCCTGAACCATCAGAGTCTACAGAAAAGGCAGATGGCGAGACAAAGTTCGTTTGGCTTCCAAAAGACATAGTTCAACACATAAACAGCGATTTGTACCCGAATTTTCTTGCTTTATATGAGCAGCAGAAGTCACCAAAGAAGTATCAGAAGTCGACGCTCGACGACTTTGGGAGCTTTCCTCCTTCACCCACCAAAAAAAGACCAGGAAGCAGGCCCCTGATGTCCCCGACCAAGGCCATACGAGCACCGGTGTTTCGTTCGAGATCTCCGTCTCCTAAAGGATCACCTCGGAAGAAAAGTCGAACTTCCAAGCCGCTTCCGGGGCAGAAGCTTTTGACTGCGTTTTTCAAAGACCGAGACGGAGTGTTGGGAGACGAAGATAAGGTATCAAGAGAAATCTTGAAAAATGACACTAGTCCTTCGAAGGAAAACACCAGGAATGCTTTTGGCTCACCAAGTTCCAAACACGTCCTCAATTTATCGAAGGAGAGTTTCGAGAATGACCCTTTTTCATCGAGTGATCCCTTTTTGCAGCCAGGGCCTAGCGAGCCAATAGTGGTGTCGTCGGACGAGTCCGAGTATTCCCACATGAGCAAGTCCATGAGGGTGGCTCCAAAACTCGGGCCCGAAGCCACCGAAGTGATTGACTTGACGGAGGATTGACGGACCTTGAAAAGCATAGATTGCTTATCATTAGAGTTCCATCATTCAGAGCACAAGCATTACACGGCGCATTACACGGCGTATTACACAGCGCATTAAATAGCACAGCGCATCAAATAGCACAGCGCATTACACCGCATCACATGGAATAACACAGCATCGCATCGAATCAGATAGCATCTTGTGAAATCACAGCACACACATTTCCAGGATCGCACTTTAGCTTTATGTGTTTTCGCATCTTTACGTTCGCATGTACTCAATGAACTTTAGAAGAAAGTCAGTCCGTGAGGTCCCTCCTATCTCCCTGTCAAACACCTTGATGAACTCTTCATCTGATCTCTCGTACAAGCCAGAAAACCAAACAACGTCAAGCTCTGAAGTCCACAATGGTAAGCAACCAAGAAAAAGACCTGTACTTTGATTTGACGTTCCTCTTTTCGTGGAAATCGATCCTGTTGGAAGCTCACCGTACCAGGTGGGTAGGGATAAACAGGCTCGATGAAGGTGACGAAGGAAAAGGCGGTTAATTTCCCTGATTTCGTTGTTTGATCGCAAATGGCGTTATTTATAAGACAAGGTTCATCCAATGGGTCAAGCCCTTCGCTCGACGCATTAAACATCATGGAAAGTTTCAATGCAAATTTGTTAATTAAAGCCTTGTACATGGCAACCAGCATCAGTTCCAAATTCTCTGGGTCAAATCCCCTTTTCCAATGACCAACTGCTCAGATTCAATGGTGTCCTTCAAGAACGGGTCAAGACCTTCTGTATTGATTCGTACGTTTTCTGTAGACGTAGACATTTCATTTTTTCCAGTTTGTATAACGGCAGACCCAGAAAAGTGGCGAAGGGTGGCCATTTTTCACCCTAGATAAAGGAATGTAATGTTTGATGTGTCAGAATCAGGTGTCTTCATTTTGCTATAGTTGCCTATTTCAGAATTGTTGCTTTGGCTGCAAATAAATGAGCATAGCGCGGATTTAATATAAATCCACAAATACAACTTCAATAAATCCCGAGAAAAAGGCCTCTTTACTCCACCAATTTCGCTATGACTACAAATATGGACTTGTCTTCTTTAATGGCCGAACTATCATTCTCCTCCGAAATGGCGCTGAACCATGATTTGGATTATCTAGGCGCTAGAGACTCTCAATTTGCTGAATGCGTGTTGGCTACTGTTGAAAGATCCGAGTCGTTCGTGATCCAAGAAGGTCCTTTCAAACCAGAAGTTTTGGAAAAGTTGAAAAGGCAAAACGGCACCAATACCAAAAAGAGGTTTGGCGAGTGCTTATCGTCCGAAATAATTGCAAACAAGGGGTACAAGTTATACTTCAGTATTCCTTTCAAATTGGACCGAAAAGTTACAAAAAATGACATAGTGCCTATAAGGATAAAAGGGACAAATAGCCACCTAACACGAAGTTTGCATAATGTGGTTCCCAAATGGACTCGTCAAGTCGATGATGAGTGGCTATTATCCATATTCAACAAGTTTAACGATGCGATTTCGGATGGAATCAGCAAGCTCAAGAGCGCTGACAGAACTCCCTGGAAGGATTTTTCCGACAATATAATAGGCATGGATACAACAGTGAGAGTTCAAAAGCTCAGAATGGAGTCGGAAGCACAGGGGACATTCGATAGTTTAATCTCCGAACGGTTTGAAGATATGTCGAGAATCTTCAACTGGGGTTACGAAAAACGAACACTTTGTACCCCCAGCCCCAACAGGCCGAATTATCGAGCTATATTAGACATCCAGGTATTGAAGGATGGTAGAACTACATTTTTCATTGAAATGAAGAGACTTGCTTTTATGGAGCTAATACAAAACGGAATGCTTGTGACGAATTCTCCAAACCTAAACAGCGTTTTGAAGCAGGTGTGTGGATATCTTCTAGCTACCGAACTCGATTGCTGTATACTTAGTGATGTGCATGTTTCAATTGTGCTTCGCTTGGACTTCT
>JAKTUZ010000045.1:0-83742 GCA_030556945.1 Hyphopichia buzzinii | reverse complement strand
AAGAAATCTTCTTTGCTCATACCTTTTTCTATGTGGTACTTTCCCTCTAAGTAACTGGCGTCGTAAATCTTCAAAACGAGTTTATGATCTAAGCTCAAATCTAGAAAGTCAAACTGGTGTAGGAACACTTGTTTCAACTGCTCGTATGTGAACAACACCACTTGGGAGAAGTATTCTTCTCCATGCTGAATTAAGTGGAGTTGTTTGAATGAACTTGATCCAGAAACTGAATTTGGGGGATCACTTTCTCCACTGAAGCCTGACTTTCTTTCTGGCTTTGGAGGACCTCGTCTTCTTGATTCTCGCTGTTTTGGTTCAATAGGTTCTGCCAAAGTCAAATTCTCTAGAAGATTTACGTTTTGTTTCCTCTTTCTTTCGTCTTCCTCACAAAGGTGTCCCTCGTGGTAGGCCAAAGATGCAAACACTGTCTGAATAGAAAACAAAGGATCTTCAACTTCGATTATTCTGTATTCGAAAGGAACATGGCACAATGGTTTTCCTTTGGAATCTTTCTGAAGTAACTCTTCTCTGGTATGGTTGGAGAAGTCCAAGCGAAGCACAATTGAAACATGCACATCACTAAGTATACAGCAATCGAGTTCGGTAGCTAGAAGATATCCACACACCTGCTTTAAAACGCTGTTTAGGTTTGGAGAATTCGTCACAAGCATTCCGTTTTGTATAAGCTCCATAAAAGCAAGTCTCTTCATTTCAATGAAAAGTGTAGTTCTACCATCCTTCAATACCTGGATGTCCAATGTAGCTCGATAATTCGGCCTTTTGGGGCTGGGGGCATAATTTATTCGTTTTCTGTAACCCCATTTGAAGATTTTCGACATATTTGCAAACCATTCGGCGATTAATCTATCGAATGTCCCCTGTGCGTCGGACTCCCTTCTGAGGTCTTCAACTTCCACTCTTGTATCCACGCCTATTATATTGTCGGAAAAATGCTTCCAGGGAGTTCTGTCAGCGCTCTTGAGCTTGCTGATACCATCCGAAATCGCATCGTTAAACTTGTCGAATATGGATAATAGCCACTCATCATCGATTTGACGAGTCCATTTTGGAACCACATTATGCAAACTTCGTGTTAGATGGCTATTTGTCCCTTTTATCCTTATAGGTAGTATGTCATTTTTTGTAACTTTTCGGTCCAACTTGAAAGGAATACTGAAGTATAACTTGTACCCCTTGTTTGCAATTATTTCGGACGATAAGCACTCGCCAAACCTCTTTTTGGTATTGGTGCCGTTTTGCCTTTTCGACGTTTTCAAAACTTCTGGTTTGAAAGGACCTTCTTGGATCACCAATGACTCGGATCTTTCAACAGCAGCCAACACGCATTCAGCAAATTGAGAGTAGTCAGCGCTTTGATAATCCAAATCATGGTACAGCGCCATCTCGGAAGAGAATGTTAGATGAGCCATTAAAGAAGACAAGTCCATATTTGTGGTCATAGCGAGATTGGTGGAGTAAGGAGACGTTTTCCTCGGGGTTTATTGAAGTTGTATTTGTGGATTTATATTAAATCCGCGCTATGCTCATTTATTTGCAGCCAAAGCAACAATTCTGAAATAGGCAACTATAGCAAAATGAAGACTGTTTGCGTGGACACTTTAAGGTATCTTGTTCGGTCGCAATTGGTTTTGCCTATTACTACTAAGTATTGTTGTGGCCAGCTGCAAACCTAAAGAAGGTTTCGAGGAAGTGGATATTGACGTTGCCAAGGTATGTGATATGAGCGACAATTTTAATCGAAGCTTCAACACTTGCAGCCAATTTTGTTGTACAGGTCTAATACCACTGATATTGCCTTTGAACCTTCCTGAAAACTAAAAACATGGACGTAAAATGGCAAATTTCGCTAAATACTTCATAGAATTGCACCTGCTCAATGATAAATTCCTTGATAAGTACCCCAGCACAAATCAACTTGATTGAAAATGACAAGCTTTTTAGGTTTGCTTTTCACCTTCTACCTCTCACAATAAGTTACTTAGTAGTCGATATTTTGAACACTGGTTAATTTGTAACTCATTTGAATGGGCGTTGAAGTCGATATCACACTAATAGAATCAACAATTTGTTGCCATTTGTTAGCGAAACTCAATTTTAATCTTCGATGCTGCAAAATTTCGCTTAATTGCCATTTGTCACAAGTTCTGATTCTGATAGGGTGCATCTGCTTCTAAAAGTTGATTAATATTTGAATCAAAATGTGACATCTTGAAATTACTCCAGTTGAATTTCATCATACTAGCTAGGTGTAGGTCTGCTTCCTAGTGAGAAAAGTCAACGGGGTGAGGTCCCCGTACCAATAGTTATTGTCGATTCCAGACATTGCTAGACTGGATGTTGAAGTCATCGAACAATTCCACTTGCTATTCGACATTTTGAACGTTCTTTCAGCTCAAGTTTTTGACTGGTTCTCGGTGTATTACTAAACCGACTTACTGTCCGAAGACTAATTTGAAGTCCCCTTGGTGATATTCTATAATGGCGTGAGACACAAGTTTGGAACAGACTTTTTGGATACTGCGAAATTTTACTTTGTCAAAGCATTTCCATCATCAAAGTAATATATTTCGGTATAGTTGGAATCTCGTGCAACCTTTCATTTTAAATCGAATACCCTTGTAGCGATTCTTGGTTACCGGAAAATATCTACTGATTGCTATCAATGACCTATGGGTGCTCAAGACCTGAGAACTGATATAGACTATTGCAATTGAATTGGATAAATTTTGGCAAATACTGCCGAAATCTTTTGAAACATGGCTGCAAATTCGACAAATTTTGCAGCGCCGTTCCTTCCTTGGATAACCATTGTGTCTATCGCTGCAGCTTGCCACATATATTTAGACTCTCCTTGATCGTTCAATACTCTTTTGTTTGGTGTATTGTCTTTCTTGTGCTTGGTAAGTCTATATGGTCTGTCGACATTATTCTCATATTTCAATACAAGACCTTCTCACTGAGTCTTCTGTAACTGCAAACTGCTACAGCCAAAACTTCTTTGAGTGGGATAACGGCTATTTATGACCCCACTCCATAGTTCAAAGACTCCACATCACATCTTTTATCTCGTCTTCATTGCCCTTTCTCATCCGAGAAGCCAAAAAAGAGTTCCCCCACCTCAGCGCAGTTTCTGCAACTATTTAAACTTCACATTTTTCCGAATTCTTACAATTTTGCATATCATCTTTTCACCACTTTCAATCCCTCTTTGAACCACCGCTTCACCTCTTATTCTTCTCAATATATTATCATCTTTTCCTTCATCCTTATCTTGTCTTCCTCTAATAATTTCATCACACCCACCCCGTGCACCACACGTTCACAATCCCACGTGGTCATTCGTATTTCGACCTTTACAAAGACTTCTTTGCATGCTAACATAAGACACGGCTTTTAGAGAATTGTTCGTTGCCTATTACAGAAGTTTTACAAAAACCGGTTGGAAGGTCCCTGATTGACATATTCCACTTTACTACAATGTCAAATTACCAACTGTCGGATGGTTTGGACAATTCAGATCTGTCTAATCAACTGTCATCCAACATCCCCAATCCATCACATTCTTTGCCCATTCCCGGTGCAAACCCTGATCTGCCAAAGAAAAGATTGCTGATATCGCTGGTGCAACAAAAGATTGCCCAGCCCATGTCTCCATTATCTCTTTCCATTGGTAAACAGCCACTTCCCTCTGAACAGCCTCCAATGGAGAAATTGAGCATTGGCCAGCCAATGGATACTCTATCGGTGGAGAAACCAAGGCCTCGTTCTGACTCTCTGAGCCACCCGCTGCCAGCGACAGAGACTGCCATGGCGTCCATTGCTCCGATGTTGAAGGACTTTACACCTCGAACCAGTGCCCAAGAATCTGAAGACGGCATCTCCAACAAATTGCACACTTCTCCACATGGCAATACACCCAGTGTCAGTCATAGCACGTCGCCTGCAGCCGCTCTGGTTCTTGATGAAACCAGACTAACCTCTGAAAACTTACAGAAATCCAGGGCAAATTCCCAATCCAACCACAACCAGGATACTGGTTTGCACAGACTCAATAAAACCATCTCGAATTCTTCCAACGCCCTGCGCAAGTCTGTCTCCCATAAGGAGCATGCTGGACCAAGACTCCCCAAAATCGGTAAAATCGGTGTTTGTGCAATGGACGCCAAAGTGTTGTCCAAGCCGTGCCGTCGAATCTTGAACCGTTTGATAGAAAATGGCGAATTCGAAACCGTCATCTTTGGCGATAAGGTTATCCTCGACGAATCCATTGAAAATTGGCCTACTTGTGACTTCCTTATTAGTTTTTTCTCTTCTGGGTTTCCCTTGGATAAAGCCATCGCTTATGTCAATTATAGAAAGCCTTACATGATCAATGATTTGGTGCTCCAGAAGTGTTTGTGGGACCGTAGGTTGGTCCTTGCCATATTAAACCATGCTGATGTTCCTACTCCTCAAAGATTGGACATCAGCAGAGATGGTGGTCCCCATATCGATGAACTTCTCAAGCAGAAAATGCTCGAAGTTGGCATGACCGAAGAAAAATTGCATAGCCTAACTAACCAACCAGAACCAGATTGGAAAATGATCGATGAGGACACATTATGTGTAAATGGCCAAATCATGAAGAAACCATTTGTCGAAAAACCTGTCGATGGTGAAGATCACAACGTCTACATATACTATCCAAAGGCAACTGGTGGTGGTGGACGTCGCTTGTTCCGTAAAATCGGTAACAAATCTTCAGAGTTTGATCCTGAATTGACCGAACCAAGAACTGAAGGTTCCTTCATCTACGAGAAATTCATGGATACTGACAACTTCGAAGATGTAAAGGCTTACACCGTGGGCCCTGGCTTTTGTCACGCCGAAACACGGAAGTCTCCTGTCGTGGACGGGATTGTCAGACGTAACACCCACGGTAAAGAAATCAGATTCATAACTGATTTGTCCGAAGAAGAAAAAACCATGGCTAGAAATGTAAGCCGGACCTTCATGCAAACGATCTGTGGATTCGATTTGTTGAGAGTCAATGGTAAATCTTATGTTATTGATGTCAATGGATTCTCTTTCGTCAAAGATAATAACGAATATTACGACTCCTGTGCTTCCATATTGAGGGACCTTTTCATTGAAGCAAAGAAATCGAGAGATTTGATCAAAACCAAAACTCCAAATCTGCTCAACAAAGGACAATTCGAAGAAAAGGAACAAAAATGGGTCTTCAAAGGTATGGTCTCTGTTATCAGACATGCGGATAGAACACCCAAGCAAAAGTTTAAATATTCTTTCAAGTCCCCCTTGTTTATTTCTTTATTGAAGGGCCACAAGGAAGAAGTCATTATCAGGGCTGTACCAGACTTGCAAGTTGTTTTAGAAACTGTCAAAATTGCAGAAGAAAAGAATTTGGAAAATTCAAAGAAATTGAAACAATTGAGAGGTGCCTTGGAAAAGAAGATGAACTTCCCAGGTACCAAAATTCAATTGAAGCCAGCACTTAATGCTGAAAATCCTGAATTAGTTGATAAAGTCCAATTAATTTTGAAATGGGGTGGTGAACCTACACATTCAGCTACTCACCAAGCGAATGATGTTGGTGAACAGCTTAGACAAAATATCAAATTATTGAACAGGGAAGCTTTACAAGACGTCAAGGTTTTCACATCCTCAGAACGAAGGGTGATTACAAGTGCACAATTGTCTACAATGGCATTGTTGAACATGGACAAGGAAGAAGAATCGTTGCCAGAAGATTTTCTCATTATCAGAAAGGATTTATTGGATGATTCTAATGCCGCCAAAGATTTGATGGATAAAGTTAAAAAGAAGTTAAAACCATTGTTGAGACAAGGTGCAGAAGCTCCTCCGCAATTCACATGGCCGCCAAAGATGCCGCAACCTTTCGTTGTTATCAAGAGGGTATGCGAGTTAATGAACTTCCACCACCAAATCATGGAATATAACTTTGAACGCTATAACGTGGAGGAATTCCAGCAATCGTGGTGCTGTGGTGAGGATCCTATGTTATTCAAAGAACGGTGGGACAAGCTATTTCAGGAATTCATCACTGTTGAAAAGACACATCCTTCTAAGATTTCTGAATTGTATGACACAATGAAATACGATGCCTTGCACAATCGTCAATTCTTGCAACGGGTCTTTGCATTTGATCCCAACGATGAAACTTTGATTGCTAGATTGAGCAAGAACTGTGGTGATACCGTTAACTCATCGGGGCTTGTGAGTGAATACCCGATCAATATTTTGGCCATGAACAACTTTAAGATTCCAAATGAAGGAACTAGTAATCCTACTAGCAGCTCGAACTCTACATACAATTCAGCTAGCAATTTGGCAAGTATTACTGCTAATACCCAAGCTTCTGCAGGTTCCTTGGGTTGGGTATTGAGAGGCGCTACCGCTACCATCAATGACTCAAGTAGTAACAACGAGTCCAACACCAACAAGCAGTCTTCTGGGGAGACTCAATCTTCTGGCGATACCCATAACAATCCATTCGATCATCCAACTTTTGCAAGATTGAGAGAATTGTATAGATTATCTAAAGTCTTGTTCGACTTCATTTGTCCTCAAGAATATGGTATCAAAGATGAAGAAAAGTTGGATATCGGTTTATTAACATCTTTGCCTCTTGCCAAGCAGATTCTTTCTGATATCCAAGATATGAAAAAGCACGACACCGCAGCTGTGGTGAATTATTTCACCAAAGAATCTCATATTTATACTTTATTGAACGTGATCTACGGTTCACAGATTCCAATGAAGATTGCAAGGAATGCGTTACCTGAATTGGACTACTTATCTCAAATCGTCTTCGAGTTATACGAATCAGGTGATGACAACAGTCCTACTGGAAAGAAGCATTCTATTCGTTTGTCATTGTCTCCGGGTTGTCACACTCAAGATCCATTAGACGTGCAATTAGATGATGACCACTACATTGGATGCATCCCACGTATTAGTTTGACTAGACATTTAGACATGGACTTGGTGACTCAAAGATTGAAATCTAGATTCCCTAGAGTCTCTTTACCAAAGAAATTCACTCCAGTCAACATTTCCAGTCCTTTGGCAACAGGCCTTTAAACTATTTATTGAAAATACATATTAGATTTAAATTAAACGTATTATTATCCTATGATCATATATAAATAGAACAGGTGGAAGATAATTGATAATGAGTAGTACCACGTACTCAAAATTATACCTTCAATATCCCAGATACCTGAATATCAAACAAGTTTTGAAAAAAAGTTAATGAAAAACAAACGGTGGATAGGTCGGTGATTAAGCGGATTCATAAGATTCCCAGTTGTTGATGATGTTCAAAATCTTTTCAGATTTTGTTAATTTATAAACTTCTTCGAAGTATTCTTTAGTAATTTCAAATGGCTTGGCAGTCAAGTTAGGAATGTACTTACCAATCAAGTCATTTGGCTTGACAGAAGATTTTGGAATCTTCTTGCACAAGAATCTTTGGAATGGTTTCACACCAGACATCAAATAAGATGAATGGAATGGAACAGAGATACCCTTCAATGGAATAACAGCGAAACCTCTTTGCAAGTCAATTGGTTGAGGCTTAGCGACGGATTTTGCGGCAACTTCAGTGATGATTTCCTTCAAATGTTCTCTGACTTCATCCAAAGAGATGGTAGCTTGTAACTTGACGATGTCAATCTTGTTCAATTTAATGACATTCAAGACGTTGGTCAAGGTGTCTAAAGCTCTTAAGTCACCAGCAGTGACGTATTGAGTGTTTTCAACGTTATAGTTGACAATTTCCAATAACCAGCCAGTTTTTTCACCGACTTCATCAACGACGAATCTCAAAGCAGCGTCATTGAAAGTTGGGTTAACTCTTGTTGGGTTAACGGCACACATACCATAGTTAGATCTTCCCAATTCATCTCTTGGAACTGCAACTTGCATGGTCATACCTCTATAGAAGACGACATCAACCAAGGATTCAATTGGCATAACGTTGGCCAAAGAAGACAATGCAGAGTACTCACCCAAAGAGTGACCGGCAAACATAACGTCTGAAGGAACCAAACCCTTTGATTTAATGTCTTCATAAGAAGCCTTTTCCATCAAAGTTAAAGCTGGTTGGGTGAATTGAGTAGCAGACAACAAACCAGTTGGGGACAAGAAAGTATGGAAAGTGGTAGTGTGATCGATATCCTTGAAGATCTTTTCACTCTTGATTTCACCATTTTCACCAATAGTTTCGAACATCATACCCATGTAGTTGTCTCTAATCTTTCTACCCTTAGAACCACCAAAGTGAATGGTCAATTCGTTAGGGTTGTTCTTAACGATGTCAACAATGGAGAAACCATAGTTGTCAACAAAGTGACGATCAGCTCTGTCCCAAACTTCACGTGCAACTTCAGAGCTTTCGTATAAGTCCATACCCATACCTTGTTCTTGAGAACCTTGACCAGTGAAGACGTAAGTAGTGATTGGTTGTTCAATCTCTGCTTCACCAGCCAAAACAGTAACGTCAGTTTCAACATTCTTGGTTTCGACCTTAATGATCTTACGACCATTGATCATACCAACATGTTCCAAAGTGGTTTGCAAAGTATCGTTTGGTAAAACCATACCGACAAAGGTGGCTTTGAAAGCTCTAACTCTGGAAGCAACATTGTTAGCAGCCCACTCTTCAACCAATGATCTGATCGAAGCAGAAGAGTACATACCATGAGTGATGGTACCTGGCAACTTGGCGTAGGCAGCAAAGACTCTAGAAACGTGAATTGGGTTGTAATCACCTGAAACCTTAGCATATGGTTCGTTGGTACCTGGAGCCTTGGAAGCCAATTCTTCACCGGAAGAGATTGGGATGGCATTTTCGAAAATGATGGCCTGTTCAATGGTGTTACCGTTTCTGTTCAAGTAGTCGGTAACTGGGTTACCATATGATCTACCAGCAGCGTATTCGACAGTACCAACTTGAACAACTTCCTTGGTTGGTAATTCTAAGTAGACTTGACCCGTGGTTTTGATGGAAGAGTAAACGTTAGCACTCTTGAAGTGGTAAAGAGATTCACATCTGAAAGTTAAAGTCTTGTTCAATAACTCGATTTCTTCATCCAAGTGGAACCATTCTTTGGATCTTAAAATGGCCAAGTCCTTGGAGTTCTTGATAGCGACTTGAACTGGAGTTTCAGTAACCTTTTGGAAGGTGTTTTGGTAATCTTCGTAGTCACCTCTGTATAAGAATTCAGAAGTAACTTCCATAACTGATTTGCCATCTCTGTAGATGGTACCAATGACTTCAACCAATTTACCAGAAGGTTGGTTAACAACAGCCTTGACTTCAGCGTCAGAGTTGACAATGTCACCCTTCTTCAAAGGTTCGGCACCTGGAATCATTCTGTAGCCGTTAGACATGTGAACCAATCTCAACAAATCACCATCAACGGTCTTTGGGAAGATGGCCTTCATAATAGCCTTCCAGCCAACGACAATGGCGAAATCCATTGGAGCCAATGTAGTCTTACCTGGTCTGGAGACAAAAGCTTCACACTTGTTACCAATGGCGTGAGTGAATTCAGAAATGTCTTTACCAGTAATGGTACTTTCATCACCAATGATAGTTTTGGAGACATCGAAGTCCAAGTCAATTGGATAGTTGTGACCGAACCACAACTTCCAGTAGAATTCCTTGATTCTTTCGTTTCTACCTTCCATGACTTCTAAGATTGGAGCGAAACCATCTTCAGGACTGTACTTGTACAAGAAAGGCAAAGCAACTGGCTTACCGTCAGCAGTTCTGTGTTCAATTAAGGACATTTGAATAACGTTTTCTTTGGCCAACTTGATTTCCACGACTGGTTTCAAGTCACCTTTGAAAGATTCGAAAACGGTCAATTTAGTCTTAGAGCTGACATCTGGGTATTCGATTTCAGTGACAGAATTAGCGATTGGAGCCAAAATGTCTTTGGTGGAGTTAGGAGCATGATCCATATTTTGAACGATTCTGTCAGTCAAAATGAAGGCGTGCAACCAGTTTGCTTCAGAGCCAGCTAATTTTTGCAACCATTCGGATTTGGAGACGGTTTCGTTAGCACCAATTTCGAAAACAAGCTTATCAGAAGAGTTTCTTGGTTCGCTAACAGCTGGAGCGGAGCCACCAAAGTACTCAACAACAGGAATACTGCTTTCGGACTTGTATTGGTCCTTAACCAATTTGGAGATGATACCGTCATGGATAGAATCCAAAATGGTCTTGATTGGCTCATCAACCTTGTTGGTGAATTGAGCGGCAACAGGACCGTGCAAGATACAAGTTCTTTGAACATCTTCGTCAACAACAGCTTCTAAGTCTTCAGATTGCCATAAAGAATCTTTCTTGAAGAAAAATTCGAAGTTTTCGTTCAAGACTGGGACGAAAGGAGCTGGCTTTTGGGTTGGTCTAGAGCAGCACATCAAGAAGAAGTCACAATCTTCTTCGTTGATCAATTGTTCTTTAGCTAAGGCGAATTTTTCGAAGAAAGAATCGGTTAAAGCTTGAGGGGATTCTTGTAACTGAGAGTAGTTTTGAATCAAGGAATCAGTACCTTCACTAGTGGTGAATCTTTCTTCAACTCTTCTCAAGAAGTCACCGTAGAAGTTTCTCAATGAAATATCAATCCATCTTTGAGATTTCTTGACATACATCAATTCAATCAAACGGTTAGCGACTTCTTGGTAAGTCATGTCTTGCAAGTCACAAACTCCTTGGGCGTTTTTACCGAACCATGGTTTTTGGAAGTCCTTGTTTAAGCGACTAATGATGTGGTCCTTCTTTTTGGTGAGGGCTTCCATCAATTTGTTCTTTGGCAAGTTGAAGATGGTGTCGTCCATTTCTTTCCAGAACATGACACCACGGGTAGCGATCTTGTGAATTGGCTCACCCATTTCAGATCTAACGGTGATGATACCACCGGTTGGTTTCTTGTAGGTGCTTTCCCATTGGTCATCAGGGACACCTGCGCAAGCGGCGATGGCCTGTTTGGCAGCCAATGAAGTACGAGCTTCTTTAGCAGTCATAACTCTGGAACCGAACAAAACACCATCGTAAGGCATTGGTGGGTAGTTGAATTTGGTGGACCAAGTACCAGTCAAGTAAGGGTAGGAGTCTTCATCACTACCGAAACCAGAACCAGCGACCAAGACAATGTTGGAACACTTTCTGATCTTAGAGTACATTTGCAAGATTGGTTGATGGAAATCTTCGAAAGAATGGTGACCACCACCTCTACCACCAGTCCATTGCAAGACAATTGGGAAAGTTGGATGAGCTTTAGCAATAGCGATGGTTTGGCTGATAGCATCGACGGAACCTGGTTTCAAACCCAAGTGGGTCAAACCCAAAGTTTCAATGTATTCAGTAGCGACTTCGAGAGATGGAACACCTGCACCGATGGTTAAAGATTGAATAGGATAGTTTTTATCTCTCAATTCTTTGATCATTGGGATACCCCATTGTAACATTCTTGGGTTAACGTAGATAAGGTTGATACCAATACCTGAACCTGGGGTAATTCTGGAGACAACTTCGTCAAGAGCACCCTTCATGTGGCCAGAAGCGAAGTAACCACCACCAGCCAATTCAATATGGTAACCAGCGTTGATGGTAGCGACAACGATATCTGGATTGACAGTACAAGGAGTCATACCAGGAACCATAAGTGGAGCTCTACCTAAAAGTCTGGAGAATTTAGTGTCAACATAAACTTTACCGGCGGTAGTTTTAGCCAATTTAGGTTGGAACTCATGTAACCAGTTTGGAGCCCATTTAACGGATTCAGAGGTTGAAAAGATTTCTTGTTTGAAACCATATTCATCATCAGAAGCTGGGATATCCAAAGTACCAGCGAGAATGATTCTGCAACCGGTACCTTCTTTGTTTCTGTGAGTCAAGACACCCAAACCAGATACACCACCAGGGCCGAAATCCAACAAATGGGTAGACTCGAAGTTGGTGGCAACTTCCCAGTTGACTGGTAATTGAGTAATACATCTAGTAACACGGACAATGATAGAATCAGAGTTAGAAGAATCTTGGAAGTTTTCACCCGAGTAAGTATCGAAAACAGGAATCTTAATGTCAGGGGTGTTGAAGCTCAATTTTTGGTCTTCCAAATCTTGAACAATCAAATCGGTAGCATCGGCTAAGATATGGGAATGGAAAGGAGCGAAAATTGGTAAGAATCTATTAGTGAATTTCAATTTTCTTTCGGAGTAAGGAACTCTAGCTTGGTCTAAACCAGAAGGAGCTTTGTTGTTTCTTAAAGCCAAGTTTAAACCGTATAATGATTCAGGAGGACCAGAAATGACCAAGTTTCTAGCACCGTTCACCAAAGAGATGGCGATGTGTTTTTCTTCTGGCAAGTGGCTGTTGGTTTGGGCGATGAATTTTTCAACTTCATCTCTGCTTAAGTCACGAACAGACAACATTGGAGATGGTCTACCTTCATTATTTTCCAAGGAATCTTGCAACATGGTAGGAGGTAAAGTAGTTCTTGGGTAGGTCAATAAACAACGAACACCAATGAAGAAAAGAAGGGTGATGGCTTTGATGGAGTTCTCATTGAAAGATTCCCAGGAGTCGGACAGAGCGATTGCGACGGCAGTGACAAGACCTTGAGAGTGACCAGTGGTACCGGAGAGGGTATCTCTCAATTGACCCGGGGTGATACCCAAGGCACGGCAGGAGACGGCGTAATGACATAATTGGATAACACAAATCAAAGGACAAGAGACTGGGACACTCAATAAGTAGTCTTGATCTGGAGTTTGGTCTCTGTTGGCCAACCAAGATAAGATATCGAAACCTTGGGTGTAAATTTTATCGACGTTATCAGTTTGTTTAACCAAGTCGTTTAATTTAGCGGCGATTTTAGTGAGGAGAGGGGCGAGTAATCCGTGATAGGTGTGGTACAATTCACGTAATTCTTCAAAGTAGTCATCACTGTTACCTTGACCACCAAAGATGGCGTGAACTTTGGCATTTGGGTGGGAAAGAAGGGCACTTTCGGTGGCAGGAACGGAAGAGCCGGTTTGGATCAAAGCGGCGAAGTAATTTTTCACGACTTCGCTAACTTTAGAGATGGTAGTTGGGAAGGAATCATCAGCCAATAATTGGGCGGCGAAAGAGTGGATATCCGATCCCAGGAGGAATCTTGATTCGAATTCTTGTAGAGATAATTTCAACACCTCATCGAACTGACCGGGAGATTTTGGATCAACTAAAGTTGAGATGTAGCCCAAGAACTTCGACACGAGTTCAGCTGGAGATGATGGTTCTTCATCAGATGCAAAACCTTCAGTTGGTTCGGGTAAGATTTTGGAAAACTGATCTTTCAATTGGGAAAAATTGAAGAACAAAGGAGTAGGAACTAAAAGGGTATGTTCTATGGATCCATGATTAAGGGAGAATGGACGATGTGAAGTAGTCATTATGATCAATAAATATTAATGCAATGGCGAGTAATGTGGTACGATCTCGATGAATTGCCTTGATGGTCGAAAAAAAATTCCTAGACTTGGATAACACTCGGTAGTTATACGCCCCTGAAAATTGTTCTTAGTTGGGACTTATATTCCAACCGTGTGATTTGGCTTTGGGTGTTGGGCTAATTGGTAACAAAACCCACAGAAAAAGAAAACCTCTCGCCTTAGAGCGCTAATAAAAATTGGGCTGCCATATTTGCAGCATTTTTTCGCCGCATTGTTGGTCTTATTTTTTTTGGGTGCGTTTGTTGGGGCGAAATGTTGTGCCACGCGGAAGGAGACCCGTACACGTCTGGCTCGATGGTTTGGCGGTTTGACATTTCTCGTGCTCCGAGTCCTGGTGTCTGCCGTCGTTGGCTCAGATTACTGCTTGCTCTGATTCTGCCGGAGCGCACTTGCTGCCATTTGTTGTCATTTGTAGTGTTTGTCTGGGTTGTCTGTTTTTGTCAGGTTTTGTCTGGATTGTCTGGATTGTCTGGATTGTCTGGATTGTCTGGGTTGTCTGGGTTGTCTGGGTTTGTCTGGGTTTGGGCCAGAATCGCGATGGGCTCACGTGCAACTTTTTTGGCAGTTGGTCCGGGCTCGTGTGTGCCCAAACGATTGCAAATGGTGCTATTTTTGGTGCAGCTGTGGAAACTGTGTGGGTTGGGTGTTTGGGTGTGGGTGGATTAGTTGGGTTTTGTATGTTGAGTTTCGTTTGGGGCGTTATCGTGTGGGACTTCTTATCTGGCATGTTCCTGGGGTACTTTGTCCGATCTGTCGGATTTGTCATGGATTTACGACTGGCCCTCGGTGTTAATATAAAGGTACGATAACGGTGTCTTCGATCTGATTGTCTTGTATTGTGTTTTTATATTGGGTCTTGTATATTGGGTCTTGTATATTGAGTCTGATATATTGAGTATTAATTATTGTGTCTTGTATATTGAGTCTGATATATTGATATATTGAGTCCTATACATTGTAGTTCTTACATCTCTTGTATCTCTACATCTCTACATCTCTATATTCCTTGCATCTCTATATCTCTCTCTATATCTCTATATCTTACATCTCTATATCTCTATATCTCTATATCTCTATATCTTACATCTCATATTCCCTCTCCAACCTCCTATGCATATCCTTTCGCATGTCCACCCTCATCTAAGCCAAGTTCGTTTCACTCATTCCGTTAACATACTCCCTCCTGCCTCTGTATCTCTCGTCCACTCTCTACATCACATATGCATCCGCTCTCTTATTATCTACTTACCTGGCAACGACAACACATTGTTCACCTGCTTGGGAAACTCCCTCACAATAATCTCACACTTCACTTGCTTACACAAATCTTTGCGGTTGAAGTACGGCACCTTGTACAACAAATCCAACCCACTGCTTCTCTCTAATGCTTCCACTGGAACCTGGTACTTGGTCAATGGGTCGTCGTTGCTAATCTCAGCGTTGGGCATAACAAACGCAGCCACACTGATGCCACTGTCACCGTTATTCTCCCCAACTATCAACTTGAAGAAATGCGTAGGAACGGCGATGTTTGGCGGACTACCAATAACTTCATAAGTGACTCTATATTTGTCATCTTCACATTTCTTAGGTAAATACAATGGCCCAGTCATGATGCGGACGTGGTCAAAGCTCTTGGTGAGTCGGCGACCAAAATCCTCGAAATGTGCCCAATAGTCTCGATTGAACCCATCTCCCACTTGTGGGGACATGTTGGTTAAGAGGAACGTCTCATCCATGGCAACTTGATCGAATTTAGCATTGGCTGCTGGTGCCTGGTGCCCTCTGTCGTACCCACTGCGGAAGTAATCTCTCAATCTGGCTCTGAACTTGAGTGGTATACTTTCATCTTCCTTGAATACTGACCGCTTCCGGTCTGCCTCTCTTGCCGCTAATGACTCCTTGGTAATATGTTCAACTACCCAGTATGGATTTCTGGTGGATCTATCGTAACATGTGACAAATTCCTTGTGGTTCTCCAAATCATGAATTGGGCCAGGGAACCCGTATTTATAGAAATCTTGTGGTCTGACTTTAGATGCATCGAAACTTCCAACTGGCTTCGATCCTGGAATCCCAGGAACATTTTCGTTGCTGGTGGGTGTACTCGAAGGAGTGGGAGGAGCCGAGGTCCGGCCCCAGAAAAAGGACGCAATGCCCACTGTTCCCAATCCCAAGGTGTTGTATAGTAACTTACTCATGGTGGTGTAACACAAGTTTAATTTTTCTCGCTTCTCAAATATGAAGCCATCGCGTTTTGAGATCATGATGTCTGGGTTTACCAAATCGAGATACAATACCAAAACTATTTGCATGATAATTAAGGTTGCAATAAGGTAAGATTGTACTACGATTCAAGTATTGAGATTTAACAGTATTAGTTGGTATGCTCTATTAATTTTCAGGTTGGTGTTCTTTGACATCTTGTTCCTTTTTCCGTTGTTTCCTTTCTCTGATGAGTTTTATCACACTTATCAATATAATTGACCCCATTGGCCCCAATAACGGGAGGAAGACTGCTAGTTTGTGCTCACTGGGGAAGTAAGCCTGTTGCACCATTTCCTTCTCGAAAAATGCATTATCTGAGTTTTTCATACTCTGGGATGATAAGGTCATTGCTGATTCGAAATCTTGCTTGTTAATGGCATCCACTGATTCGTGAAAGTATTTCAACGTTTCAACAACATAAGTTTTGGTCAATTCAGGAATCGAAATCTCATTCAATGACTTGGTCAATTCAACCAATGCTGCTAAATTGTCAAGTGACTGTTTCAAGTTCTTGAATGTGGTTATACGTGACAAAGCGTCGAATCTAATCGATGGCGATTTTGGATTGCTTGGTACACCTAATAACTCGAAAAGTTGAGACGTGAATGTTTCTAAAATTGGCAGCAATTCCTCCTCGGTTATGAAGACTGGTGAATCTTTCAAAGCGGGCATGGCCTTGTTGAAAACGTGAACTCCACCCCATTGTGGAATCAAAAATGAGTTGGTATTGGAATTTCCCACTAACATTGGTATACCTTCGTAATTGCTCTTTGAAAAGTATAGGATGAAATTGATACTTGGGTTTATGTCGTGGTTGATCAAATTCCAATCATTATGATTAATGAATGTAGATAAATCGTAATCTGGAATGATGTAAGCTTTTTGGTCTTCATCATATTTAGGTTTGCTTGTTAAAGTTGAGTAATACTGAATCTGAGAACTGACAGTGAAATTAGCAAAATGGGAAAGCTTTTCGAATATTGGAGTTAATAGTTTGACACCTTGTTTGATATCCCAATCAATAGCTGTACCACTTTCTGTGAGCAATGAAAACACGATATTGTATTTTGGAGAATATGGCAAAATCAAATCTTTTTGCCTGGTTCTGGTTCTTCCATTCACGAGTTTTGACATCTCATCAACTTCATCTTTGAAAACGTGTTCCAACAAGACAACCTTCAAGAAATCATCAACGTTTTTGCTGGTCACTGCAGCATAGGTGATCGTGAGAGTGATAGTTTTACTGAATGGTGAAACGAAGAAAGATTCTGTGGGTAACTCTGCATCTTCCTCCGGTGGGTCAGCCACATATTGGAACCTCACAATGTAATCCTTCTCTGGATCAACCAGCGAATCCACGCGTTTCAATTCGATCGCCCAAACATCTTGTAAGTTGGGCTCATTCGCGTACAAGCTCGAATCAAGAAGTTTCTGTGCTGATGGGAGGAAATGGTCTAATGAATTCGGCACATCCAAGTAAACCGGAACTTTGTAATGAATTGTGTCAATGAAATTCTCAACATTAGCGTGGATCTGATCTACTGGTAAGTCTGCCCTGTAAATGCTGGTGGTTGTCACGAATAGTGGGTATCCAAACAATAGCACTGTGGAAAGTACTAGAAATATGATGAATTTTCTAATGGATCCAACAGATTGGTCTTCTTCCTTAGTTGTGATGTTCACCTTTGGTGATTTTTCAACCTCTAAGGTCTTTTCGTCAGAATCCATGATTTTTTTGACGCCCTTTCAGTAATGGCGGTTTCGATTTTTCGCTTTGACGTGTTACAATTTAAACTTCAACTATTAGAAACTGGTGGTGCGAACCCGTACACTTCAATACCATTTGATGGTTTTCAAAGCAATTATTTCATCCATCTAAAACTGCCATTGCAATAGACGACAATGTTTAAAAAAGATCCACAGCCGAAGGCGTCGGCGAATATCAAATCCTCCGAAAGAAGGAAGGTTTTCTCTAGTATTTGCACCAGTTACAACCTTCCTCAAGCACAACTTACTAAAGAAGCTGAGTTGGATATACTTCCCGCCACTACTAAGCAGGCATCCTATCAAAGTGTCCAAGGGCACAAGGGTACCATTTATTTTGATGGAAATGAGACTCCCAAATGGTTCAAGACCAGAGATTCCAAGCTTTATCCATCATTATTCACCGTTTGGAAAGCGGGTTATGTTCTTCCCAAGATCAAAACTCATCCTCATGTTATCCAGGTCTTGAGTAATGGGGCTGACTTGATGTTGCCAGGAACAGTTCCTCCTTTCGACTTCCGTGCCACTAAAGGAACCATTGTGGGCATCGTCGACACCGCAAACCCCACCGTCATTAAGGCTATTGGTAGATGTTTGATGGACATGAGTCAGTACACTCTGGTCTTGGGCAAGACTGGGGTGGCTGTAGAAATCATCCACCACATAAACGACGAATTGTACAAGCTCAACAAATACGTCGATATTCCTGTTCCTGAAATGGCTCCAGATGATGTTCCTTTGAAGGAGGACGACCAGGAAGATCAAAGAGAGTCTCAGGTGAATCTTGAAGAACAAAGAGAATCCCCGGAAAATCTCAAAGAGCACCAGGAAACCCTCGAAGAAGCTCAAGAAGAAGATGTTGAGCAAACCCACGAATCATCTCAGGATGTCCAGCAAGTCCCTCAAGCACAGGATGAAATTGACACTTCTAACCTAGCTGAAGAGCTTTCCGAGTTGTCTGTCGAAGACGTGGACAATTTTTTCGTCAGATCTTTACTCCAAACTATCAAAACAGACACCATAGACTTACCAGTGACATCGTCAACTTTCATGTCCCATCACATCTACAAGAACTTGCCGGTGATCGACACCAATTATTGCAATATAAAAAAGACTTCTTGGAAGAAGACTGCAAAATATTTGAAAGCGATGGAAAAACTCAAATACTTGACAGTGAAAGGTAAAGGTGATGATCTTTCAATTGTCCTGCTCACGGGTAAAGAGAATCCGGCCATCGTCAATTTTGTCACTCACAAAACTTTAGGTTCAGTTAAAAAGTCAGACGGACCAGCAGCCCCTACCCCAAAGAAAAAGCAAAATGAACTAAACATAGAATACCTTTACAAACCCACCAGCAAGTCCAGACCGGTCTTCAACAAACTCGACATGGATTATCTTGCCTATTATAGTCAAAGTGAAGTCAGACTGATTTTGGAAAAATACATCAAAGTTAGAGAGATTGTTAATCCAAAGGACAAGAAGTTGATTAATCTCGATGATATATTGAACTCAATCACCAATTTAGGCATAGGTTCACAACCTCGTGATAAACTATTCAAAGCATTTTTAAAGAATTTTTCTCCTTACTATCTCATATTAAAGCCAGGGGAGACCAAGCAAAGCAAAGACGTCGAATTACATAAGGGAGAGCCTCCCGTCATCAAAATCATTACTCAAATGAAAATAGGTAGAAAAATTATTACCAGAATTCTGAATTTCGAAAAATTCTACATCAAGCCTCATATATTATCGGATGAACTAAAAGTGAAATGTTCCGGCTCAACAACAATTGGTCCGTGTACTGAGAATCCAGCTTTGACTGAAGTCACTGTTCAAGGACCTCATGGGAAGATCATAATTGAGCTCTTGAACTCAAAGGGTATTCCAAATACGTATATAAACTTTGAAGATAAAGTCAAGAAGAAGAAGAGACGTTAAACAAGCCACTCAGAGATATCTACAATTAGTTGATAATAATATATGCAATCGTAAATTTAATCGTAAAAAATAGTAATACATGAATCGTTAAAAGGGCATGAAGAAAAATATAGCGAATGGAAAAGTGGTTAAATCACAATCTCAATTACATTGTGGAATGGACCAGCTGTGACAAAAGCTGACTTTGTTTCAGAATTGACGTTCAACTTTTGAGCTGGAATACCACCGGGATAAATATGGGCATTCCGACATTGACTCACGTTGATGTAGTTGAGAGGTGAGCAACTACTTAAAAGAGCATCAATACCTGCTCTGGTGACTCTGATACATCCCTTCAAGATCAATCTCTCCAAATGCCTCAAATGGAGAGAAATGGCAACTAATGAAGAATCACTTACTGCAGATCCACAGAACGATAAATCCAATTCTCTTAAATTCTGACATCCAAGACAAAGAACTTCAATGGAGATGTCAGATAATGCACAGCAAAAGTTGAGATCCAAGATCTCAAGGTTAACGGCTGCATTTGCAATCGATATTATAGACTTGTCAGTTAGAAACGTACAATCTTTCAATGACAATTTCTTGAGATTGGGAAATGACTTGTAAGTCCAGCTTTGGAATCCTTTATCGGTAATGGTGGTGCATCTGGTCAAATCTAAACTTTCTAATCTCTTATTGGCATGATTTGCAATATGCTGCATGACACTGTCGGTGACATGCTTGCAGTAACCGAGGCTCAAAATCTTAAGATTTTTGCAGCCAACATCAGATTTGAAGTTATTTTCGTCATCCGAAATGCTACCATCGAGAGCCTGTATCTTTCTTTTTGGTTCGCATCGTTCTTTTGCTTGCAAAGAGTCTGGGTCCCAACCGATGAGTCTCTCAATAACGTTGTCTCTGACTTTACGACAGTTCGACAAGTCAATCTCTTCCAAGTCTCTGCCAACACTCGGAACAGTAAGATCCATAATGGCCATGGCACTGACTTCCCAGTTAGACTTCATTTTTAATACTCGAATATCACCAGCCATACCAATTTCATTCACCATGTAGGTGAATGCTTCATCTGTGATGTGGAAACAATTAGATATATCGATGTATTTGGGTCTGGAGCCAACAAAATCAGTAATGGACTTTAAAGCTTTGTCATCAATGGAAGTATTCCATGGACTCAAATCAAGTCGTTTGCATAAGTTTGGAGCAACATAAACCAATTGCCTCCATCTTCTGCTAACCACTCTCAATTTCATGAGCTCTGGCAAAGTAAGAAACTCGAACACTTTGAGTAATATTTTTTCGGGAAGTGGACCATTATTACTCAATACAGACGACCTCCTTCTACCTCCATTCAAATTGGATAATTTTATACGTTTGTTGTGAGGCATATACTGGAAGGATGATCTTCTGGAGCTTGGTTGGAAACTTTGGAAACTGTTGAGTGATGGCAATACAGGATTGAGAGGTGGGACTTGAGTATGAACCTGGGAAGAAACTTGAGATCTTTCTGGGATATTAGAATTGGCAGTTGATGTTTTCGATTTTTTCTCTGGTTTATCGTCAATCGAAGTATTCCTGGTGACATTAGTTGAGCCACTCCTCGAGAAAGTATCGATGTCAACTCCCGAAACCGGAGAGATGGAGCGAGAAGTTCTACCACGCTCACCTCCTAAGTAGTTGAACATTTCATGTTCAGTTTTACTACTATTGAATCCCCAATTGGGAGAGAAGAGTGAACTCATGGATGCTTGAGGAGCTTGCAAATTGTCCAGAATGGAAGAATGCTCAGCGCTGTTGTTATTGTTGTTCATAATGAAATTGATAGAGAGTCTTCTAAAGGATGGATTTGAATCGGATGGAGCAGGAGATTGTGAAGGAGAGTCATTTGAATTTGGGATTGAAACGGGTAATTCGGTCTCCATGTTAGAATTTAATGAACGCCTATGGTTTGCGGTGTTGGTAATATCATCGATGATGAAAGGATATTGATCACACAAAGATTTGAGTTTGTCTGATTTGACAACAATCAATTCAACCAGGGTGACTGACCTTATGCTTGCTGAGCGAGTGTAACTTTCACCGTTTAGGTAGGCTAAGAATGACATTTCGCCAAAGTATGAGCCTGGCTTTAATCTTGCAAGGATATTTTCAATTTTGCAATCTTGTAATTGGTCAACGACTTCGACTTCACCGTTCACGACAAAGTAGATGTCGTCACCAGTATCGTCTTTATGGAAAATGTACTGAAAAGGTTGGAAATACATGGGCTCTGCGCCCAATGCTAAACGATGAATGATATGAGAAGGGAGGTTATTGAACATGGGAAGATTTTTGATGAAATCTTGAATGGATATGGTCTGATCCACATTGTCAGCAGCAGAATTGGGGGCAAGTGGATAATTAGTGGAGGAAGAATTTGAAGATGTTTCCTCATTTAAGGAGGATGCAGAAGGACTTGAAGACACTGAATGAGGAGGAAAATTAACTGCTTGTGATAATGGAGATGGGCTTATTGGAGGAATGGATATAGACGACAAACTTGCCAATGCAGTGGCTCTAGAAGTGGACTGGTTGTATAAATTGGGTAGAGTAGTTAATTTGGAAGATGATGACGATGACGACGAGGAGGAAGGAGGGGCGTAAGGAGATGTTGTATTTTTATTGAAAGATCTTGAAAAATTTTGATTTTGGTTTAGTTTTGATTTCAATAAAGGAGGAAATTCAGTTTTGGTCTTTTTATCTTGCATTGCTAGTCTTTCTTGAGCTTCATCTCTGATTCTTCTTTCAATCAAGGGATAGGATTTGAGCACTACGTTAAGAGAGTCGGACGTAAGAACACCAACAAGAACTCTTGTTCTGGCCACAACAGTAGCTGTTCTTGGACGGTTGAAGAGAATTCCTATTTCTCCAAAGAAACTTCCACCGCCTAGTTCTGCATAAATGGATTCACCATCGGTTGAAGTAACACTGACGGTGCCTTTCAAGATCCAATACATGGATTTGGAAGGATCACCTTCCTTTATGATATATTCTTGAGGATGGTATTGCATGAGTTTGAGCTTGGCTACCACTTTCAGATGGAACGATTTGGGAGCTTGTTTGAACAAAGGGAAAGTTCTTAGAATGTTGAAAAAATCAGGAGGTACCGATATTTGATCAGTGGAATCGTCATCTTCATCGTCGTTATTGTGATTGGAGATATTGTTGTAATCATAGGTATCATCATCAGCAATATTTGGGTTCTTACTTGAAGAGGATAAGATGTCTTGTTCGATTATATCGGAAGTTATGACTGGATTTGTATTCGTTGATTTGATGATAGGAGAGGGGGATTTTGAAGACTGGTCTTGTTTCTCAACATTTGGGTCATTTTGACCGTCATTCGAAGGAACCGCTGATGATAAGGGAGAAGGAGCCGTTGGAGCAAATGAAGAATGCCGCTTAAATCTCTTCATTTGATATTATGGTAAAACTTAATGAGGTATGACAGAGATAAATAACAAAAAGTCACTAATGGAAATTTCAGAGTCTAAGTGTTTCAAATTTTTATACTTGAGTACCAGTTTTTAATTGAAATTTTAATTTTTAAGAAGTTATTCCATATATATTGGGGTTGTCCTGAAATTACGCAGGTATTGACAATATAAAAAAAACCGCGAGAATTGTTCGAAAAAGAAAGTGTAAATTCTCACATAAAGAAAGGAAAAAGAAATCCGCCAGCAGATATTTTAAGATTTGAAATTATTCTTAAACTCAGCCATAATGCAGGGATTTGAATCTGGCTCTAAAGATTTGAAGGATAACAGTCGGCTCAATGAGGTGACATTGGAGTCTACAAGATGGATCAAATAATATAATCATGGTGTATTCTAGCTGAGTCACCTGGTTAATGAGTGGAGTTATAGGGGCAATGGGGAAAAAAATACGGCCAGCTCCGAAATAACTTTGCTTCGCTGGCGTGTGCAGGTCACAAAGCATAGAACGATCTATGCATTGGCTGTTAAAAACCTGACGTTTTAACTTAAATATGAGAGATATAATGGGCAGATTATAGCACTAAACCACTTCGTTTCTCTTGAATTCCATCACCAGAGGTGTGCTTGACTTTTGTTCGTTGTTCATTTGATTATTCCGAGATTAAACGTTTATTGTATATTTTGATTTATGTCTCTCAAACGTGAAAACTCCGATTTTGTGTAATACCTTAAAATGCACTATATTATGCACTACAGTACATGACACTCGATGTGGTGCATAGGGGTCTCGAATTAAAAATTTTATCTCCTGGATATCTAGCTCATTCGAATCATATCCCATGGAACATTGTTGCCTTCTGGATGCTAGGAACCGCAAATCAAGAATTGGCAAGCATCAAATTTTTAAGCAGATACTTATTGATTTTCGACTTTTGGAGCCAATGCTATTATACAGTAGAATTGCTTTGTTAACCAACTACGGTTTTCGTTTACATTGTCTCAGGATAACAAGGCGGTAATCTTTTTCCGGCGGAGGAGAGATCAATGCTATTGTACTGAGCTAGTCGAATGAACTCTCTGATCACCCAATTGTACTTGCTATGTGGAAAAGGTTGGAATTTTACCTACTAACTGGTTGTTTTCCTTTTTCATTTTAGTCTGACTTGCTTTACCTGTCTTACATGTCTCACCACCTTGAGTTTATTAGCTTCGAATATATTCGTATCTCGCTTCCCGAAAATAGCACCTAACTTGCTTGATGTACATGGTCATCGCTGTCAGCTTCTGCCCTTTTTTTTCAACTCACTCAGTAAAACTTTGTTTAGCATGTTGTGCCTCTTTAAGGGGTATGAGAAATGACGATGGACAGCAACGATGTAGAAGCGACTATTATATCGTCTGTGTGATTGTACCTTTATAAACCGTCATGCGTCGTGAATTCTTGACTTGTATTAATTTCGGGTTTCACATTTCCATAATTGGCCACAAGCTTGGATTATAAGCTTCGCAATTGAAATTAATTTGGAACATATTGTCTAAATTCGGACAAATTTGACACTGAGACTTTCCTTTATTACAATTTGATGCAGACATTTATAATGACTTATATGTACAAGAACTATATTGTTTAACTATTGGTCAAATGAATCTGAGCTGCTTCCCATTACAAGGAGCTGACAATTTCAAATTAAGGTTTGATATCAACCACAATTGATGGACCTAATGTGGTGCTTAAACGAGCAATTCCAATGGTATTTGGCTTTTTAGTGCCCGAAGGTTGACAGTTATAAATTTCATCTGCTGCAATCTTCAAGTTCTTCAAGATTTCGTCATCGCTGAAGTCACATCTACCGATTGGTACCGCTAACGATTGTCCTTTTTGTTTGAAACTGAGAGCCCCCAGATTGTCTCTCATTAACTTTACCAAATCGGTTGCAACGGTGTTCTTCTTGGCAGCAGGCATCAAGTTTCTTGGACCCAATATTCTTGCAATTGATTTCAAGTCTTTCAAACTTTCTGGGTCTGCATAACACTGAGTAAACGAATCTAAATCAACTTCACCTTCTTTGATTTTAGCAATGAGTTCTTCTCCCCCAACAACCACATTTTGGTCTTTCATTGATTCGATCTGTTCTTGATTGCTAGTAAAGACCAAGAATTTGTTATCCTTGATTGGTTTTGGGTAGAAAATTTGTCCACTCAATGGAGTTGAACCTTTTTCGGGGATGACGTTCATTTGAAGACTGATGGTGGTCTTCTTAGCAGGCTGTCCGACTTCTGCTGCTCTCAAATATCTCAAAGCAGTTGGGACAGTCATATAGAGTGGATGTAGAGCTGCTGGTTGCTTATTCTTAGCCTTTACTCTTTGTTGCCTTCTTAATCTAGTTCTGGAATCTTTGGCATGGTCTTTTGGTGACGGTCTTTCACCCTTGGGAATCGCAGAGCCCATGTAGGAACGCACGCCCAGTAATGCAGTAGTTGCAGGGCGATTTGCCCTTTGAAGCATTGATTGAAGCATGATTTGGTTGTTTTATCAACGATAAAATTTTCACTTAATATTGGTGAGTATGAGGTGTATGGATCTCGATTTCTTCAAATCCCAACTCCCCAATTTCTCAGTTTCTTCATTCGCAAAATTTCTCATGGGTTTGGTGTACGGGTGGAGACCCGGCTTGGGAAGGCTTTAACTGCTGGAAGGCAGACTTATTTTTTCATGATGTGAGGTGACAAAAATAGGGATGACCAAATATGACAAGCTGTGCTGCCTTAGTTGCAATGTCAATAGGCATTAATCCCAAGTATGTATCTCAAGCTCTAACACAAACTTAAAGCATCCTCTCTACCTAATGTCTAGGCTGTGTGAGCCTAGGCTTCACTAATCAGTCGATTTCTAAGATATGTATGCACTTGACTTTCTTATTGTCAACACTACGCGTCAATATGTCACATGAAGGAAACAACTGCGTAGTGTGCATACCACACGCGAGTTAAGCGTCTGTGGTGAGCTGGATCCTGCACCCGATTACCCGATGAGGTGTAACCCTCAAAAAGCCGCCCCCAATTAGGTTCTAGACCAAGCTTAGTATGTAGTACCTGC
Organism: Hyphopichia buzzinii; assembly: GCA_030556945.1. Taxonomy (NCBI): domain Eukaryota; kingdom Fungi; phylum Ascomycota; class Pichiomycetes; order Serinales; family Debaryomycetaceae; genus Hyphopichia; species Hyphopichia buzzinii. Next base: position 57,648 of record JAKTUZ010000045.1, on the reverse strand, counting down.
ACATACGACGGCTGTAAAAAGACGGTTTCGCACCAGAAAAGTATAGGTAGCATGCATTTAATGTATAATAAGCACTAATAATAAACCCGAAACCTGAACAATAACAAAAACGGTAAAATTCCCCAAACTTAAGTGGGATACTCTCCTTCCAGTAAATAAATATATAATCACTTTACAACCTCTTGAATTCTTTATAATTGTCAAGTAGATATTCAACTTTGCTTTCGCTTTCCGCAACCCTGAAGTAATTTTTTAAAGTATTCCACTTAATTAGCCATTTCTGGTTGCTCATTTTTTTCGCTTTGCCTATTTGATTGTTTCCCCCACTTTTCACGTCATCCACTACTTTGTAACCATTGATCTATAACAATACTTATTTATACTTGAATAAGAAATATTGACTCACTCCGCAAAATATTGACTTGTCAGTTTATGATAATAGATTTCATCTATTCCAAAATCCCACTATTTTCTTCATTCGTTATTCAAGTTTAAATAACTCATCTTTTCCTGACACCAAATTCAGTCAAAGGAAAAAAAAATTCCATCTTAGTCATGTCGCTAATGCTGGCAAATGAGGTCTCTACAGAGACCGAATCTTCCCTACTTAAAGGTAGCTCTGATGCTAGCACTAATACTGATAATACCCCAATATCCCCATTAGAAGCAAAAAGTACCCGGCATCACCTCTTCAAATTGTCCCCATCCTTCACTACTTCCAAAACTATTAATTCTATTAATTACTCATATTATACATTTGACAATATCACTGCTCAAGTTCCTCAAATCTTGATTCATTGCTTCAACTACATCCACGAAAATGGCTCCGTTGAAGGAATTTTCCGTATCAACGGCTCGATCAAAAGAATAAATCATATCTATAATCATTTATCCAACAACGGCTTGATAGAGGATTTGGTTGAACAAAGCTACATGTTCAATATCCATGATATTTGTGGCGTTGTTAAAAAGTATCTCAAGTTGTACTTACCTTCAATTAACGAACTATTCCCTTCAAATGCCTTTGATGAGTTGGTTACTTTGCAACAAACGTACGTGAGTGATTGTGAGAAGCACACAAATGAATCCGACGATCAATCGTCGCCACAACAAACCCTCTTGAACAACTTCCTGAGCTTCGCCACATCAGCCAATTCGGCTTTCAAAAATAACTTGTTCTTTTATTTGTTACGTAATATGAAATTATTAACAAATTTAGAATCCTCTACTAAAATGACAAGCTCAAATTATTCTATTGTTTTCCAGCCTTACTTATTCAACTGCACTAATTTACCTTACTTGGTCAATTTACAAAATCTTTTGAGTGTCCTCATATCTGAATATGACAGTTTGGTTAAAACTTATGCCAATTTGAACCAACATATCATTCTTGACATGAAAAACTCCGAAGGTAGTGAAGAAACTGATTATGTGTCTCTTGATTCGGTTGGAAGCTCAAGCATTTCGTCTTTAAATCATTCTCAGATCCAACATTACGATCACATCTTTAACAATCTACCCTCAGCTGCATCTCCGCCAAAATCCGTACCATTAATTCATGGTGATGTCAACAATAAGAGCAACAATAAAATTCTCAATACCAAAGATGATAGCAGCGAATCGAACAACTCAAAAAGGAAATCTATCTCCAATAGATTTAGTGCCTTGTTTGATAATTATAACACCCCAACTAATAAAAAACGGTTTTCACTTTCATTCAACACCAATTCCTCAAATCGTCCAATTGAGCCTATTTCTGTTGCACCTGAAGAAATCATTAAACCTGTTGAAAGTTCTTCGCATTTCCATAAGTCAACTGAATTGCTAATTGACTCCGTTGCTAATGAACATTCAACTGATGATGCTCAATGCATCATGTCAAAGTCTAGAACCGGTAGCAATGCTACTTCACATGACGAGGAATCAATCAAGGTATTAACTCCTGACGTAATTGGTGCAGGTCATTCGAGACAGAGTCTTTTACTTAATTCTAGACATAGTTCTTATCAGGGTTTCAAGTCTTCGGAAAGACTTCCTTGTTCTAGAAACAATTCTGTTCAGGGCTTGAAAGCGTCTGAAAGGCCATCATATTCTAGAAACAGTTCAGTATTCAGATCTACGGAACAATTAGTCACTAGCAGAAACGGTTCGGTGTCCAAATCAAACGAACCGTTTATTGCTAGTAGACAAGATTCGATTGCGAATTCCGATCATTATGAACTTAAGTCTTCTGCATTAGCCAAATCACCCTCTGGTTCCAGGAACAGCTCACTCAGTAAGTCAAATGAATACTTATCTGATACGACTGCTAATAAGTTCTACTGCAACTCGAATTCCACTAATGCCACATCTACCACCAAGTTTGTCAAGTCCAATGACAATTTAGTTGAAAAGAAGAAATCCAGGAGAAAAAGCTTCTTCAGCTTTTTCAAGAGCTCGTCAACAGTTTCAGTGGCTTCCAAGCCATCTTCAACAGCGACCCAGAAGCTTCCTGAAGTTTCGAGTACTAATCGCTACCCCAATTCCTCATCTAACGCAAACTACAATTCTTCTTCTTCTCCTGTTCCAAGGACTTACCCTTATCCTCAAAAGTTGAATGCTTCAATTGATGACATTCTTATTACCAGTAAGAGAAACGACTCTCTCCTTCCTGCTGAACAGAAGAAATCTGCGCTTGGTCGTAATCTTTCGATCAGGATCAAATCCAAAAGGTTTTGATCATGTCACTGTCCCTCTCTATATCACTTTTAATGATTTATGCTTATTTGTATCATTGTTTATGATCTATTCTTTCGCCTTTTCCCTCTCCGGGCTTTTACTTTACGAATCGGGTTTTTTGTCTATATTTTTTGGTGCTTGGTGCAATATTTATTCATTCTTTTGACATTGGGTTGAAATCCTTCGGAATAGATTTATCTTTATACTCTTAATTTGTACGATTATAATATCTCTTTTTCTTTTCCTTTTATCTTTTTATAAAGTTATATAAATACACGGTTTCAGGTTAAAAAAGTGCCAGATCACGAACGCGAAGTAATAAATTTTTGGAAATTCATCAACAACTTATGATAAATCATGATTCCTCCAATTCTACGAGCCAGTAGAAGCTTATCACCTGATGATGTCGAACCATTGATAAATGAAGTTGAGAAAGAAGTGGTGCAAAAACCCCTTCCGTTTACTAACGTTTCGACAAACAAAATAGTGGGTTTTCCCGATGGTAATATCATTAGTTGGTGTCCTACTATGGACCTTCTAACCATTTCTATGAATAAAATGTCCATATGGGTTTTTCGTATAAACGGAGAAAGAATTTACTCCATAAACAACAAATCCCCTATTCTTCGAATAGACTGGAATCCGAACGGGAAGTTTTTCTGTGTTAGTGGAGAAGATAAGTTAATCAAGATATACGATTCTAATAATGGAAAATTCATAAATAGCATTGCAAGTGGCCTTCATTTGCCAATTGGCCTTATCAACTGGGGGGAAGTTGTCGTCAACAAATATTGCAAATTTGATTTTGCCAACATAGATATCCTCAATTACATGCCTAAACTACAATACGACGGAGACAAGGAGGATGGCTCGAATGGATCGGGTGTCGTTCTAAATAGCACTTTTCCAATAGAGAACAGTGAATTCATTCTCGATTTCTTACTAATGGTCAGTGCAAATGCCATTGTTTCGTTCACATTCAATAGTTTATTCACGGTTGACGATATTGAACTTCCTGATTCTTTCCGATTCATTAGCCATAAAACCAACAACGACCTCTTTAATCAATATTTCTTGGTGGAAGATTCGGCTAACCATTTGTGTTTGGTTAAATTACAACTCCAACTTCCAGAACACGTTCATGATCCAGAGAGCGTGCATCAAAATAAACGGCACTTGATTGAGATCATCAGCAACTGCTCGAAAATAACGGCAATAACTACTCACATCAATGAACAATTGTGCATTTTAAAAGATGAGTGCAAGCCATTCCTATCCCTCTTCGATCGTCACTTGTCCAACTTCAAAGATTGTCTTTATTCGTCTGTTGATTTAACTTCGCATTTCCCTACTCCAAAAGAACTGGAGCTTCTCATGATAAACGTGCTCTATGATATCTTATTAACTAATTTGATTCCGGCAGACCTGAAAGATTACTGGTTGAACCAATTGGGTGAACGGGGATTGAAGAAATTAAACAAGCAAGGTAATGCTTTGTACGATGTAATTAGGAAAGTCGTCTTTTCACAACTTATCACCAGTGTTGAGAAATTAATCATCATCTTGAATGAAATGGAAGGGTTGGCAAAATGGTTTGATCAAAGTAGTAGCAATTCGAATGATAATTATAATGCCAACAAGACCACTGAATCAAATAATTACTCCCACTTGCTTGGATTGAATTTGAAGCATATATCCCAATTGATCAAACAATGCCAAAGCATGATTAAATTATTCTACAAAATGATATGGGATATCAACGAAGAGCAAAAGCTTTTCAATAAATTCTTGCACTGGTGCAAGACTGAGGTGGTTGATAAGCTAGCCAGTGAGGACAATGACCTCGAAACATTTTTCAAGAATAACCAACTACAAACTTACAAGACTAGTGAGATCTCTGACTACTTTAATGATTACTTATTCCACTCCAAATTATTCAAATATTTTGATATCGATTGTGCCATGAACGAAGTTCTCATCAAAGGGGATGATCAAGATTTCTCTGGTTCCAACTTGTCCGAAAAGTTTGAAGAAGCCAAGAAGACATCTGTCGATGGATTATTGAGTGATTTCTCTGATTTCTTCAGGAGCATTGTCAAATTTGATAGCCCTATAGTTTTGAATATTCCACCGGGTCTTACAAATGCAAATATGGTTGTGTCCGCCGACAACAATTTGCTTGTAACAGGTATGTCCAATAACTGTTTGCATTTCACCAAGATCCAGTTAGAGAGTGGCGTACAATCGAAGAAATCGTTCACTTTACAAGAAAGTGAAGAAAATATCGATTACAAACTTGTTGATCCTGATCGATTCATTGTATTATACAAACACATAGATGAAAGCTACAAGCTCGAAGTAATAGAAGTTGGAGAGTTCAATGAAGCCGAACAAATTGGACATGTTTCGAATCGTGCATTAAAATCGTTATCGTGTGACAATACCACCTATGTACAGAATCCCAAATACTTGGCAATTAATGAGAACCCGTTGAGGTTAAACGGATGTTTACTTGATTCCAATAAGAAGCAATACATTGTGTTCAAGTTATGAAGAATTTTCCTCACCTATGAATTGCTGTAAATTTACCGGTGGTGAATCGGTGTCTGTAACAATATGGAACCAACTAGTTCTATACAGACTTTTTTCCTCGTCCCAATAGAATTGCTTCCTGGCATAATCTTTGAGATACTCTCTAATTTGTCTATCATCTGGCACCTGGTTCACCTTTCTGGTGTATTTCTTGATTATGGGGGAAAGTGTGTCCTGTTCGGCCAAATGCTTCTTTTTGAAGTACTTGAAGAAGTTTTTATTGATCTGATAATTTGGCGGAGAATCAGCGTGGGGAGAATGTATAGCTATTTTGATTAAATGATCCAAAGAAGCCACATCCATTGGCCTTAATGACTTAACTAAATTACGCATGTAAGCTATTTTAGCCTTATACGTTCTATGTCTCGCAGCTTCGTTAGGAGGCAATCCCATTTTGGTTGGGTTGTAAATGACCTGGAGGGGCTGTATTTTGTACTTGGTTATTCTCCCCAGGTTGTTCTGAAGAAACAGGTGATATTGGGAGATCTTTGCCATCAATGATTGGAGTCTAGTATCGATTTGATGTGGTTTCGTCAATGGTGCTGGTATTTTCTCACCATACTTCTTCTTCAACTCGTCGAGTGATATGTTGAAATGCAGCATGAGCGATAACGAGTTGTTGCCGCCAATTGGTAGAGCGGTATGGTATTTCTCAATACTTTTAGAATTGGCAAAGTCTTGGATCAAGTGTTTGGCAGGCCACACTTTTTTGAAAGACTGATAAGGAGTAGACAAGAACTCGTGCACCCAAGGTTGAAAACATTGTTCTTTGTAAGTGTAATCTAGGATATATTCGAGTGAATCGTAATTCTCATCTATCAAGAAGCCATCCACCAATTCGGAAAAAGTATTGAACTTTCGAGTACTGAAGTTAGAACAGAATTCTCTCTTGACTTTTGACTGTAGCACCTCGATGCTTTTGTAATCGAATGGCAACCGTCGTATCCTGCGGCAAAGCTGTTTGTAGTGTGATGACATGATGTGAAATTAACTAGTAAATGAGATGAGAAATACCGGGCGCGATTTTTAAAATACAACACGTATATTTTCAACTAGTGATAGTGCAATTTATATCATCAAGAAACTCCAAGTATGGCATTAGCCGAGACAATCCTTAGGACCGTGCACAAGCACGATCTCATACCGAAGATGGTTCGGCTCTTGCCGACGATATCGTTGGTTTTGGCCATGGCCAGTTTCTCGTGGTTGTTGATCTTACCACTGGATGGGAATTACAGAAACACGTATATTTCTGAAAATGCCCTTATGCCATCCCAAGTTACATCTTACTTCAGAGAAAGTGAATGGAACATTGTCAGGGGTTATCGAACAGAGCTAAAGAAACTCAACTTTCGTGATATCCCTCATAACAACCAGATTCTTGCCGGTTGGTTGGCTGATTTGGGCTTAGAAGCATCCTACCATGAGAATGATGCCGGTGAAGATACTTTATTCACGATTCTACACGCACCTCGTGGTGACGACACTGAGTCCATGGTTCTTACCGTTCCATGGATCACTCATGATAATGAACCAAACATTGGTGGTATTGCATTGGGGATCGCGTTAGCACGTTATTTCAACAAAATGTCCATTTGGTCGAAAAATATCATCTTCGTGTTCCCGCAAGATGGCCATGCGTCGTTGCGTTTGTGGGTCGAAGCCTACCATACTTCCTTGGACGAAACGGCTGGCTCTATTGAAGCTGCTCTTGTCATGGAGTATGCTAGTGAATCTGACTATTTCGACTACTACTCGATTTCTTACGAAGGTTTGAATGGACAATTGCCCAATTTGGACTTGATCAATACCGCTAACAATATCGGATACCACGAAAACCTACACTGTTCCATCCAAGGAACTCCGGGCTCTAGGTTGACACATAACACTTATACTTCCAGATTGAAGAACTTGGTGTATGGTATTGTGCAACTTGCTTTGGCTGGTCTTTCCAAGGGTCATTCGACTGGCTGTGAGGCTTTCTCGGGATGGCAAATCCAGGCAATCACCATCAGTGCTAAAGGGAGCAGCGGACCAGCAGATGTGACTCAATTCGGAAGAATTATTGACTCTACTCTTCGTTCCGTCAACAATTTGTTAGAGAAATTCCACCAATCATTCTTTTTTTATTTACTACTCTCTTCCAAAAACTTTGTCTCGATTGCTACTTACTTGCCATCTGCTATATTGATGGCTGTATCGTTTGCTGTCAGTTCTCTTGGGTGCTTTGTCAGTGGGGAGTCCACGTTGAACGACTTCATCGATAACATCTCATCTCTTTTGAGTGTATTCACATTGATTGAGACCGGTTGCTTGGCACTTTCTGTCGGATTGCCGGCGTTGTTGCAAATTGGCGACGAGCTCGAAGTGGCCAAATTGATTTTGTTGGTATTGGCTGTGATCACCGTGACATTGTCGTTTTCGCCAATGTTGCGTTCTACAGGAAAGTTCAACCAACACATGAGTTATGGAATCATTGGAATGTCGCTATTTTTCATTGCCATTGCCATTACAATGCTTCTTATTGTTCACTTCTCGTTGGCATTGGTAATTGCCGTTTGTGCGTTCCCATTAACATTCATCCAGCCATTGCTCAAACAACCAGGTGGTTCCAACCGCAAGAAGACCATGAGAATCTGTCTCTGTTTGATCACGTCCAACCCAGTCTTTGGTATCTATCTCGCTGGCACTTTTTTCCCCGGTACCGGCAATGAAGGAGTAATTGAGTTCTTCCGAGGTCTACTTAGCTCATGGACTCAGCTTCAATGCTGGACATGGTTCATCATAGCCCTTGGCTGGTGGCCTGCATGGATAGCGATTGCCTTGAGCTGTGCATTTGGCCAATTTAACACCAACCTCCAACACAAGAAACTTCAATAAATCATTTGGTTCTAATACGTTGGCTGCCAAATTTTTTTTTTACCCCGATTGTTGCATTTCCCTGTATGGTTAAGCGCGATCACATTCTTTGTTAGCGGGACTTGGATTCCGCCACATTCTCAAATACCAAGATTGACGGACTTAAATTCCCGAGATCTATCTATAGCACCATTAAAAGTAATATAAAGCTCTGTATTCCCATTTCAAAATCAACTGTCAACCCATAAAGCTTATTTCTCGGTTGTTAAGAATTCTCCGAATTTGACCATTTCGCCGAGCAAAGTATTGGGCCTGAATCGCGCTTGAGTCATTGATATTCCCGCTAATTAAAAACTGGGGTTTTAAGTTTTTTCCTAAAATACAATCCTGGGTAGAACCTTTCATCCGAAGGTCAAATTGCTATAAAGATGATTGTCAATTTTTATAAAAACAAAATGACTAGCATACTTCGAAACCATACTATGAGTGTAATTCATAGAAGTGGTAAATCCCAATTTGCTAAGTTCGGACCAAATACTTCGATACTCCCCTTCAGAAGTAATCAATTTACTCGTCGTGAATTCTATTCGAGTCGTTCGCTGTCACCTCATTTTGCTCCTGCTGATCCATTGGGCACTGAAGACTTGAATCCGTCCACTTTAGAAGCCAAATATGCTGTTCGTGGGAAAATCCCCATCAGAGCCGAAGAGTTAAGGGAACTCATCAACTCCGATCCTGATAATCACGGGCTCCCTTTCGACGACATAATCAATGCCAACATTGGTAATCCACAACAACTTGATCAAAAACCTTTGACCTGGTACAGGCAAGTTTTGTCTCTTGTTCAGTACCCACAGCTTTTGGAGAACACCGAGGCCATCGAACACTTGTATCCACTGGATGTCATCAAAAGAGCTAAAGCACTTCTCGGTGACGTTGGATCCGTTGGTGCCTATTCACATTCTCAAGGCAGTGCTTTGGTGAGAAAGTCCGTGGCCCACTTTATCACCAGGAGAGACGGTGGTGCTCTGTCGGACCCTAATAACATCTACTTAACTGGTGGTGCCTCATCTGCTGTTCTGTACTTGTTACAAGTTTTATCAGCCGATGAAAACTCAGGTTTCTTGATTCCAATTCCTCAATATCCGTTGTACACCGCTACTATTGCCTTGAACAATGCTGTACCAATAGGCTACTATCTTGATGAATCCAATAATTGGTCAACAGATCCTCATCAATTGAGAGAACTTATTAAAGAACACAAGGATAAACACATTGATATTAAAGCATTGGTGGTTATTAATCCAGGTAACCCTACAGGCGCAGTTTTGCTGGTTTCTGATATCCGTGATATCATCAACATTGCTGCAGAATACGGGCTTGTCATTATTGCTGATGAAGTGTACCAAGAGAACATCTTCGATGGCCAGTTTGTATCATTCAAGAAAGTTTTATCGCAATTGCTCAGTGCTAATCCTCAATTGTACCAGCATGTTCAATTGGCGTCATTGCATTCCACCTCTAAAGGTGTCAGCGGTGAATGTGGTCAAAGAGGTGGATACATGGAATTAGTTGGGTTCCAGCAAGATGTGAAGGACGTCATTTTCAAATTATGTTCCATTAATTTATGTCCGGTCGTCTCCGGCCAAGCATTAGTGGAGTTGATGATCAACCCTCCACAGAGAAATGACCCTTCTTACGAATTGTACAAGCAAGAAACAAGTAACATCAACTTGGCTTTGAAAACAAGAGCTGATGCCCTCTATGACGCTTTCTTGCAGATGGAAGACATCACCTGCAACAAACCGCAAGGTGCCATGTACCTCTTCCCTAATTTAAACTTTTCCTATGAAAATTATACAAAATTATTTGACTTAGCTGAAGATCAAGAGGCTAGCATCGATGAAGTTTATTGCTCTGAATTATTGGAAGCAACTGGTATTTGCTGCGTACCCGGGTCCGGATTCGGTCAAGTCCCTGGTACTTACCATGTGAGAACTACATTCCTTCCGCCAGGTACAGAATGGGTTGAACGTTGGGGCCAATTTCATGAAAAGTTCGTGGCTGAGTATAAGAATTAGTATTTATTTATCTTATCATATTTTGCTACCCGTAGATAACATTCTTCTTTGTTTGCGCAAGATTAAGTTGGGTTTTTTAGTTTGCTTATCAGGGATCCCCACAAAATCGCAATGAAAAAAAGGGGAAGTGACACTTTTTGCAAAATAACGCTACTTGCCGCATAATCAGTCCATATTTAAAGCTTGAAAAATCATATCAGCTAATTTTCAAAATATTATTTGATTGAGTTTACATCTCTATATAAACACAACAATTAACATGGATGTTACTTATTAGCAATGTGTGATACTTATCAACCACCAAGAAGATTTTCCATAGCTGTGGAACATACCATAGATTCGGTGGATGCTGCTACACCGAAAAGCGATGATTACAGTAATGATATGAACAAGCCCCTTGAAGCGTTTTTAGTGGACCTTACTCGTTCGCATTTCGATCGTTCTGCTCCTTGTACTGAAGGATTGACGCATAGAGGTCGGAGGACCAAACCTCTACCATTGAAAAAATGGAGCTCAACCCCAAACTCTGATGATGAGCGCTACTCACCAATCATATCTGGTAACAGTGAACTACCCGAAAGAAAGTACTCAATGTGTGATTTGAACAGTCTAAATCAAAAGATCAATAACCTACAAAGACGGTCTTCCATGCCTGAGACCAGGGCTTACCGTCGTCATTCTGGCTGCAACAAATCGTATTCCCTGACTGATGTCACCAAGTCAATTATACCCGATCAGCATAGTAATATGAAGAACCATCATCGTAGACAGTCTGTTTCTATAAAATTCAAAGATCCCAAATTTATTGATAACACTGCAATCGATTACAGGCACTGATTATTGCTTATGTACGTAATGAATTATGATTAATGTCGATATAATTTTAGCCACTTTCGTAGTTTATTCCGTTCCGAAATAATATGAGTCTATGAATCTGTTTCTAAACATCCAATCAGTATCTTTGAACCCTTCTAAGTTATACCATTTAGTTACTGACACTTCATCATCGTCCATAGAGCTCAATTTCCCTAAAATGATATTGACATTTGGGAAAACATGCAAAATTCTTCTCAATCCAACTTCTGTACAAAGATAACAACACAAAACTATGTCCTTCTGTTCAGTTTTATGATCAATGAGCACTTGGATTGCCATGATTGCAGCAGCTCCACTGATAATTTGTGCATCGAAAAGGAAAAACTTCTTATTTGGAATCCGATCTAAGTTCTTTGGTAATGACTCAGTGTGTAGCTGGGGCTCACCAGTCAATGAATCACTTTGAATCAATAATTTTCCAATTGGTATTTCAGGAAATGTCTTCTTTGTAGAATTCATGAAGCAGTCCCCTGATCTGATAATATTCACAGCGATTATATCTTCCTTCTGTTTCAACCCTTCGTATTTGTAGTTGGTACCAGTAATGATAGTTGCCGGTTCGTAATTAGTCAATTGTTCGATGGCAGTTTCAATTATCAAGATTGCAATTCTATCGAAGTAGAAAATGAAGTCAGATCTCGATGTGTACTTATTGAATAAAATCAGATGAATACCTCTGGTATGGTTATTATCTGGAAGAATATTCACCCTCCCTTTGTAATTTTCCAAATTAAATTCATCTCTGACGCCTAATTCCTTCAAATGCTTCAAGTGTAATGAGGATTTTATGGCAAGTTGTTTTTGGATATGTTTGATCATCAAATTGATGGCAGTCAAGTTATCCAAACCTCTTGGGATGATCAAGTCGGCGTTATGCATCGTGTGGTTAACATATCTGACGGCATTCGGTTTAACAAAAGTTTCCCATTGCTTCATGGCACCACTCAAATCACGGCCTCTGGATAAGATATCTCTGGTGAGTCTTCTTGCTAGGCAGATGTCCAAGTCTGTATCGACGTAGATTTTGATATCCATCAAATCGAGAAGCCTTTGGTCATACAATGCGTAAATACCTTCAATAATGATCACATTGGCTCCATAGATAGTGGTGGTCTTATCGGTTCTTTGATGCTTACTAAAGGAGTAAACAGGGATCTCTGACTTTTCACCTTTCTTCAACTTCTTCACAGTTTCAACGAGTAAGTCCAAATCTAATGATTTGGGGGTATCGAAATCCCACTCGTTGTTGAAAGCTTTCAAGGATTCTTCTTTGTTCAAAGGTTTATAGAAGTTGTCAAAGGATAATAAGACAGTCCATGGTTGGTTCAATTCTTGTATGATTTTCTGAGATATCGACGTTTTTCCTGATCCAGAATTTCCTGCTACACCTATAATGTAGGGTTCTGTCCATGGCGGGATGTAGGTGCTATCATTGGTGTCGGCTAAAACGTCTTCCTTGGGATGGTTGACGTGTTTGGCATGCAAAGGGTTTGGGCTAAAGAATGAACTACCCTCGTTATCTGGAGCGATTCTGGAAGGTCTTCTTCCTCTTTTCTCAGTTTCAGACATTGACCAGTATCAACTTGAATTTCAAGACAATAGTCTCAGTGATGAAGAAGTCGACTTGTAAATTTAAATTTGAAATCATCTAGAAAAATCGCATGAGATGAGATGGCGCACCCCATTTAACAACTACATCCCATTACACCATAATTTACAAAATCAACGATGTCCCACATTCAAACAGGGAAGGGGAAGCATAGGAGAAAATTGTACGATGATTGGCTAGATGACCTTGATCAATCGGAGCAAAATGACAATCCAGATATCGACAGTCTAGAAAATGTGAGTGAAGCTGAAGCCAAAGCTCAATCTGAAAATGGTAATGGCAGTGAACACTTCCAAGAGCGCCCTGTTATCGACGAAATACGGCAACAATCTCGTAGAGACTACCTTAAGAAAAGACATGACACGAAAGTCGAGGAGTTGGAGAGAGAATTGCATGAATACACTGAGAAACGTCACTTATCCAAGAGAGACCAGCTGGAGTACGAAAGGAAACGAGAAATCTACAATGTGATCAAACAAAAAGGTGATGCGGAAGAATCCATCCAGCTATACAATTTGCCAAGTGAGTACGTCACCGATGATGGGAAGATAGATAAGAAAAGGAAGTTTGAAGCACTCAATGCTAAAACGAAATATGAAGATAGTGGGAAACACTCCAGCCAAAACAAGAAAAACAGGTACGAGAACCAATGGGAACTCGACCAGTTGAAAAAGGCTCAGGCATTGTCCACCGTTACCAAAGATGTGGACCAAATACAAGTGGCTGATGATAAGCAGTACGATTTCGTTTTCGATGATTCCCAGTTTGTCAACTTCACCGACGACGAGGATGGATTGGCCGGCGAAGATGAACAGAAGGAACCTCCTGTTGTCCAGAAAAAGGCATCCATGGAAGAAGTCAGGAAATCGTTGCCAGTCTACAAGTTCCGTGAATCATTTTTGGAGCAAATGGATAGAAACCAAGTTATGATCGTGGTTGGTGAAACGGGTTCTGGTAAAACTACACAATTACCTCAATATCTACATGAACATGGCTATTCCAAGAGCAAGGGTGGTGAAAAATTGATCATCGGCTGTACCCAGCCACGTAGAGTGGCGGCTACTTCAGTTGCAGCTAGAGTGTCTGATGAAATGGGTGTACAATTGGGTGAAGAAGTGGGTTATAGTATAAGATTCGAAGATAGGGTGTCAGACAAAACCATTGTGAAATATATGACGGATGGTATGCTTCTCCGTGAATTTTTAACTGATCCCGAATTACTGCGTTACGGCGCATTGATGATTGATGAAGCACATGAGAGAACGGTATCTACTGAAATCATCTTAAGTTTGTTGAAAGACATCATCCATGTCAGGAAAGATTTGAAACTTATTGTTGCCTCAGCTACTATCAATGCACAAAAATTTGCCGATTTCTTCGATGGGGCACCTATTTTCAATATCCCCGGTCGTCGTTTCCCAGTTGACATCCATTATACTAAAAATCCTGAAGCGAATTATATTCAAGCAGCCATAACCACAATCTTTCAAATACACACTACCCAAGAGACTCCTGGCGATATCTTGGTTTTCTTAACAGGTCAAGAAGAAATCGAGACCATGGAGGAAGCACTACTTGAAGCTTGTGAAAAATTAGGAAATTCAATCAAAGATTTGATAATTGCTCCTATTTATGCTAATTTACCACCTGATTTACAAAAAAAGATTTTTGAGCCAACACCTCCGGACTCTAGAAAAGTAGTTTTAGCAACCAACATTGCTGAAACTTCTATTACCATTGACGGTATATGTTATGTTATAGATCCAGGTTTTGTGAAAGAAAATGTCTTCAACTCTGTCACTGGCATGGAAAGCTTGGTTGTTGTTCCATGTTCCAAAGCTTCTGCTGACCAAAGAGCCGGTAGAGCTGGTAGAGTTGGACCAGGCAAATGTTTCCGTTTGTACACGAAATGGTCATTTTATAATGAATTGCAAGCAAATCCAACGCCAGAGATTTTGAGAGTCAATCTTACTTACTTGGTTTTGATGTTGCTTTCCTTGGGTATTACTGATCTAGTAGGCTTTGATTTTATGGATCCTCCAAGCTCTGATACTCTTATAAAATCTCTTGAATTGTTGTATGCTTTGGGGGCATTAAATTCAAAAGGTGAATTGACACAAACCGGACGTCGAATGGCTGAATTCCCTATCGATCCTATGCTTTCCAAATGCCTTATCAAAAGTAGTGAATACGGCGTGACGGAAGAAGTGTTAAGTATCATTGCGTTGATTTCTGAGAGCTCGAGCCTTTTTTATCGGCCAAAGGATAAAAAAGAACAAGCTGATAAGAAAAGGGAGAACTTCAAGCACGAAGCAGGTGATCAGCTTAGTTTGTTGAATATCTGGGATCAATGGGTTGACACTGGGTATTCTAACATTTGGTGTCAAGAGAATTTCATTCAATACAAGACTCTCAAGAGGGCCAGAGACGTGAGAGAGCAGCTTGAGAGGTTGTGTAACAAAACTGGAATTCTTATTGTCAATGATGAGAAGCAAGATGATGATCAACACTCGGACAAAACATTGAAAATACAAAAAGCCATAACTTCAGGATTTTTCCCCAATATAGCAAGGCTCTCAAAAATGGGTGACTCATATAGGTCATTGAAGAAGAATCAGCCAGTTTTCATACATCCGTCGTCCACAATGTTTCCTGTGAAACCTCCTCCAAAGCTTATATTATATCATGAATTGGTTTTAACGAGCAAAGAGTACATGAGAAATTGCATGTTGATAGATGAAAAATGGTTGAATGAGTTGGCTCCTCATTATTACAATTCCAAAGAGTTAGATAGTGTGGCGATTAAAAGACGCAAGTAAGTTTATCGAAATTAATGAAAAGTACTTTTTTTCGATTTGTTGTAGTTGATTGCAAATTGTAGATAATTACGACAGAGTTTCAGTGAGATTTTGCAACCGTATCCAAAAAACTTGGAAAAAATGAGAGTTATCAAATTTGTCGCAAATCTGAATAAAAACTGTCCCACAAAGGAATATTGAACAATACCAAGCAGATCGTCAAATAAGGTGAAGTGTGAATTCTGTCTGCTTCTCTCTCCCTCGAACACCTTCAATATGGCTAAAGCAGAAGAGCGTTCTTCAAAAAAAGCCTTTCAATAATCAAAAAAAATGAGGTCGTACCCGGATTCGAACCGGGGTTGTTCGGAGGTTTTAATTTTCATCAAAACCGAAAGTGATAACCACTACACTATACAACCTTTTCTTGAAGTATCAAAATAGCCACTAAACCTAGTCAATACAAAAATAATTCTGGGTGCTTAAGCTTGTTTAAATATGCCAGCGGGAAAAACCATTCGACAACACATTCTTTAGGCTAGCTTGCTATTGAATAATGACGGTGAAGTGGCTGTTGTCAACTGTGAGCTGATTAGGGCACTAAATATCATGTTCGACGCGAGATTTGCACCCACAGAGAGACATGGATTATTGATGGGGTCACACCAAAGTTATTTCACTTCTCTTCGCTACCTATTTGAAAAATCAGGAATTCTTTCTTCACAAGTCTTCCAAAGATTCAAGCAGTATGTCTTCACATTCGCTTTTTGGTTGTGCTTCTTATTTCATTCAAGTATGTCTCACATTTGAATATTGATGCCGCAAATTTACGTGTCGTTCACATCACCGCGAATCGGTATCAAATGTTTTTAATAATTATTTATTACAAAATCCACTTCTCGTTAACTATTCCATGATGGATAAAAATAGTCCATTATTGCCATTTGCATTCAGCGGAAGGTTTGAAGAGAAAGTGGCATTGAACACGAGTCCCAGAGATCGCAAAATTATCGATGAAAATGCACAGAGCATGTATCACACGAGGGTTACACCCAATTCGAAGATCAAACGTCCGGTGTTAGCAGTAGCGCCGAGTTTGAAACGTAAAATGGGAGCTAGCTTCAATGAAAAGGACGACGTCAAAAGAAGAGAAACTGACCTCAACGACCTTAGCAGCGAGCCCACTTTTTTCGAGGGGCAAGATGAAAAAGAAGATGATAATGATGACTTCTTCCAACAGAAACGCGTCCTTAAACCAATTTCTTTGCTACCAAGTAGCCCAACTATCGAGCCCCATATGCCTTCTGAATTCGATATCTCCACTACCCACATTGGTATTCCAGATTCCCCCAATTTCCCTAGCGAAACAAACTATCAAGAGTCACACGAATTAGATTACCACCATAGTAAACACCAATTGAATCCAGACAATGCTAAGAAGCTCGTGAAGTCCCAGCATATAAGCTCCGATGCTGATTTTGGTATCGACCAATTCAATCGGTTCAAATACACCGCTGACAATTGCCCTTCCACTGATAAAGACTCAGACTTGATTGAATACGATCGCATCCAGAAACAAATTCAAGAAAGAGGCCGCCAAATCGTTCTTAATGCTTTCGAAGATATGAGAACAACTATTAACTTAGAGTCTCTTGACTTGACTGACGTGCCTGAAGAAGTCCAAGACTTTGATAATTTGGTCATGTTTGGGCCCGACAGCACTCAAACTTCATATCAGTTGTATCTAACAAATAACAGATTAAAGCATTTACCCCCAGCATTATTCAAGTTTACAAAACTCAACGTTTTAGGATTGCGTCAGAACAAGCTAAAGCATATCCCTGCATTAATTGGTGAACTTAAAAATTTAGTTGATTTATCATTAGGGACAAACAGGATTCAGTTTTTACCTGAACAAATTTTGAATTTACCCAGTCTTCAAAATTTTCGAGCAGGTCCCAACCCGTTTATTGAAGTCCCCAGCGATGCATTGGCTGCCACAACTTCTACTTTAAACTCCCATAGAAACAAGAAGTATTTCAGCCCAATAAGATGGCAGTCTCATAATGAGAAGCTCATTCCCTCCCTCAAAACAATTTGTTTGGACAAGATAGCCAAGTATGATATTTCATATCAAGAGACTAAAAATTGGAAGAAGCATACACCTAAAATATTTCATCGTCTAATAGCATCGGCAATTTCAAAGGGCCAATATAAGGAAAAATGCAGTGAATGCGATAGAATTGCAGTGGAACCAGCTGCGGAAGCTATTGAATGGTGGGACTTCTTGCAAAACAAAGATGTTCCATTCAAGAAAAAATTTTGTTCCGGTATGTGTGCTAAGAAATGGGAAAAGGCATCCATGTTAGATACATTTTCTGATGATTTGTGAGTAGATATTGCATTTATTATGATTATATGAATTAAGATTATTATACCGTGGTGAATAGTGAGACGTAGTTACCGGGAAACATGCCAATCCTTCCATTTAATTCTCCTTTCCACCAGCTACCAGAGCAGTCGAGTACCTTGATTATATCTCCCTTTTCAATGGTGAGATCAGTTTCGTGCTCACCTTTGAAGCCGAAAAGAACCAGGCAATATGTAGAGTGGGCATCATCATCGTATTGTGTTTGAGATTCTCCGTAGTCCCCCATGTATTGATCCTCGGAATTGCTGAAAATTCTTTGTAAAGCGAATAGGCTTGAAGTGCTCTTCTTATTGTAGGCATTGACCGCTTCTTCTATAAACACTTGATCGGTTAAGTTATCAGTCGTTGGTAAGCCAAAGATACTATAAAGTGGCATCAAACAATCGCTATAACTGCTGATGGAATTCAAATGTGTGCAAAAAATGTATGCGTGGATCGGTTTTACAAACACATCCACCAACTTGAGAAACTGAGGAAGTTCCCTTTTCAATAGGTCATTATAGGAGTCAAATTCATTTTTGCTGGCTTGCAACTTCTTCTCCTGCTTGAAACATCCATTAGGAGATATCACTGATTCAATGATGCTATTCTGATCTAAAAGCTTCTCCTCCTGTTTATTGTAGTAGAAGTCATACTTAGACAACGCTTGGTTCCTCCGGTGTATAAACCTCTTAACTTGTGACATCATCTTTAAGAGTTGTCCAACTTTCTGAAAGACCGTTTCTTCCATAGAGAGTAAGATATCTTCCGATGAAGGCATGAGACTCTCTGTTAAGTTATGATATATTTTAACCTTTTCCCATACATCATACGCTTTGGAGAATATGTCTATTTGCCGAGAGTTCAATACCATACTTTCGGGACTCATTTTAGAATCAAAAGCCTTGCAGAGTTCTTCTAAATCTTCTCGAACCTCCAATGGCATATCAAGAAAAGGATCAAATAGCCTAACAGCGGTTGCAGCCAATTCTTTTGAAACAGTTGAATTGGCAAAGATTTGGCCCAGTAAGTCATGGATGCTTTTCAAAAGAAACTCAAGACTTTCTTCAACACAATAAAACTTAGACTCTAGAACATCGTAGTCTTCGTCGACAGTATTCGATCCCAATCTTATCTTATGTTTCTCTGGTGATTTCATGAAACTATTCCAGCTGACGTATCTTTTTGAAGCCCCCAAGGTATCTTCTGCAAGAAACACCCTCTTGTTGATTGTACCCTTGACTGTTTCATATATCTCTCTCATATTGGTGTACGAATAAATGAAGTAATATCTTTGTGGCGATCACAAAAAATGGGTGAAATGGGTGCAAAATTTTGTGAAATGCGAAATTTTATTGATACTATAAATAAATAATTATGGGTGGCCGTGATTCGAGCCAGGCCATGCCCTGATCTTTTCAGGACCTGGAGATGAGCCTCGGCTGCTGCTATCATAAGGGGACGGAAAGCGATCTGCTTCCTGTTCCACATCTTGTAATTCTATTATGTTGCTGATTTTCTCTTTGAACTCCCGTTTGCTATTATCGTCCAAATCCAGCTCAGAGTTGTGAATGGTATCTTGGAGCTTTTGCAATTTGTCTTCCACTAAATCATTCAAGCTTCTAACAAGTTTATCACCGAAGCTTTTATCGGTTGGTAAATTAAGGTAAATTTTTCTTTGCAAAGTTTGAACCACTCTTAAATTCTCAATCATCTTCACAATACGTTCAGACAAGGTACTCAGGCCTTCATTCGCTGCTTCAAAGGGGGGATTGATTAATAAAAGAGCAGCATAATATAGCATGATATGAATATGAACGGGAACATATTTCAAATTACTCAATATATCTTTGTCATTAAGGACGAGATTAAGAACAGTTTGGGCAGCAGTCACTGCAATATTGGCACTTACCAAGACTTCATTGTCTGACATTAATTCTTTATGTGAGACGAAATTTTCATCGCTATCAGAATCATCGGAGTCGTCCGAATCACTATCGGACGTTGATTCTTTTTCAAGGCCAATCTCTTTGATTTTTTTTGGGGGTGGTTTCTCAGGAAACCTATAAGTATTCTGTTCCCATCTAGGAAAGACGTGGTCTTCATCTGCAGCATCTATCTGGAGTTGTCTGACGGCAGATGAGTTTATATGCATTTTAGCAAAATTATAATAAATCAAAGTTGATTTGGAGGACCATACAGCGCCATTATTGACAGGAGATAAAAGAACAGCCCAAGAAACCATCCACCTGTCTAATTCGAGATTACTCTTTGAAGGAATTCCGAATGCCGAAGGAGCCAACAAGTCCCAAGCGTTCCCTTTAAATGCCTCAGTTAACGCTTGATTATATTCCACTTGAGACACCAATTTCATGTCGGTGAGCTGTTGAGAAGTGTTTTTGCTTTGAGAAGAAACAACTGATTTATCATCGTCGCTGAGGGCACCATCACCTGGGTGAGAAATCGCTGGTTTCCCTTCAATTGTTCGTGGTTTACCATCACCAATGAGTATTTGTTTACTATTTTTCAAAGTGTACTCTTCCGAGCTGACCAATCTTTGTCTGTTGAACGTTAAACTTTGTTGTCCATCGAGGACATAAAGCAAATACCACAATTTTAGTCTATCTCTATTATTCAAGCCATTTGCATCATCCTCAGTCCTCACGTTGGAATGGATATCATTGATTCCGATTTCCTTCGCTAGTTGTAATGCCAAACCGGTGAACATTTGAGAGTCTGAAAGCCAGAAACTGCAAAGAACTAATGCAACGATGGTATTGAAGCCTTCCACTTCATTTCTGGGGCGACCCTTGTAGAGAAGCTCTCCACATAGTTTATGCAAATAATCTTGAAGTCTATGCTGTTTGGATGAAAGGCTCGGATCGGGATGGTGTATGGAAGCTATCGTACAAATTGCACATATAAGGATAGGTGATGTGAACCAAATTTGATCTACTGAGAAGCGAGAAATTTCAAAACCGAATAACTGGGGCGATATGTTTTCATCAAAGAACTTGAACAAGGTTTTAGCTTGAGACATGGAAAGATATCCATCGCGGAAATCTTCAGGATTATTGCCTTCAAGTTTCCTTCTCTTCTTCAAAGCGGAATATTCCCCCGATCTCTTCGGAGCAGACGGCTCGGAGGGGAGTCCTTTATGGCCGTTGTAAGGATCAGGAACGGGGGAGTAAGCGCGGGAGGCCGGATTCGAGCTGTAGTAGTAATTATGAGGTGGAGGAGAGGAGTAATGATGATTTTGCTGATTTTGAAGAAGTCTTTGATTCGCCTTCATTATATCTACCAAGTCATTGAGTTTATTATCGAAGACATTGATTTTGGATTCCATTTGGGATTTCCAGTCGTGGTCAGATGGGTTCAAGGCCTCGTTTTTGATTACGCTCATGTTGGCTACTGGAGGAGGCACTTGGTGGACGACGTAGGAGGGAATGCTGGCTGGCATGCCGCCGGGGACAGCATGGGGCCGCGGTAGTGACGGCTGGGGTGGCGGAGGGGAACTACCGATGCTGCCGGCAGGGAACAGTGGATTTTCCGAGGGCTGATTTGGCGGCTGGTGCTGATGAGATGCTGGAAGCAGATTATGACTAGGGATGGAGCTCAAAGGAGGAAGTTTTATATCATCCTGGGACTTCGAGGGTGCTTGTTGAATGCCAGAAACAGCAGGCTGTCTTGAAGCCAACAGGGGGAGGCCAATGAAGGGAAGTTTCGGAACAAACTGGCAATTGATGGCATGTCCTATTTTGATGCATCGCTCACATGGCAAACCATTTGTGTATATACATTTTACCTTTGACTTCTTACAGTTTGAGCACGGCTTGGTTCTTTTCTCGCGAGCCATGCTACCACTGTGTTTTCATGTGGGAGATTATCAAATTTGTCTTTGTTGATGAACACTGATTTAAACGCCAGAATTAAAATTTCCTCGCTGCCCTCACAAACAAGTGAGAAATGATAATTCAAACCAAAATTGAGATTAAAATGCAAATGCAAATGAATGAAATATCCGCGGAACACCCCAGATTTTGAATTTAGGCTGCGCTCGCAAGAAAGAGAAGGATTTGAAATTACAACTACACCTTTTTTTCTTCCTTAACTTGACAATATGTCTATGAAACCTAGAATCAAGAGCTTTTTCGGCGCAAACAGACACTATGTTGTGAGCGGCGCGTCCAACAATCCCAGCAAGTTTGGATTTAAAATCTTGTCGTGGTATATCAGCCGCGAGTTGCCTGTGATTCCAGTCAATCCTAAGGAAAAGGAGATATTGGGCCAGCCAGTGGTGGCCAGCGTGCCAGAGGTGGTCAGAGCAGCGGCAGCGAAGGCAGAAATCAACTCGTACAAGCTTGGGGACTACGACGGGGTCAGTATCTCGTTTTTGACGCCTCCAACGGTCACGGCCACCACTCTCAAGGAAATCACCCTGGTGAACGGCTTCAGGGAGGTGGTCAAGGGCCTTTGGTTCCAGCCGGGGAGCTACGACGAGTCGGTGTTGGAGGAGGCGGAGAAAATCGGCTTGTTTGAGCGCGTGGTGTTTGAAGACGAGTGTATTTTGGTTAGGGGAGACGAAGGGTTGTACGCCGCCAACTTGTGAGTTGAGTTGTGCTGGTGATTTTTCAGCTGTCAATTTGGATACACTATTACTGGAATTAATGTAGAATTAGCTATGTACACGGTCAATCGAGCATCTTTTTAATGTACTGGCCCCAACTATCGTCGTTGGTATTACTGCTGGAACGCAGCTGGATTTCTATCGAGTAAGGGAACGGTGCACTGTCCAAAGACGTGATGGGAGGAATGTGATCTTTATGCGAGTCGGTGATGTCGATCACCCGGAGGAGGTTCTCCTCGAAGCTTGTCACGGACGATTCAATATGGTTCTTGTCGCTGCCAGACCGTCTGGTGTCGGCAATAGTGGAGTACCCAGCCCTGGACTGGCTGGGTGCGAGCGGCATGCATTTAACGTTGATGGTCCACATTTCCCATAGACTTGAGTCTTCGATCTCTGACTTTCCCTGGCCGAACCACGACGTTTTCTTTTTGGCTTTGACCCGGTCTTTATCGTGGAACAGTACCACTATTTGGGCCCATTTCACGTCATGCGACGCGTCTCGTACATTCTCCACGGCGGAAGACCCCGGGATTTCCCCAGAAATGCCAGACGCCTGTGGACCCAGCGGCGCCACCCTATCGAAGTGATCTCTGATAAGAATGGCGATTTTTTCGTCTATCAAGGAGTCGAGCTCCGGGAGATTGCTGGCTATGGGGTACGTGATATCTAGGAACTCATTGGTGGAAGGAACAATGGGCCCGAAGAGCCTGTGGAAGAATATTGTCCATATTATGCCTGGTTGTTAGTAATACAGTGCGATATGTGATGACTCCTATATAGAACATACCTTTTAGTGATTCTCTAACTACTGATCGCTCAGCTGTGAGGGTTAGTGTGTAATCCATGGTGGTTATTCTTGCATGTGTTTGGGCTGTAATGGCGGGTTGTTTGATGTGGTTGTTTTTCTGGAGAATAAGTGTAGTTAGTTTTTGGTTTTGGTTTTGGTTTGTGTTTTTGATAAGCGCATTTTAGCGCTGTAAATCAACTCATGCGCGATACTCAGTTTGGTTTATTTAAGTTCCAAATCTAATGCGTGGTTTATGTTCCACACCCACCACTTCATACGTTTGAATTTAAATGATTTCCACAATTACATGGTGAATTGTAATATGTCACTCAGTTAACGAATAGCCATATACGATATTCAGTGATTCTTGGGTTCAAAGTCGATCCCGTTCGATGCGCATTACAAGTCCTCAACTTATTCGTTCCAAATACTCGACTACAGTATATTTGTATGTTAACGTTTATGATACCTAAAATTTGCATGCTACCGTCTATTTTTATGATATCTAACATTTGTGTACTATGGTGTATTTGTAAGCTTATTATACCTGTATGCTATTTTCCATTGGCTTCGAAGACATGCCGTCCCAAACTCATTTCCTTGAGCAACTCGGCGACTCTGGGAACAACCTCGTGCTGTAGCACATGAAGCTGGTCGGGTTCAAACGATGAGAGAACATGCCCTACAGTGTCTCCAGAAGACAGCTTCCCTATGCCCACGCTTATTTTGGTGTACCCCGTGCCAACGAGGTTGTTGATTGACTTCAAGCCGTTGTGGCCACGGGCACTGGTGTTCTGTCGCCTGATTTGGACCTTGCCAAGTGGCACTTGCATGTCGTCGTGTATCACCACAAGCGCTGGTGAGTACTTGGACGCCTGTATCTGCTTGAGCCGTGTCCACGTTCTGGATATCGGGTCGCCTTGCAAGTTCATGAACGTCTCGTTGGACTTGAAGAGAAACACATTGGCCAACGGGTCTTGCGAGTCGTTGCATCTACTGTAGACACCATGCTTGAGATTGGGGTGCCTGGAAAACGGCTTGAAACTGGTCCAAACATTCCCAACTATCTGGTCCAACACATAGGACCCAACGTTATGGCGGGTACCTGAATACTGGGGCTCTGGATTTGAAATGGATGCACACATTATTAATGGCGGTTTTCCCTGCTGTAACGTGCTCGTGCTTCTTTTATGACCACCTCCAATTAACCTAGCCACTTTGAATAGCTGGTATCGTAGAATTTGCATGATGCTGTGGATAAGAAGAAGTAGTAAATTCATAGAGTTTGAAGATTTCGCTGCGATTTTTTAAAAGTTTGCATCCATTTACGAAAATCACATTTATTTATTTCGCAATTAATTCACATTTATTTCACAATTAACTCACATTTATTTCACAATTAACTCACATTTATTCCTTCTATAAGTATATACATCTTACTTTGCCAATTCAGTTAAATTTTTTTGGGACCTGTTGTACCTTAAATGTTGGGCGTTCGAAACTTTCTTCAATTCAGTCAATCTCTCTCTCAACATTGGTACATCTCTCAAGTTTTTCTCTAACACAAGACGTTCTTCTTCGATTTTCAATCTTTTGGTTGCATCCAAATCACCAAAGAAATAACCCCCTTTACCATCAAATTTAAGAAGGTAATTATGGAAGTGCCACAAGGCAGGTCTATGGGCAACCGATAATAATGAAATCCCATAATCTTGAGCTTGTTTGTACATAAATTGTTCCATGCTAGGTGAGACCGCAGAGGTACATTCGTCTAACACAGCAAACTTCGGTTGATGGTAAAATAATCTGGCCATGGCCAACCTTTGTTGTGCACCCATCGATAATTCTTCACCCCAGTTACGAATTGAGTCCCAAGATTCTTCGCCATTGGCTAATAATTCAGTCAATTGTAAAAGCTCCAAAATGTGTTCCAAATCTTTATCGCTTTTGTTTGGATTGTTTTGAAATTGCTCATAGCTATGAGGATAAATAATTTGCTCTCTCAAAGTACCACTGCACATGTAGGCTCTTTGAGGTAAATAGAACATATTCTCAGAATTTGGAATTATGATTTCTCCTTCTTTACATGGCCATAAACCCCCCAACATTCTGAATAATGATGATTTACCGGATCCATTAGGTCCGGCAATCAACAAGTGTTGACCATGTTTGATGCTGAAATTTAAGGTTTCAATTAAGGTGACATCCGCGGGGGTAACCAAACGGACGTTGTTGAATGTAATTTCATTACCATATTTGACGTGTCCAGATTTTTCGGATTCGTTTCCAGTGACCCTATTGGTCTTGATTGTGTGAAGCAAATCCTGCAAGTCAGAAACTCTGGTGGCGTGTCCAACAACTTGCAAAAGGTATCTTCTTGAATAAATTAAACGATCCAAGGAATCAGATGCACTCAATAATAATCTTCTATTGGTGATGAAATCACCTGAAGCAGACGGATCTGGCTCTTGGCCCAAATACTTGTTTATGAAAACAGGTGCTGAACACAACACCAAACCAGCTGCACCCCAGAAGTATTTAACAATGAAAGTTTGGGCAATTTCGTGAACTGCTTTCTTCCAATATTCCATTTTGAGGAATCTTTCTAACTGATAATAGCAGTAATCGAGGTAATCCAACTCACGATGATGACCCCTCAAGAACGCAATTTCTTCATTGTTAGCAACCACTTTAGAGTGAGCAGATCTGAGTTGACCTTCAAGATTAGCTCTTTCAGAAGCCAATTTAGCAAACGGAGGAGAGAAAAGACGTAAAACGGCGGTCGAGCCATAGGCTAAGAGACCAAGGGCCAAAGTACCTTCACCACTACCAACGCCACTTTTAGATAACTCCTTAGCACAAAGAAGTAAATCCAAAGTTGGCTTCAATAATTGACCGGGCAAGCTGGACAATGCTGAGGCCAAACGGGCAACATCTGTGGAGAGTCTCTGATCAGGGTCTTTAATTTTTGAATCAGACAATTGAATTAAAGAGTAGTAATTTGCATCCATATTGTCAGGAAGATAGTCTTCCATTATACTGTTATTCATATTGATTCTCAAGTGTTGACGCAACTTGCTTTTAGTCCAATTCAACATGGAGTTGACAACCGAAGCAGGTAAACCCAAGAACATCCAGAAGGCCAATAATTTACCAAATTTTTTGAGTTTCTTGGAGACCAAAGCACCCACCAAACGACCGTCCAAACTAGCAACCATAATGGTCAAGTAAGCTCTCACTACCAAGAGAATAAGGTGAGAAATAAGGTATGATACCACTGGATTTTTCCATGATGGTAGCGCCGAGGCGTATAATCTATTGAATGATTCTCTTGAGAGTTTAGGGGACTTCTTCAAATGCTTGTTATGTATCGAGCTGGTGAGATCTTTGTCGGAAGCATTGTTGAGCTGATCATTAGGAGGTTCCTGTTCTTTGTTGCCATCACTATTAGCAGCTTCACTTTTAGACGCCTTTGTAGTGGTAGCACCGGAGAAGGCAGCGGTGATTAGAATGATATAAGACGCATTCAAAAAAAGGGACCGGTTCCCTTTGTACACGTTAAAAAGCGATAACGCCAACGAAGGCTTGGGGCTAGTACTGCTCATACTATTACGACAACTATGGGAGATCGGGAAAAGACACTAGTCAAAAGGTGGTGGATAAAGATGAAATGTAAATAACCTTAATTGCTTCGTGCAGCCACCAATTCCCTTCTGTGGGGGTGGAGAAGCTGCCGAGGATAAAACAAAGGATGTACGGGTGTATTTTATGGTGTATGGGTTTATATATTAATACAGGCTATATACAGATGCACAGATGATATACAGATGGTGGTAATTAGTGGCGGTGATGTCCGGTGGTGGGTAGGATGTTTTAGGTATAGCCGGGGGTAGGGCTATGGATTGGAATTCGGGAGAAGGCACTATAGGTTCACGCATCGAGCTGGGGTGTAGAGACGGTCCAAGGTGTAGGAATTGGTCCAAAGTAGATATCAGGGGGACCAAATCGAGTGACCAAATCGAGGGACAGTCGAGAATGAAATCTGTATGAGAGAGTTCGACCTAATTGAATAGGATCTTGCTATGTAATCGGGTTCCAACTGGGTAGACATTCGAGAACGGACCGGAGATTGAACTGTTTGTATAGATGGAGGTGGTTCTCGAGATTAGACCCAAAATGGTTTATTCGAAACCAGACTCAATATCAAACTGGTTGATTCGAGATTGGACTCGACAAATCGAAGACTCGATAAGACTGGATATTATCAAGGTATGCTCGAAACGATACCGGAAATAGAATCGATACTAAACTGAAGATATGGTCTAACCAGGATCACCATCAAGAGTCGATGGTCCGGCGAAATGCCAGCTTGGCCTCTTCGACCTGTCCAACCAACTCCTCAAAACGCGTAAAGTAGTAGTGGTTGGCCAAGTCAGTGGTATTCTTGCAATCAGGAAGCTCCAGAAGCATGTTCTGGTATAACTGGCAAAGCTGGCCTCTGGTCCACGGAGCATGCACAGGAAGACCACCACGCTCGCGAGAGATCTGGGTAGACTTGTGGCTGAACCACTGCTGCGCTATATTGTCCAACTTGGTGTCGTTTGGCTTGACTGATGCCGACTCTAAGTAGCCCAGCGTGTGGAGTAGCTGTGAAAAAAGTAGCAAATCTCGATTAGAATACGTGGATGGGTCCATCAACACCCGGGGATTATCTCGAACCATGGTGTACGAAGTGGCAATGTCGTAGCTGCTTTTTTTCGAGAAAGAAACAAGTAGTTATTTAAATCGATTTCGAAATTATCAAGTCTCAAATATTTACATTTCAATTTTTATGGCGCTTATTCCTTAATGTTTGTACTTTTCGACACCAGTGAAGTTTAGCCACTTTTTATCTTTGAAACCATCTCACATTCGTTCATAAATAGCCTGAGAGGCCCAATATTCTCCCTGTGATTTCCAATTACTCTTTGGGATCTTCTTCTTTCCTTTTGGCTGTTCTTCCCTGAACCTCAATGCCCATCAATAAACAGTCGCCCAAGTTCGAGGACAGATTCGCCGAAATTGATATAGGCATTCTTGATAATCCTCCAGTGAGTGCTGGTTCTCGACACGGTTCCTCTTTCGACATCTCCTTGTCGAAAAAACCATCCTCTTTGGCCAAATCACCCAGAATCTCAACAAGGCCAATTCCATATAGCGCCAGTACCAACAGTATCTCTAGTGGTCTAGGAGGCCGCACTACAGCTAGACTGCCTTTACTCTCGACTGCAAAGAGGGCTCAATCTCGCGGAACCTCCAAACCTGACCAATCTTGCAAGTCCAAGAACATCTCCAATATCCCCAAATCTTCCTCTCATTATCATTTCGGCCCCCAACTGAATCATAGATCAGCCAACAAATCCCTCGCGTCCTCTCTGTCTTCCAGAAGAATCCAAGCGTTGACTGTCCCACAAGATGGGCCTGCTTCCGTGGGCCTGTCCCCGTCTCATACTCAACCTTACCAGTTCTCGTTTATGCGTGATACCTCTTCGTCCAGAAACAAACAAACTGCTCCCCATCAACCACATATCCAACTGCCAGTTTCTCCGAGTCCCAAACCCAGATCTGGCACTGAAATAAGTCTGAAACGAGAAAATTTGATCAGCCATAAAAAACGCCAATTGTCCTCCAAGGAAATCCTCTCCAAGGCCAAACCTCCCAACTCGAAACCTTTGGATACCCTTGATTTAAATCAAAGCTCAGAGAGTTCCAGCAGCTACAGCCGGAAATTTATGATAAACAGGGAGGCTCCTCCGAAATCAATTTCAGCTTCATCCTCAAATGAATCCTTGGATGGTTCAAGTCAGATACTGCATAAGAAAGTAAGAGAACATCCTTACGCCAAATTGGTTGGTTCTAGAGTGGCGTCCAATCCCACGAACCCGCCCAGACAACGGGCTGATCGTAAAACAGAGCAAAGACTGATTTCCCACTACAAACAACAAACAGCACCGAAGCAACCATTAGTCAAACATAATATTCCCAGAATCAATCAACAACTGATACCTGCACCATCACCTCCTTCCCAACCTTCAAATATAGCCTCTCAAAAAGTTGGCAGTCTAAGACACCTTTGCTCATTGGTATATGAACAAGATCCCAACTTGTTTGAATACGAGAGTGTTTCAGAAGAACATACTTATGTACCAAATGCATCATTTGCCTCTCAGGATGTCATATCAAGTGCTGAGTCCAATACCGGTGAATGTTCTCTAAGCATATACGAACGAGGTGAAATTTTGCGGAAGAAGGACTTATTCTTCGTCCCTAGCAGAGATTCTGCAGCTTCCACGAGTGTTTCGAAGGGTCCTGACCCCACCAGAACTATCAATATAAGGAGCTACAGCGATAATTACGGCTTTGATGATGACACAGGTAACTACGTAGTTATCCCTGGTGATCATATCAATTACAGGTTTGAGATCGAGAGAATACTTGGTAATGGCTCCTTTGGGAATGTTGTATTTTGCAAAGACCACAAATATTCTAACGTGAGTGGAAAAAACAAGACAGTGGCGATCAAGATCATTAAGAACGATTTGAATTGGTCATTACAAGCGGTTTACGAGATCAAAATGTTAAAACATCTTAACGAAAACAAAGCTGGAGGACCAGGAGTCAACACCAAGGTTCATGACAATGAATTCTTACGTGAATATGGTAACGACAGTAATGAATCCCCTATTCTAACGTATTATGATCATTTCCATTTCCGTGGACATATGTGTATTGTGACGGAAGTTCTTTCGCTCAATTTATATTCGTTACTTGAGATAATCAAATTTCGTGGACTTTCGATTGAATTATTGAAACATTTTTCCAGAAAGATATTGCAAGGTTTGCAGTTTATCCACAATAACAAGATCATCCACTGTGACATTAAACCGGAGAATATCATGGTCAGGCTCCCCAAAAACTTCCTCATAGAGTCAACGAAGCCAATCGAGTATAGTGAATTTGATATCAAGATTATTGATTTTGGATCATCGTGTTTCAACCATGAAATATCGTATTCATACATCCAATCTAGATTTTACCGGGCACCTGAGGTAATTACCGGCGCTCAGTACAACAACAAGATCGATCTATGGTCATTTGGGTGTGTGATTGCCGAAATGTATACTGGGATGCCACTTTTCCCTGGCAAGAATGAATTGGAACAAATTGGATACATTGGAGAAATATTCGGAGCACCCAGCAGCCCATTGATTTTGAACCAAAGAGCCCGGCTCATGAGGTCAATCAGAAGTCAGAATGCTGCCAGAAACATGATGGAAGGAAACTTGTTAGGAGAGGTTCCCAATGCCACGACCATGAACAAGCCAACCATTGACGAGAAGTCCGTAAAGAGGACGTTACTCTTCACATTGTTCGATGCAGAGGGAAGATTCAACCTCCAGTTTTTGAACCAAAGGCTTCAAGCGATCGCATCTTCACAGCCACCCAACGTCCACGACACCAACAACCCCAACTACAATGCCACTCCGAGAAAAAATTTCAAATTGAATTCCAAAAACTTGGACATTGTGCTTAAGCTAGCAGTCCATAACGAAGAGAAAACCAACGGCCAGGCTTTTACAAAGTTCTTAAACGAAATCTTCAAGTGGGACCCCAACGACAGAATGAATGCCACACAGCTATTAGAACACAAGTTTCTAGCATAACCAATCAAAGAATTAATAGAGTATCTTTGAATTTGTAGTTTGCGATTGTAGTTTTGTAAAGTGTGATTTTGTATGGTTAGCCCGATTTTGCAACCATATGCCGTACGAGCCTCGCTAATATCACAGGAAAAAATCCCCACAAGTCAAAATGATTTCAACTACTCCTTTTCTTTTCAAAAACCACCAAGAGTGCCCAATTTCAATCTAAGACTTCTAGTATAGTAACATGCCAGATCCACTTGTCAGGCCGCCCAGCAAAAATGGGAGAACGGCCAGAGCATTGAATAAATTTTATGACTACACTAATAATTACGCCGACAGCAACATAGGCAAAAACAGAGGCATAGCCGCTGGAACGGCCGCTACGCTTATAGGAATGGGTATAGATAAGGTCAACAAAGGGCATGGCGAAGAAGGCATGGAGTATAGCGAAGAAGATTTGGCCAAGTTGGAGGAGATTGCATCATCAGCCGAGGAAGACCAAGGGCAAAATGGGAAATCCAACCACTTCATCGATAACTTCTTGGAAAGGCTCATGAAACACACAATCCCTGCACTGGATCAAGAATTGTTCGAGCAGAAGCTCAATGATCCTGAAAGATCCAAGAAACCCAACCTCTCGTTCAGGATACTTGCTTCTAACTTTAAAAAGTTGAGTACTAAGATGAGCGGATTCTTCGAACTTCAGTACGGGGTGATCCATGTGATCACATGGAAGAAGCCCCTGAAAACATTGTCTTTCTTGGTTCTCTACACATCCATATGCTTGTGGCCCCACTTGGTGTTGGCTCTCCCGCTGCTATTTCTTCTTTTTGGCATCATGATCCCTGCTTATATTCATCGTCATCCTATGAGGACCCCAGAATTGATAAAGGTCAAGAAACGGGGCCAATCCCTCTTCGACTTCTTCAATCAGTCTGCTGACTCCAGTATCGTCATGGACTTGTTGAGTGACGACTACGTCGAGGATCCGTACGGAATCCATCCATCTCACTCGAGGAGATCGTCTGTGAGTTCCCAGAATCTCTTCACACAGCTGCCTGTTTCGTCATCCTCGGTGTCCTCGGAGCCAGTGGACGTCAACGAAAAGCTCAAGCAAAGCAAGAAGGCCAGCTATGTCAAGTCGCAAATGTCATTGATGATCAACATGCGAGACTTGCAAAACTTGACTACAGATGTTCTTGCTAACATGGAACAAGCGGAGAAATTCTGGTTCGAGACTGCTGGTTTCAAAGACGAAAGGCTTTCCACTTTCATTTTCTACATCGCCACTGCTGCTTGTTCTGCCATATTGTTTCTCGGTAGATATATACCTTGGAGATTGATCTTCATTCAGTCTGGTTGGGTTGGTATAATTCTTTGTCATCCACACAGTAAGAAGTTTTTGCTCTCGATTCTGGAAAACAAAAAGAAACAACGTCTCATTTCACAACACAAGAAAGAACAAGAAGACATGGCTGAACAAAAAGAGGAGGAGGAGAAGGAAGAGGAAAGGCCTCCGAGCGCTGAAGAAATTCTCGAAAGCAAAGCAAGAAAATTCGAAAGAAATGATATTATTATCGATGAT
Source organism: Hyphopichia buzzinii (assembly GCA_030556945.1). Lineage (NCBI taxonomy): Eukaryota > Fungi > Ascomycota > Pichiomycetes > Serinales > Debaryomycetaceae > Hyphopichia > Hyphopichia buzzinii. Next base: position 25,024 of record JAKTUZ010000045.1, on the reverse strand, counting down.
ACTGCTGAAATTCGAGTTGTTGAAATCTTCGAATTGCAAAGAAAGAGCTTAACGAAAAATACTTGGTCTTTTTACCTTTATACAAGCCGGCTTTTCGATATTAAGGACCCATTGAGAGCTTCAGGAAAGTTACCCATGGGTGTCGATCACTTATCCAAGGTTTTACCTCCGCCTGAGTGGAAATTTGATCTCGGGTACGAAAACAACTGGGGAATCGACGAGGATCCACACCAATTTCTTGTTGAAAGAACAATTAATCAAAAATACTTGAGAATCAAAGAGAATGATGAAGGTGGATGGATTTATGACAATATAGTGGATGACCAAAATCTGGATAGTTATCACGAATTCAGAAGAAGAAGGTTGGTCAGAGATTGCTATAGATACTCGAGGCCACCTAAGACCCCAAGAGGTTACTAGATTATTTATTATGTACATTCATCAATATGGCATTGGCTATATTAATCATCAATACCAGACATTCCTTCGAAAAGCCGGCCGTAGCATTCACTGAAAGGCTCTCTGAAATGCTCGTAAGGATCCCTATGGTCCAAGTAAGCTCCACATAGGTTGCAAAAAAAAGTCTTACAAGCAGAGCAGCACATTTTATTGCACCCATCAGCTCTTTGAATGATGATTTTGCAAGTGGGACATTGTCTGAGTCCTTGAGTATCATCACCAATCATTTCATTAAACAATTTATCCATTCTGTATTCTTCTGCCAGTTTCCGAATAAGTGCCTTTCCGTATTGATATGCTAGTACTTTCCGTTCGTGGGAGTCATGATCTGAATCCAACCAAGAGTCCAATGCTTCCGTGGGTATGTCTGAGTAAATCCCGGTTCTGGCTCTTTTATCGCAGATGACGAACTTGCCATGCCACGTTTTCCGACAGTCATAGCAGAAGGCATTGTTACACTTTTGGCAAACCACCAAAGGGTCATTAGGGTTATCTCTGAAGATCATTTCTCCACAGTTCTTGTAAGTGCAAGGGACGATTCTTCTTGGGAAAAGTTTGGAAATCAACTCATACTGCTGTTTCATGAATAAGTCGTGGTACCGAGAGATTTGGTCTTCGGTGTTATCAGGTTTATAGTTTAAAATGCTTCTCAAAGAGTCTATAGAGATGGGAGGGGTCATTATTTTTCTTTTAAATTCATTAAAGTCGAAATTGACAATTTTGGCAAAATCTAGCCGGAGGTATTTCTCCCTGAGTTTGGTGTATTTCACGGTACAGTCGTAGTTCGGGCAGTGAACCTTCTCGATATCTCCCGACTGAATCAACGAGGTGAAGAACAGGTATACACAGTCGTTGCAGAAGATGTGGCCACACCCTTCGAACTGAGAGCAATTTTTACCCTTGGAGTCATTTTGACAGATGTTGCAGGCGAAAGTCTGAGCATCAAAGAGATCTTGGGTAGTTTGTTTGTCGTATCTGACCAAGGTTTCGAATTTTTCGTTATTAGAGCCACAGTCCACACAGGAGCCTAGTAAAAGGTGGATATTGTAGTCTACTTTATCTCTGATGATGTCTACTAGAGTGAACAACACTTCAGCTTTTAAGTTTTCCCAGCATGGGGAGAGTTCACTGAGGATCTCGATAGTTTTCTGCGCCGGGATTACCTTGGAAAACAACTGAAAATGTGGAGGCTCCTCGTAAGGGTATTTTTCCGGTAGACGAAAGGCAAAAACGACGGGAGGTAAGCTGTGGACCTTGAGTTTTCTGGGGGGCGAGGAGGCCAGTTCGTGGAGGATTAGGTCAATACCAGAGTCAATTCGGATGGGGATAGATATGGAGCCGGAGAGGCGGGCAAAATCAATCTGTGTATCATTTGGGTAGATGGCTTCAAGGGATTGGAGTTCCTGGACTCGGGGGTCTTCAGAAGAGAGATCCATGGCACATTATAGGAGTTGTGAGAGATTATGTGAAACGGGGTGGGAGTACAAGATGGCAAGTGAGATCAAGTGTGGCAAATCAAAGAGAAAGAGCAATATTCAAGAAACAATTGAGATTTGTTTAATTTAGAAGATATCCGATATTGAGAGATATCCGATATTTGAGAATTATCTCATATTTGAGTAAATACTGTCTGAGAATTATTTGAGCAAACAATTTCTCTGATTAGCATTCTTCACTGTGGTTTCAGGGTAATCTTCCTTCTTTCTTGTCTTCTCTTGTAATATTCCTTCTTCTCTTGCCTTCTTGCCTTCTTGTCTTCTCTTGTCTCTCTTGTCTTCTCTATCTCCACTGTAATCCACTATAATCTGCAAATTGCATGTATTTTGCAACCTGCGAAATACCTTCGCGTGGCAGAAAAACCAATTTCAGAATCACCAAAATCAAAACCAACTCGTTAAAACCAACACCTTCACTTTTCCTAACCAACTAATTGCATTGCCAATAAACACCATGGAATCAAGCCTAGACTCCTTCTCTGAGCATGTGAGGACGTTCGATGCCTTCCCAAAGGTAGGCTCCGAACACACAGTGCGATCATCAAGAGGCGGGTTTTCAACACTTGTCACCATAATGTGTGGACTCATGATCGTATGGGTGGAAATCGGTGGCTTCCTAGGCGGCTACGTGGACCACCAGTTCCGCGTGGACGAGCACGTGAACCTGGAAGTGTCACTCAACATCGACATCCTTGTGGCGATGCCTTGTGAGTTTCTTCACACCAACGTCATGGACATCACCAACGACCGGTACTTGGCGGGCGAGATGCTCAATTTCCAAGGTACAAACTTCTTTCTCCCCGAGATGTTCCGCATCAACCACGCCAACGACGCCCACGATACGCCGGATCTCGACGAAATCATGAGAGAGTCGCTCCAGGCCGAGTTCAGAGTGTCTGGGGCCAGAATGAACGAGGGTGCCCCAGCGTGCCACATTTTCGGGTCCGTGCCCGTCAACCAGGTCAAGGGAGACTTCAGAATCACAGGGAAAGGCTTTGGCTATCGTGACAGGCTGACCGTGCCGTTCGAAGCTTTGAATTTCTCTCATGTCATCTCCGAGTTCTCCTACGGTGAGTTCTTCCCCTTCATCGATAACCCATTGGACTTCACGGGGAAAACCACCGATGAAAGGCTCCAGGCTTACAAATATTACTCTAAAGTGGTGCCCACGGTGTACGAGAAGTTGGGTGTGGCAATCAACACCAACCAGTACTCGTTGACTGAGCAGCACCAAACTTACAAGGTCAAAAACGGTCGGCCCCAGGGGATTCCGGGCATTTTCTTCCATTATGATTTCGAGCCCATCAAATTGACCATCACCGAAAAGAGACTTCCATTTTTTCTGTTCGTCGCCAGATTGGGCACCATCATCGGAGGTATCATGATCTTGGCAGGTTACTTCTATAGGTTGTACGAAAAGCTTATAAGGATATTATTCGGGAAGAAGTATGCCGAAAGAGATACGGAAAAGAAAAGAGGCGGGCTTTTGGACGAGTCCAAGGATGCAAAGTCTTATTAGAAGACGCCATGGAGAGGTGAGTTGAATTGGTCATTCTGTCCTTTGACGGAATATCCACAGTTTGATAGAGTATTTTTGAATAGATTGGAATTCTTTATCCAATATACTATCCCAATTGAACATTTCATTGACCTTCGGAGGTGGATTTGCTAATGTATGTCTATCGGAGACCATTCTTGTAAAACCATATTTGTAGCGGTTCAGTAATCTCTTAGTTCCAAATTCCTTTTTAATCTATAACTTTTCAATCACTTACTTACAATCTCTACTTACTTCACACCTGTTTGTGATATTCAGAAACTTTCACAAATCCTTCGTGCCATCCAATTTTCTTTAGCACCACAGCCAGATAACTTCAAGACGAGTATCTTCAATTCTGGCTGCAGTGCATTTCGTATTTTGCAGTCAAGTTGTCCACATATCCATGTCCATTCTTGCTGTCCATATTCTCGTACACATCTTGTATCTTGCAAAAGTCCGAATCTATATTCTCCTGCATAATTTGATAACTCATCGACTACAGTATCTTTATATACAATATCCTTATCTATCTTTCCGTACTCGTATTTATGGACCAAACCGTTATTAGCGGCTATCTAACGCTCCCCCAAGAAATTGCCTATTTAGGCATATCCATGCGAACCAATATTAATATTCATCATTCGCCAGATTCCCATCATTAAGTGCTTCTCCCAACATCAACTACAATCATATAGTTGGAAACATCGCTATAATCATCAGATCACATCTGTAATTGAATCTCATTGTCTCATAATAATCTTGACCAGTTCCAACTTTATTTCCCAATTAGTCATTGATTATTGCTCATGTATTGTCCAGAGATGAATATTTCGATCCTAGTATAATGCTGCCCGAGAAACAACAAGATTCTGGCCCGAACCTACCTGAGTCGAATCAACAACCCAAAAAATCCAAGCCTAAGCCGAACCCCAAATCAAAATTGAAATCAACCATCAAGTTTGAAAATGAGGGTTCTACATCCATAAAAACTGAAGATAAAGCTCTTCCTCCGAAGAAAACCAAGATCCTGAGGTCTAGAAATGGTTGCACAAACTGTAAGAGGATGAAAATCAAATGTGACGAGGGTAAACCTTCGTGTCTGTACTGTTTGAAGATGAAAACTCTATGTGATTACTCCATTAAATTGACTTGGGGCGGTAGACCTTATAAAGATGCTCTGAAAAGAAAGGACAAGTATTTACCACCGCAAACGACAATATTGACTCCTGAAGTGTTCCAAAAGGAAGAGAAACGTCGCAAGTCTCAGAAATCAGTCTCCTTGCAACCTTCATCGTCTGTGAATTCGGTTTCTTCTAATTCAAGTAGAGGTGAAAAGCGGAAATTGGACCTTGTCACCCCTATGAACCCTAGTTTATCTGAAGCCAGTGTCAATTCCAACATCACGCAAGGATCTAGTCCCTCCCTCACGCAATTATGTCACTCTCCAACAGCGATGCCTCCATGTGAACCAGAACCGAGTAATAAGAGACGTGATATCAAGGAATCTTCGTCAAATGAGGCAAAGCTGTTGCCAGAGCCAGATGCTACTGAATTCTCCTCCATGGAAGATATGTTCGGTATCTCCGATGGAATCCAGTCACTTTCTGGAGCTTTGGAAAGACTATCGAACGGCACTCACGAACTTAACTTGAAAAACTCGGATATCTTCAACAACTTCATGTACTCCACTTTCAATCCTGGCTCCAGCAAGATCGAAGATCTCGACGAATTGGATGCCGATGCCATTGCACGTGTGGAATTGGGCGAGGAGTTTCCCGATTTCACCAAGACCGACTCGTTGTTCCCGTTCAATCTGCCATCCAGTTTCAACGAGTCACTTTCTCCTGGTTTCTCACCTTTCACTAGAGCCCTAGAACTTCAACAAGAAAGAAGCGAAGAAGAAATCGAAGATTTCGAACCTTTGGACGAAAGCGTAACTTTGTCGGTGAACCATTCAAACTATAGCAGCTGGATTCCTCCTTCTCTCACCCCCCTTCCTGACTACCTTTTGCACGTTCCGCTTTATCGTAGTCTCATGCATTTTTACATTAACGTTGCCTCACAGAACTTGGTGCCAGCACCATCTAAAATCTATAATGATAATCCATTCAAGGTTCTCTTACCACAAATGGCGATGAAAATCTCGTCTATCCTAACTATTCTCCTAGCTTTCTCGGCAAGAGTACGCTCCGGTTTGGGAGATGCCAACTCTTCAATTCCTAGAAGTATAATCGACCAATTGTTGGCAAGATCCTGTGCTGAGCTATTGAAGCGATTGAAAAATAAAGACGAAGCCAAATCTGATGGTACTTTAGCCACTATATTGCTATTTTCATGCTATGAGATCTTCAGCTGTGAGAACTTCGAGAGACATAGGGCACACACAATTGGTGCTAGACAAATTATCATGGCCCGAAGTAAAGAGGCTCCCGACAGCAATAGTCCTGAATCGCCAGAATCGCTCACTAATTATAAACGTAATGAGAGCGATATCTCGTTCTTCCTCATGCGGTGGTATTTGTACGTTGATATCATGGGAGCACTTTCAACCACAAAAAACCCCCATAAGTATTTGACTAGTACTAACGGAGATGACCAGATCAAAAGTTTGGGTATATCCCAATATGATGTGGACGCTGAAGATGTTTCGGATGATCCAAAACGAGACATTGACTATCTACTAGGTTTTGACGTTAAATTCTTCCCCCGGTTTGCCGAAATTGCCCTACTTATTCGGGAAACAGACCAGCACTTTAAGAATCCCGATGTGGACCCATTCGTCGTGCCCATTTCGATAGTCACCAAAGCATTGGATATCAAGGAGAAAATCGGAAGAACATTCGAGATTGGAGAAGCAAAAAGACAAGAAAGACTCGATCAAATCATCGATGAGAAAGTACAGAAGAAGAAAACCAATTCTCCGCTCAATCTAACCAACTTGACCCAACAGGACAACATTTTAAGATGCACAAACAAAATCTTCTGTGACATGGGAGTGCTCAATCTATACAGGAGAGTTTTGAAGATGCCTCGAGACTCCAAACTAGTGCAAGGGCTTGCCAACGGGATTGCTGAGCTTTTGGAAGAAGCCATTGAACCATTGAGTTCTGCTGAAATCTGTATTATATTTTGCTCGTTCTGTGCCGCTTGTGAGACGTTGGACGAAGAAAAGAGGCTGTTCTTCTTGGAGAGGTTCACGCAATTGGCCAATCACGGTAACACCAGTGCTAAGAACGGAATCCAGATCATGACTCGGTGTTGGGAGACAGGCGAGGACTGGATAGTTGCATCTCGAGTTCTCGATATAGACATGGTGTTGATGTGAGGCCTGATTACTAGCATATGTATGATAAGAAATATATCATAATTGAAGAATCTCGTAGGGGGAAGTGTTTGTACCAGAGGTGTTTTGTCGTTATCATGTAGGTGAGATATATGGTTATCCGGGACTTATAATTAGCGGATCTGTGCTTGTTATCTCCAACCTAGTACGTATTCACGAGATCAATACCTCACAAGTATCAAAAATGTGGGTTGAGTGTTATTGAAAGCAAGCTGATAAATGTAACTCTGCTAGCGACGATTACGGGCTAAAGACTTATCATCCGACGTAGCAAGAAATTGATTATTCTGAAACGTTATTTTGAAACGCTGGTTACTCTGAAGCACTGAATCACGTTAAACTGGATTACCACACTGAGCGGATCATTTGGGACACTAATTTACTGATTCAACCCTGGTCCAATTTCCTGTACGAAAACACCAATCAAGTAGCTTATTCGGTTTGGATCACTATAACTGATTCGATGAATCATTACTACACCTGCTCATCGACGTCATTGAAGAACACCAAATTACCAATTTTTTACTGAATTTTCCACCAAATCAAAAACTCATTTGCTCTTCGCCGTAACTGCTGTTCCAACTCATCCTTTCCTGCCAAAATCTCTGCTGATTCTACTTTTTGCAGTAATTCAAATCATCGTTTCGCATTTGTTTCAAACTGCCCTAATTTTTTTGCATCCTGATTTATCACATTTTCAGCGCGTAGGTTTTTTTGACATTTTCAATCCACTTCTTTTCCCAAGAAACTCATCAAATGTCGTTTGAAAACGACTACAACGCCATGGTGACGGCCATTCTGGAGGCCGACCGAGCGCCAGGAAACGCCGAGATCCAGAACGACATCATCATCAAAACAATGAAGTATCTACGTGCTCATTGCCCTCCGCGTCATTTTCTATGTGATAAATACATGTATCCAGTGGCCAGCCATTACTTGATTGTATTTTCGTTTCCAGGATTGAAGAACGATGATGTCAGCCACATCAACGAACTCCTAGTCAAAAGCTTACAAGAATGCACAGACTGTTTAGCCCATTTCAATCGTGCTGTGGCAGAGTTGCGGAACAAGTTCATCGTGGAGAGAAAAGTCCCTGTGCCGTCCGTGGAGAAGTTCTTGGACCTCATCAGAGCATGGCAGGTGCTCAGACTCAGCAAAACTTTGGACACGCTGGAGGCCCATTCGACTCTTCTCATGAACGCGTTGTACGAGTGTCTAATGGCGCCATCCATCTTCAGGAACCACCCAGCCATGAGACAGAAGTTCTTGAAACGCTTACCTGAGTCAGATCTCCCCCAAAACAGACTTTATGCTGGCCATCTCTTCTTCTTGGTCGAAGGTACCGCGGAAGAGCGGCAATGGACATCCCAAGCCATCGAATCAATAAAGTCCCACGGCTTCAAGTTGACCAAGGACTCTCTAGATCAAAGACTCATCGACGAGTTTGATTTGTACTTCTACAGAATCCAGGATGCCAAATACTTCAATGACGATTTTTGTACAGCCTTCTGGTCGGCTGCAAACTGTTTGTTCCAGTTCTGCGACTCAGATGCTTTCCTTAAACTCAACCAACCCTCAGATATAACCCCGATGAGAGAATTCAAAGACATAAACTTCTTCGATGTCATCAAAGTGTTCTTCAACAACATAATGGCCATGCAAGTCCGCCCACTCCCGTCCATTTTGACGGTCTTTGCTACCATCTTGAAGACTTTGGGCTCGTCATTTTGGAACTTTGCTTCTTCGGTCCCGTTCTCTGCATTCTTGGATCCAATCCTTCTGAACTCCCATTTTTCAAAACTTCTATTTGATGCTAAATCAAAGAATGACTTGGTTATACTAGACTGGATTTCGCCGTTCCTTGACTCTTTGATCTTATCTCAAAGACAAACTGCTGCTATCAGAATTGCAACTTTTCTCATGAAAATCACTCAAAAGAGAAACGCAGGTACTACAGACGAAGTTTCTTCTATCATTAACAGCATGTCTTTCGATTTCCTCCTCAAATGTTATGGCTCAGACCAAGATCAAATCGAGTTCGGTCAATCTGCCTTGTCCGTCAGCATCTTGAAGAAAAGAGATACGAGGGCCGCTATAGACAACCTGGCTTCCATCATCGTTTCATCTGCTTTGAGTAATTCCGGCTTCGAAGATGCTGCTGTCAGGCTTATCGCCAAAAGTATATCCTACGATATCGTGAGCTTGGCTCACAATTCAAGGATACTAAAGCTGAGCGACGATCTGATACCTTCCTCTTTCGACGCATTTCCTTTGCTCTGGGAATCTCTCCTGAGACTGCAATTATATTCGTACCCTCGAGTAACAAATGAGTTGGTCAAGGCTTTGAAATATACCTCCATTATCATCCAATTTTCCAAGAAAAAGACTGAAAGAAGCAAGGAATATACCGACGCTATAAACCAGCATAACAATAATGTTACTCTCATCATGAAACTATTGAGTGACATTCTCGACAAAATCGGTTTGGCGGATCCCACCCTACTCAAGACTATGTTTACAGAAGTTGAAACATCGGTCAGCTTCCAATCGTGTTTGTTCGCCCCTTTGGTCGCCCAAGCTTCTTCTAATATCTTGTATCAGGTTTTTGATGCTGCTGGTAGATTTGAAGCCGTCGATGGTCTTCTCAAATTCAACCTAAAATCAAGTTTGATTGGTATCAATGAAAACTTGTCTGCGCTAACTAAATTGGAAGTTTACGAACCTTGTCCCAAAGCAATCAGAATTTTGATGGATATCGTCAAATCGCTTGCAAATCCGTTACTGGGAATCTTGACCACAAACCCTATTACCGACTGTAAGGATGAAGCTCAGTCGTTCTGGGTAGAGGCGTGGAACTTTTTGATCATGGTTTACGAGAAAACTTTAGTATGGGCGAATAACTATCGTTTAGAGGAATTACTAGAGTTTACTCGTGATGTTTTGGATTTAAGTCATTTGCTTTTAGATTCCTTCCGGATTCTTCTGACATCTCTCGAATCGGCCGGTGCCAAAACCAACGCCAATTCTCTATTTGAAGTCTTCATGAAAGCTTTTCACTTTGTTATTGTCTGGTTGAGGCTCGGAGATTTGGCATTACTCGCCTCTTGTGTTAGCTTGGTGTTCAAAGGGTTTGCCTTGGCCAAAGATCTCGACTTTTCAATTGACGTCGAGTTCATTACCAAATTTGTTAAGTTTGGTACCAGATACAAAAGATTTAACAACAAACTTACCGAAAAGCAAAGAGCTGATATACTTGCTAAAGCAAGTGAGTTCGATAAAGACTTGGTTGAACGTATTGCAAGAGAAGCTGAACTCAGTAGGGCTCCACCTAAAGCCTCTGAGCCTGTCGAGTCTTCTAGAATGGATAAACTGGCTGTTTATAGATACCAGACCCAACCTAAACTGGTTAAACAGCAAACTCTCAGTCGTTTTGGCGTGGTCACCAAAGAGGCACCTGTTGCACCTGCACCGGAAAAGATTATCAAGTCATCGAATTTGGAATCTATTAGACAAGAATTAAAATCCAATAGAACACCTGGATCGAAGCCATCGATTTCATCATCGGCTCCGGCTGCTCCAAGACCTGCTGGGTTCAACTCGAAAACTGCTGTTGGTAGATCACTCAATGCTACCAAGAGAAGAAGAAGAGATTCAGAGAGTTCCGAAGAGGAAGGCGAAGAAGATAACGTGGATGTTTCTGATCTATTCGTTGATAAGAAGAAGTCAAAAGCTAAAGTCGTTGAATTGGGCTTCGATGGTAAGCCAATCCAAAGGGTTTCTCAGGCCAAAAAGATTGACGATGAACGTAAACGTGAGGAATACATGAGACTCAGACTCAATGTCAACTTGAAACCTTTATACTCCACAATATTGAAGTGGAACTATAATTCGAGTAGTGACTACCCAACTGATGATCGAGAAATTTATAAACCAACTAAATCATCTTACACCGATAGCAAGGATTATATGAAGGTAACTGAGCCATTGTTGATGCTTGAATGTTGGCAAGGTATTCAATCTGTAAAAGCCACCCAACAGGAAAAGCCTTTCGAATTGCTTATTGGTAGCAGAACAAGTTGTGATGGCTTTTTCGACGTCTACTCTTCTATCAAGAAACAAGATTTGCAAGATAGGAAAATTGGTGAATCTGACCTATTGGTAATTGGGTATTCAGAGCAGCCCTTTGAATCTGCCAATGATGCCTCTAGGTATTTGAAGCTGCAAAATTCTCAAACGTGTTTGGCTAAAATTAGAGAAATCAAATCCGCAAATGCAGAATACTGTGATCTCACATTTAGGGTTTTTCCTCAAGGCCCTATGATGGGTATCCTTACACCTAAAGCCGTCGTTTTGTGTATGAGAGTTATGCAGATGGTGACCATTGAACGTGAGTTCTCGTCGTTGAAAGGTTTGCAATATTACGACTTATGCGATTCAATTTTAAAGGGTAAGCCGTGTGAACCAATGCCAATCAGTGACGAAGAAGCTGACAAGATGAAGCGAGCACACAATGTCAATAGATCTCAAGCAAAAGCCATCATTGGATGTCATAACAACGAAGGATTCTCCTTAATTCAAGGTCCTCCAGGTACCGGTAAAACAAAGACGATTTTAGGTATTGTTGGCTATACTTTATCGCAGGGAAAATCAAATGTGATTCAAGTTGTTCCAAAGGCTGACTCTAAAAGTCCTAGCCCTGAAATTAACACTGGTCCAAAGGTGTTAATTTGTGCACCAAGTAATGCAGCAGTTGATGAATTGGTACTTCGTTTACGTGAAGGGGTCCGCAATTCGAAGGGTGAAATCTTCCAACCCAAAGTGGTGAGAATGGGTAGAAGTGACGCTATAAACGCTGCCGTTAGAGACCTTACCCTTGAAGAGCTTATTGATAAACAATTACAGGCCAAATCAACTCAGACCACTGTTGACCCAAACATAAGACCTGAACACACTAAATGCATCGCTTTGAGAGATGAGTTGAGAAACAAGTTGAATCAACCCAACTTGAAAGAAGCTGAAATTTTGGATCTCGAAGCTCGTTTGCGAGACGTGAATAGGAAAAGAAATGAATTGGCAAAGAAACTCGACGAACAAAGAGAAACCACCTCAATTGCATTCCGTACAAGGGAAATAGAAAAAAGACAATTACAAGCCAAAATATTATCTGGGGCTCAAGTCATTTGTTCTACATTATCTGGGGCTGCTCATGATTTCTTATCTAGTCTATCTATGAGTTTCGATCAAGTTATCATTGATGAAGCATGTCAGTGTGTGGAATTATCCGCAATTATTCCTTTGAGATATGGCTGCAAAAAATGTGTCATGGTTGGTGATCCTAACCAATTGCCACCAACGGTTTTGTCTCAAGCTGCCGCCTCATTCAACTACGAGCAAAGTTTGTTCGTTAGAATGCAAAAGAACAATCCAAATTCCATTTACTTGTTGGATGTTCAATACCGTATGCATCCTGAAATTTCCAGATTTCCAAGTAAAGCATTTTACAATTCTCGCTTACTTGATGGTGAACTGATGTTCGAGAAGAACGATCGTCCTTGGCATAAGCAGTATCCTTTGGTGCCTTATATGTTTTTTGATACGGTCGGTAGACATCAAAAAAATGAGTTGTCTAGGTCCTTGTATAACGATCAGGAAGCAAAGGTTGCACTTGATATTGTTGCAGAGCTCATGAATATTTTCCCACAAAATGAGTTCAAGGGAAGGATTGGTATCATTTCTCCATATAAGGAACAAATCAGAGTTCTCAAAGATGTCTTCAGACGGCGGTATGGTCAACAAATTTGGAATGAAGTTGACTTCAATACAGTCGATGGATTCCAAGGTCAAGAAAAAGAAATCATCATTATGTCGTGTGTTAGAGCTAGCGAAACAGGCAACGTTGGTTTCTTGAGTGATGTTCGTCGTATGAATGTCGCTCTCACCCGTGCTAGAACTTCTTTGTGGATTCTAGGTAACAAGAACTCTTTGAGTAGAAACAAAGTTTGGAAACAGCTTCTCGAAGATGCTGATTCCCGTGGGCTAGTTAGCACTGCTAGACCAGGTTTCCTCAAGAGTTCCGAGCGGTTCAATGGACAGAAGCGTAAAGCTGAGATCGAACAAGATCAAAGCAAACGACCCAAACCGAATGATCAAGAGACCGGGGAACTGAATGGCAAACCAATGACGAACCCTTCCGAAGGACATGCACATGTCCTGTTCAAAGATAATCCCGTTTCAGAAACAATCTCACCGCTGCCAGCGCAGCCTGTCGAAGCTCAGGCAGAATTGGATAGACAACCTGAGAAGGACTCAAACGTAGAAGATGACGATCTGGCTTATGTTCCGCCGGATCCAGGAGCCCCTAGGGATCCACACAAAGACAGAGTCCAGGTTGGAGCTAACCAGAAAGATGAAGCTAAAGAAGGTAAAGCAAACCAAAAGCACCGCAAGAAAGGTAAGAACTTCTACGTTCACAGCTCAGAAAGTAAGGTTGGAGGAAACAACCATAAAAAATTTCAAAATAACCAGAATCACCAAAAGTATAACAACTACGGTAACAGTAACCATAACAACTCTGGTAACAATTATAACAACTACAACAACTATAATACCCATAATGACTATGGTGACAATAATCCTGGTAATAATCAAAATAACCGTGGAAATAACTACAACAACCGTGGAAATAACCAAAACCACGGCAACAACAACAATCGTGGTAACTATAATCATGGTATCAATTATGGAGATCCTCAACAGAGTTCTGGATCAACCAAACCTCATCCCCAATCAGGCTCCTACAATCGTGATCCAAATTCAAGACCACCAAGACCAAAGTCATCGAGTATCTTCATCAACAAACGAAAGAAGAAGCATCCTCCTCCGCATTAATACATTAGCCTATATAGAACATAATCACTCTTTTTTAACCAGTTTATTAGCGATACCAAAGAGAGAGGATGTAGCACTTTGATTGTTAGCAGAGTAAGTGACCTTTGGGTTAGCCCTGGAGACATTTGCTTTAGTCGGGATTTCTAGCTGCTTGAAAATATGGGGACTAGAGTAAGAGTCGGTGTTGATATTTGAGCCTATAGACTCTGGAGAGAAGCTGCGTTGTTCAATTCCTGAGGCCAGCTCATTCGTCAGCATTTCTTTCACAACACGAAGACCCAATTTTTCAAAACGTTCAATAAGCTCCGGGTGTGAAGTGTTTGATATTCTTGTTATGCCAGAATAGTAGGCTGTGGTTTCATTTTCTAAAAAGGAGTGGAGCAAGCTTTCATCATCATCATCGGCATCAAGAAATTCTCTTTTCAATAAAGCCTCACAGGAATGGTTGATCATTTTGCATAGGTCGTCCATAGTGCTTATTAATGAAGGAATGACTTTGGAATTGAGATCAGCCTCAGGGTCATGCGATTCTGATATGAGATTTGCCAATCTTGACTCCAGCAGTTTAATGATGCTCAAGGAATCTTTGCAAATTATTCCGTACGAATGGAACGATGCTGCTTTCCTTGAAGCTTGCAAAATCAAGTCATCTAGCGCATCTGCCTTGCTGCTTAGAAAGGATAGTATGGGGTCAACATCAAGCTTTTCCATAATGGTGTTTTTATCGTCGTCAACAGAAACTGCTTTTCTTTGTGGGGGGCTAGAGCCGTTTGAATTGGAGGAAACGAAGTGACTCATTAATTGGTTGAGCTGGGATCGTATGTAATTTGATCTTTCGATCCCTTTGGCGAATCCCCTTTCGTAAGGACTAGGGCCTTTGTCGTGGTTCATGGTTGATTCGTCATGCAATGGTAATGGAGTTGTTTCTGGTGGAATAAACGGTTGCATTCCAACTACTGGATTATCCTCTGGTGGAACAAATGGTTGCATTCCTATTGGACTTTCGTTCTCTGGGGGCACAAATGGTTGCATTCCTATTACAGTTCCGTTTTTTGGAGGCATAAACGGTTGTATTCCTATTCCCAGTTCTTTTTTCGGGGATGTCTTCGGTTGTGGCTCGACTTGAGGTGTCTTGGGCTGTGGCCTGATTTGAGATTGGGTGGTTCCAGAAGTGAATTTCACGTCCACTGGAATCTTTCGTATAAGAGCATTCAGTTCAAAGTCCGAAGTGCCATTGAGGTGCAAGAACTGGGAGATGGCATCACCACCTAATTTCTCCAATTTTCTGAATGCATCCACGTACTTGGATGTTCTGCTCTCCAAGACGGAGCTGGTTTGCTCTATTTCATTGGCAAGAAGTGCTTTCTTCAGTCTGAGAGCCACGAGTCTTTTCTCCAAAGCTTCGATTTCGGTATCAATATCAGAGTTCTCCTGGAGCAAGTGCCCGAGTTTGGAGCCGTACTTGTTGCCTGTGCTTTTGATGGACCTGATTTTGCCGAGGAGTTTTTCCCTCTTTGAGTCCCAATTCTTGAAGTTGGTATGGAGCTGCTTAGTGTAGGTGCGTTCCTGTAGGTATAACTCGTTTAAGGAGAAGTAGTTTTCAGACAATTGGTCGAAATTCTGGGAGATCATGCTTCTTGTCCTGGGGAGCTTCCCACTGCCGTGTTGAACGTACCTGGAGTGTTTGGCGATGTTTCTGATTATCTCGCCATGCAATGCCTTGTTTCTGTTCTGGAGGTACTCGAGAGGCCCATCCCTGCCAGCTGAAGCCGGGCCAGAGTGTTGGAACAAGTGATCTGGGGACGAGGGCACTAGGCTGTCTTCGAGGTTGAGTATCTGCGATGGATTGGAGAAGAAGGAGCTGTCGGGCATTATAAGTGAAGACTCGAGGTTTTTGGACTGGAGCTGAGAGGTGTTGCCTGACGATAGAAACTCGTTTGGGTCTGGGTCATCATCGTCGTCGTCTTCGGTGGTTGATTCGGGGATGGTTGACGCTGGAATTTTGGGTCTAGGTGGCCGGATGGAGGAGCCGAGGCTGACTGATTCGAAGGCGCTGTGAGAGAGAGAGTTCGACATGATGTCGGAGATGACTGATCAGGGAATGGATGATGGAGAAAGATGGAGTGGAAAATGAATGATAAACTTGAATGGAAATATTGATGAAACTAGGATCAGACTCAACAAAGAGGAAAAGCAAAGAATTGAAAGACAACGGGTAGTAGTGAATAAACAAGGTAGTATTAGAAGAATAAAAACGGTAGTAGTATAAGAATATAAAAAGAGAAGTATTGTAGTCAATTAATGATAAATGTGATAGCGCGTATAAGTGCGAATGACCTTGGGACTACAAGACAAGGCTGAATAATTACAGCGTTTGTTGGACTGTTGGCGAATCCTGTTGATTTCTGATGTATCTGATGCTGTGATGATGTATCTGATGCCGTGACGATGTATCTGAAAAGTATCTGATATTCATCTGATGATTTGCTGGTGTATTCATGTTATCACTTGGTTTCTGTAAACTGGTGTGCAAATTGTTTCTGTACTGACTTTCGTAATCTCGTGTATATATTATACTATAACCAGACTAGTTGCTACATCACTTGCCCTATTGTACCATTAAACTAAAACATGTTGAGGGTCAACGAAGACGCCACCGACTTGGAATCTACTGCATTCTTGAACTCCTCGAAATTGAGCTTGCCATCACCATCCTTGTCTGCCTCCATGATGGTCTTGTCGACAATCTGCTGTAACTCCTCGTCTTGCAAGTTCTTCCCCACCATCATCTTCATGACGATGAACAACTCGCCGTTTCCTATAAAGCCGTCTCTGTCGATGTCGTAGATTTTGAATGCAAATTTCATCTTGTCTGTCTTGGAAGTTTTGCCGCTGAAAGCCGATAACCCGGTAATAAACTCTTGGAAATCAATGGTTCCTCCTCCGTCTTCGTCAAACACGTCCATCAACCGGGACGCTAACGGATTAGAAGCTATACCCGGAATAGCGAGAAACTCATTTTTATCAATGGCTCCACTTCCATCTTTATCCAACTTCATGAACCTTTTCCTCAACCTGTCGATTTCATCTCTGTCGAAGTTCGTGCCCTCCATAAGCTCGTCTAGCAATTTTGAAGACGCCAAACCCATTTTGCTGAAAAAGAAGTAGTATTGATTTGTCGCATCATCAATTTGTCGATACGGATTTATGAGAATTAATTAAAGTGAGAAGAGATTGATAATGGGTTATGGATAATGAAAATAAATGTATATTATAAGATGGATGATAGAAGGAATCGAAGTGGACAAAAGAGGTTTGCAAAACAGTAGCAGGGATCCAAAGACAATTTGGGAATTTCGTGATCTGAAAGAAGAATAGTAGGGCTAGTAGAGATAATACAGATTGCAAAAATCTTTCAAGAATACTGGATATTTTGAATCAATTGACAGTATTGAAGAGAATTAAATAGGAGTCAATTGAAGATTCAGCGGGAGGGCATCGAAGATGACTTTACATTGTTGATCACAAGTGATGATGAGCTAAGACAAGTTGATGTAATATGTAAAATTCAAATCACTAAGATGATAAGATTTGAATAAAAAGTCGAATAATCCGAGAAGGAGTTTGAAATTTTCAAAAGTTTCAGATTAACGAAGATCCAACTTCTATGGTTTAAGATTCAAGATTTTGATGACAAAGACTCAAGATGATGATTTGCAACACTACAAGTATACGCCTTGTACAAGCCACACTTTATTCAAAACGCAAGGATATAAGCAATTACACTTGGGTCGCAGATAATCCTCCAGATATCACCAGAAATGACCTAAAGATTCGGCGAAAGTCACCAATCACCACGTAGCAGAGACGAAATTACACCACAGCTGAGTAATTGCAGTAATTACAAACACTATCGAGTGAAAAATCATTTATATTCAGCTACAACACATCACACACTACACATGCATACATAGAAAGAAGCCGTAACCGTAAGCATAAAAAGATCTGACTAGTACCTATTGCAATTGCCACACCTTGGACCTATAACTTTGCAGGCGCAAATGAGCCATTCAAGTGAGCTCCTCCGTCAATAGGAATCACAGTACCGTTGATGTAATTGGACTGTTTGGCACTCAAGAAAATCACCACGTTCTGGAAGTCCTCCTTGACACCCAATCTCTTTCTTGGGTTGGAGTCGGCCATGATGTCCCCGGCCATTTCCAAGAGCCCATTGGACATCTTGGTGGGGAAAAACCCTGGTGCCAACGAGTTGACGGTGATGTTTCTTGGACCCAATTGGCAGGCCAAGTTCTTACCCAAATGAGAGACACCAGCCTTGGATGCCAAATAACCGTAGGTGCCGACTGGATCAGACGAAACAAGCCCCGCAACAGAAGAGGTAATCAAAACTCTGCTTGGATCCTCGGCAGTACCGGATTGCTCCAACAACGGAGCAAACAATTGCACACAGTGAAACACTGAAACCACATTGAGCTCCAAGATCTTCTTGACTGCGCTGACTGGGTGGTCTTCCAATGGAGCACCCCAGGTAGCACCGGCGTTGGCCACCAAAAGGTGCACCTTGTCGACTTGTTTTGACACTTCTTGGAAGAAACGAACACACTCCTGCTCTTTGGCGATGTCCGCTGGGATAGAGATGATTTTGGTGGATTTGCCGCTGTCTTTGGCCACTTTCTCCAAGTACGCTTTGGCCTCCTCACAGGCTTTGGCCTTTCTGGAGGTGATGATAACCGTGGATGCCCCGTTTAAGACATAGGCCTCAGCTGCGTATAAGCCCAATCCTCTGGTACCACCGGTGACCACGGCGACCTTGCCATTGACGTTGAATTCAACCATTTTGCATCAATTATGTGGATATCGAACGATTCGAGTGTTTTTGAAGAAAAGAAGTAGTAGCAAATTTCTGGGGCTCCCCACATTACTGGACCTCGGAGATATTCGCAGTCTTGTGAAGGCTGCGGATCTGGATTAAGCGGTTGAGTGCAGTGCGAAGTTCCAACGGTGTGAACAGTGCGAACAGTGCGGAGTCGGGCCGAAGCTGGTGCGAAGTTGGGGCAAAGATGGTGCGAAGCTGGGCGAATAGTGCTACTTCTTACGAGGCAGTGAGAACGCGGCTCGAATACAACCTAATCATGATGCTACGAGGAAAACACTGAAAATTATGGAAGAAATAGAATTTAATATAACAATTTGAAGATTCCGATGATACTTAAAATAATAAACTTTATCTTCATAGATGAATAGCTATAAAATAACATTACAGTTTATGAAAGTCTACAATCGATAATAAAAGTATGAAAGTTCTGAAAATAGATTGCAAAAAATACGACTATTACGAAAATTGGAGATTTGCGAAATTCCATTGCACATGAAATATGAAAGTTTTAGAGATTACGAAAATAGGTGAAGTACTGGAAAGTGCAAGGCGATCTGTTTATGATTTTGCGGAAGCTAGATCTTGCAATCTGTTTTGTCGTACGAGCCAAAGATTGTGAAAGTGCAGATCTTGTGCAAGATGGAAACTCATGAAATGTCTGAACCAACAAGAAATTCACTATTCCAAGTTGCAAACAGAAATCATCGTGGAGTTTTCCCACGAATCAATGCTCGTAATATTGTAAATTCATTGATATTATACATAGTTATACAGCTACACCACGCTAGATATCGGGTGTAGGCGGAAAATTAACTGTAAACCCATCACCTTGGGGTTGGCCATGGAGAAACAAAGGTCGTTGCTGTCAAGCATGTTGATGTCCTTACCCGTGATCACCTGGATTAGCCTGTTGCTGCCGTTGACAAAGTCACTGATGGACCACACCTCAATTGCCTCGTCACAAACGAGGAACAAGTTGTTGTTTTTGAACGCAATCGCCTTAGCCTTGAAGTCATATCGAAGGACAGTAAATCGTGAGAGCTTCCCGTGCTTGTTGGCGAAAATTGCACAGTCATTGTACACCAAGAGAAATTCAGAGTTATTGGTGAGCTTGAACATCCCCATGGGCCGGAGACTGCTGGAATTAATGGCCTTCCGAATAGTGTCAATGGCCGGATTGGAGGCACTGCTCACACTGGAGGCACTGGTCAATGAACTGCTGGTGCCATTCTGGATAAGCCTCCGTCCGTATGCGTCCGTCTTCTTCAAATCTCCACTGGGTACGTCCGGGATCGATCGTGGAATCAACTTGTCCAACTCCAAAACTTCAAGCCCCTTGTGCGTGTGGACTGCAAATGAA
This sequence comes from Hyphopichia buzzinii, assembly GCA_030556945.1. NCBI lineage: Eukaryota > Fungi > Ascomycota > Pichiomycetes > Serinales > Debaryomycetaceae > Hyphopichia > Hyphopichia buzzinii. Next base: position 5,041 of record JAKTUZ010000045.1, on the reverse strand, counting down.
GTGTTGAAAATTGATATTCCGAAACATTCAGCTTCCACGTAAAACTTCTTCACGACTTTAAATGCATTGAACAAACCATCGTTGTCAGTTTCCGGTATCAACACTTTGAAATTAGTGCTGCCTGACGAATTACCTTTCTTCTTCGCATAGAACAACATAGTGATCTCTCTGTGTCTCCCAATGTCGAAGAATGATACAGGCTCGTTCGAAAGTGATATCGAACTCATCGACTCCCTTCTTTCATAGTACACATTGATGATCAGATCCAATGAGTAGTACCTCAAGTTTTTATTACCGAGAACAACAACCAAATTGATCAGAGTTACAACGCTGATTTTGGTGATGTCAGGCCCGTTGATTATTTTCTTCCAACGGTTCTGCATGTCGCTGCAATAAACCCCGTTGGCCAATCCGATGAAATAGAATTCTGTTCCACGGTAATCGAAATTGGTCACACTTTGTGCGCTGCTGTAAATCAAGTGGTTCTTCATGTTGTGTAAGTTATAAATGTCACCGGAAAAACCAACCTGAGTGAGCTTATTGAGTGCATCCGTTGATGCTTCATCAACTGGATCATATGGGGCACAAACTTGAAGCTTCGTAACTCTATTACTAAACTCGTACGCAAAATTTGTGTTGGAAATTAGGTCAAGTTTGTAAGGCTCTGTCTTCTGAAGTCGGGAACGAAGTTCACTTCTGGCTTCTTTGAAATGTGAGACCCAATCCATTCTATCTCGTTCACTCTTGGCTGAAAATGTAAATGCATTATGCTTACCTCTTCCGGCATATCTTATCTTCAAAGAGAAGCTCGATGGTTCGTCGTCATTTGTATCGTCTGTGGGGGTTATTGGACTAGGTTGCGCCGACGAGTTTATGGTCAACGTTTTGGTTAGACCTGTTGCACCTGCTGAAGTCTGTGCCTCTTTGATTTCGAATAGGAGAAGCTCGACTGGTATTGGATTTTCCACAACTTTATAATTGAATCCTCCCGATCTTGGGTTCTTTATCCTTTCCGTTATAAAGAGAAAGTTGTCCAACAATATCAAATGGTTGACGTAAGTGTTAATTTTCAAATCTCCTTTTCTGGACAAATCTCCTCTAAAGAAGAATCTTCTATTTTCTGACCCTAAATTAATATTCGGTTGATGAACACTGGTTTTCCAGGTGAGTTGTTTGTGAATTCTTTTGAGAGCATGGATATTATCGGCATGAACTTTCATTTCATTGACTTTAGATCCTAGTTTCTTGATTCCATCAATTGCTTTTGTCAATGTAAGGTATTCTCCTTCTTGGCCATCAAATGATTTCCTGATATCAGATAACTGTAATGGTAATTGTTGGTAACGAGAATTGAAAGTACTCATGAAAAGTAAAGGACCATTCACCTTCAACTCTTTAACTCTCTTCATATTTCTGACATTATGGTCAACCCATTTTTTAACGCTATCGTATCTCAACAAATCTTCGATCATAGGAACAGTACTCATATACTTGAGTAAAGCATTCTTTACCTCCTGTGACCATGCGAAATATATGTTGGCAATCTCGGAGATATTTTCAATGAATTTACCGTCGGATATCAATATACGAAGAAGAGGATGGAAAAGAGCCTTTTGGTGAATTTTAATTAATTCTTGACCAGGTTTCAAAATATCATCCTCGAACCTATTAATCAGAACAATTTCGGGCCCAACAAGTAGTTGTGCAACCTTGATAAATTCGGGACCCACTTCGTTAACGAAGCATTTGGCCCTTTGAATGAAAGTTTGTTCATACCTGAGTAAATCGAATATGAGAGATTGTCTTTTTGAAACATTTTTATCAAATTTTCTCAAATCTTCAGCAGTCAACTTCCAATGAGAAGCCCAATCTTCACCAAGTTCTATGTCATGAACGTTGGTATTTCTCAACCTCATTTCGTGCTCTATGACTTTATTAATGTTACAGTTGGATGAATAGCATCTTAACTTAAGAGGCCCATCCATACTTGCCTTACTTCCGCGGCGTTCGTTTGAATTACTGTGATCTCCATCTCGACAATAACAATTTGTCAAATCAACCAAAACACCACTGACATAAGCCTTCTCATCCATCGTGATTCCAATCTCTTCTTTATGATTATGCTTCGTGCCTTGTCTTTGTGACTCTGATAGAGGATCAGGCAAAGCTTTTTCTTTAGGATCTTGAGGTTTTGCTGGTAGATTTTCAGTGTCGTTATTCTCTTTATTGTCTTGTTTTGGCTCATGCGTATAAATGATTGCTTTTGCAACGAGCAATTCATCTATGATACGGTCGACATTTTGACCGATTAGATCAAGTGGAGTATCTCTTTTGTGGAATACGATAAGTTTGATCAATGCTTTCTTGAATTCCCTCCTGGAAATGTACAGGCCATGTAACCAGATTTGTAATTTGAGACACCATTGGAAAATACTGCTCAAAGACCAGACTTCTTCACAAGTAGAGAAGTGTTGAGTGGCAAGGGAAGCGGCAGTGAATGGAAGCAGTGGGAGATCCAAGGGAACGGGAGGAAGTTCATCGGGTTTTCTTCTTCTAGCAGCTAGTAGTTGTTGAGTCTGAAATGCTTCATCTTGAGCAGCACTGATTTTTTGAGGCGAGATTATTGAATCTTCAGGGCTTGTGAGATCAAGTCTGGAGACAGGTTTATCAGCGGGCGATACAGATGGGATGTCAGGTAGGATCGAATAATCGAAGTAAGCCCTTATTGGAGTTTCTGCGATCTCTTGATCTTTCCTGTAGGGGACACTATTGTTCGTTGTTGCAGTTGTTTGAGAAACGTTATTTTGAATATCGATATGGTCATAATATTCGCTGATATCTGTTTTAGCGGAGTCGGCAGATTCTATAGAGCTCCATCTTGTTGGTCTATTTGAGTTGTAGTAATCGTCATCATAAATGGCATCATCATAAGAGTAGTCTTCTGGGTAAGGAAGGGTGGTTTCGTTGTAATCTGAGTGACCGTAGAAAGCGGATTGATTGAAAGTAGGTGACACACCGTGGATCCTCAGTCTTGCATCGTCATCGAAAGTCATATGGGGGTTGTTCTCTGGTCTTGGAGGGGAGTTACGATTGAATCTGGCGATACCATGGCGCCTGGAATTCGGAGATGTAGGCGAATCCATGGTAAAGGAGCGGAGGGCAGGCATTGATTTCTGCGATTTGATGGAGGGGCTGTTGTTTATGCTAAGTAAACCTGAGTCGTGAAGCGGAGGAATAGGAATGCCATTCGATCTTGTTGGAGAGCTGGAGAGGGAATTTCTGCGAAGGGAAGGAGAATGGGGGTTGTAAAAATCGTAAAGGTCGTCATATTCGTGATTGTAGGAGGCAAGCGGGCTCATATCAGGGGATTGGCGATCGGTTGGGTATGGGGCTGAACCGGTGGTGATAGTAGGCAGTTTCTGCGATAGGCCCTGGAACTTTCGGGAGGGTTTTTGGCGAAGAGGGCGAGTCGACGGTGACTCGTAAACGTTGAACTCGGGCAACTCCTTGGGTCCCATGGGCTTCGGGCTTTCGCCGGAGTAGAACAGCTCGTATTCATCGGAGAATTGGCCCGGATAAGGCGATGTGTTTACTTTCAACATGGTAGGAGGAGGAGTCAGCACAGGTTCAAGGGATGGTTCAGGAGACGGAGCAAGAGGTAAAGGCTTTGGAACCAAGTCAGGAGGCGGTTTTCTCCTCAATGTTTTTCTGGATGAATTGTTCATGGTGGGTAGCAAGAATAAAGCTATTGTGATGATTCACGGAGCAGCACAAAGATATAACAATGGCAAAGAAGTCAGATTATCTACTCGACATTCGTGTTGCAAGACGACAAGAAGAGAGAAGACGTCCTTATAACACCAAGAACAATACTGAATAATCGAGAAAAGATCTAGTAGATATCTAAAAAAAGTAGTAAGTAGTAAAAACTGGTAAGTAAAAACAAAGAAATGGATTCTGACCATTAACGCCAAAGCGAGTGCACATCAATTTATGCGAACAATGATAGTAAACAACAATCTCAACAACAACGCGAATAACTCGTCACAGAGCGATGTCAGAACATCGCCGAAAGCGAGGCACATCTTCTACACGGCGATACAACTCACCAACAACATTTTAAACCAATTGAGGAACTTTCAGAGAAGAGTTGATTGGGAAAACTGCAGAGGTTGTTTGGTGTACGGGTCTGTGTGTAGTTTTACTTGTACTATTTTTGTTATCAAATCTACTCATATTCATCTATAATTTAGGTATAGCAATTGGGGGAAGATTATTCTATTTGTGCTGCTTCTGGAGAGTGATTGCGCTATCCAATTTTCGAAGAGCGGAGATCGAACGTGTAGATTTCAATAATGTTGGTTTCAAGGTGCTTGACCAACAACTTTTTCACATATCGCTGATTATATACAAACTGTTAAAGGACGTAATAAGTTATATGGAAACAGAGCAGACCTTAACTGCTATTTGCTGTCATAACCATAACATTTCTTATACAATTTTAACCTCGACAATTATTCGTCATTTCGTGTGCAATTGAATTCTCGACACCAATTCATCATCTCTATAACCTACTGACTGACCTTAAATCGTTGCTCAGGGATGTTATTCATCAGGACTTATCTCATGTTTCACAGTTGGAGATTCGTGTGTGAATTTTCTTGTATATCTAAGTCAGCGGGACTATACGCTGAAAGGGGCCGTCTTTTCAATATTCCTTCTTGCACTTGATCATAAGCTGTTGAAATTGTGTTTGTATCTGGTCCCGTTTCGGGGTTGAAACAATCACAATTGTCCTTTTCTGAACTCACTAACAGTGATACCAGCTTTGTTTGCTCATTTTTATCCTCTTGACAAATTGATTTCAACGCCGCTTCGAGTCTTCTGATTTCACATTCAAGACTATTGGGATAGCCAAACTCAGAATGTGAAAAGTCGATGAAGAACACTTCCCCCTTGTTGACAATAACATTCCTAGCTGCCATGTCGTTGTGTGGCATTCCGAGTGAGTGAAGTATCTTCAACTGATCTGTGCCGTTTT
>JAKTUZ010000044.1:0-87125 GCA_030556945.1 Hyphopichia buzzinii | reverse complement strand
AGTCTGTTGAAAAGTCTGACAAGGCCGGTAAGGTCACCAAGGCTGCTCAAAAGGCTGGTAAGAAATAAACTAATTGAATAGTTAAAGTGAGGAAGATACCGCGAGGTATTCTACTTCTTTTTAGTATGTATTTAATTTGTTTTATAGGCTTTTGATAAAAAAAAATTTTAAATTCAATTGTAGATGCTTCGGTGGAGTATGATTGTACTTATCATCTGCGAATCTAGTAGAGCTTCGATATAAAATCTTTCAGAGTATATGTGGGCTCATGCCTTGATGCATCACAGTCAATACATGCACTTTGATACGGTGAAACCAAGCTTTATGCCATTACAAAGAACGTTCAAAAATTGGTAGCTTTGAGTTAATTCTGAACGAATAATTTTCATGAGATTTAATGAGCTCGTCTGAAAAATTCAAGTTAAGCGAGGCTGTACCCACGAGGGAGTAGCACTATAGTAAATATGAGATTACAGAAACTTTGAAGATGAAGCAACCTGTTAGTTGAAGCGGATGTGGCGTGCATGTAGTGACAAGTCACCAGCCAGTAATTATTTCAAAAAAGTTGCAAAATGTAGTTGATATATCAAAAGTTGGCTGGCTCAAATTACGCACTTGAAATTCCTCCAGATATCAACTAGTTGATTTTAACTCGAATTCCACCACCAGCTACTCGCCATGACCACCGATAGAGGAGCTGCTCTTTTCGACAGCAACCACCAGCGTGACTACAACCATGCCACTGACTCAAACTACAAGAGACTCAGAGACAAAGCAGACCAGTTGTACCAACAGCGGAACAAGCTCAGCCAACAGCTGCAACAGGCGTACAAGTCGGGTAATAAGTCCAAAGCACACGACTTGAGCGAACAGCTGAAGAAAGTTCTTGCACAGGCGGAGGACTATAACCACCAGGCTGCTCAGTACGTGTTCAGAGAGAACAATGCCGACAGTGCTGAAGATGAAATCGATTTACACGGATTGTACGTGAAGGAAGCCGAGTACGTGTTGCAAAACAGAATAGCCAGTGCTATTAGGACCAACCAGTCTCACTTGAAGGTGATTGTTGGTAAAGGGCTACACTCAGCCAACGGTATCTCCAAAATTAAGCCAGCAGTTGACCAAATGTGTCATGATTGTAATTTGAAGCACCACATGGACCCACACAACAGCGGAGTGTTGATCATTGACTTGAGCAATACCCACGAAAACCAGGTACCTACCTCCTGGGGTTCTGGAGCAACCGGGGCTGCGCCAGGCCAATACTACCAAGGCAATGCTGGTCCACAGTACCAACAACAGCCTCAATACAACCTGGGACACAACCAAGGCAACAACAATATCAAGACAGGCAACCAGCTTGTGGATTTGTTGATCAAAGCCGTTTGCGCATGTCTCAAGTAAGCTACTTAAACTATTATTTCGTGTTTGTATTAATTGACAGTATATTCTAAATTAGCATGCACATCCAGAGTTATCGGTTTCCAAATGAATATTGATGGCATCGTTGTAGTCATCGTTGATGTCGTTGCCATTGGCCTCGTTCAATTCCTCTTGTTGCAACGCCATTTTGGCAATGACCTCGAAAGCATTTTCGACGTTGATAGAATCTTTAGCACTAGTCTCGAAAACCGGATAGTTAATACCTCCCAATTGGTTATTGGTGATGTTCAATAGTTTTTTCTGTAATGAGGGAATCTTCTTGGACTCGTCAACGTCAATCTTGTTACCTATTATGATGAATGGGAAATCCTGTGGGTTGGAAACATTTGATTGTACAATAAATTCATCTTTCCAACTCAGCAAATTGTTCAAAGATTTTTCATTGGTCACGTCGTAGCATAGAACACAACAATCAGCGCCTCTGTAGAACGCAACACCCAAACTTTGGAATCTTTCTTGACCTGCAGTATCCCAAATTTGCAATGTTACCGATTTATTGTTATCTAATTTAATCTCTTTAGTTAAGAAGTCAGCACCAATGGTGGCCTTGTATTGCTGGCTGAATTTGTTATTGACAAACTGCTGCATCAACGAGGTCTTTCCGACCCCGGAATCACCCAAGATAATTACTTTTAATAGAGTCTTTTTTCTTCCTGACATGGTGTAGCGTTTATTTAGAAACTATCCCTGTTCTCAGAGATATAGACGGAGAAATAAATTAGCACAGACACGACCCCTTCAATTACCTCCCTTTACTATTGTACGAAGTTGCAAGAATAAACGGGATGTAACGGTGACGAATTCGAGCAGCAACGTTGAAACACTTTCGAAACTGATGCCATTTCGAGACATTGCTTCGCAAGCTGACGACTCGCAAACTCGCAAACCAATTGAGCAGCAATGACCCAGCAACCCAGTGCGCATTGGCACGGGCCCAAGGGGATTAGTCAGCGGTGAGCCGCGCGAATAGGCCCATTGGGCCAATAAAGGGGCAAATTTGGTCCCAGGTGGGACGAGGAGGTTCCAGAGCGCGCGGTCCGAGTGGAGCTGGGCCACACCGCTGTGGCGCGCCACTGGGCCGTGATAACACGGATTGCGCGGATCTCTACCACATTATATAAAGCCCCAGTTGCCTGCGAAGTAGCAAACGGCAATTATCAACTACAATTTTTCTTTACTTATCGAATACTTGTCGGTTCTTATATCGAAATACACGCAAAATGTCCAACCTAACCACATCAATCCAATTGACTCAAGCCTCCAGATACAAACTCTCCAATGGCTACCAGATTCCGGTGGCGGGATATGGGGTTTACGAAGTGTCGCCCCTGGAAACTAAAGATCTCGTCTACGAGGCATTGCGGGTAGGTTACCGCCATATCGACTCGGCGATTTTTTACAACAACGACGGTGAGACTGCCGAAGGTATCGCTGCCTTCTTGAAAGACCACCCTGAAGTCAGCCGCCAGGATATCTGGTTCACCACCAAAATCCCACCTCAGGATCTTAGCTATGAGAAGACCAAGGCTGCCGTTGAAGGAATTGCCAGTCGTGTCAAGAAACACATTGACTATGTCGATTTAATCTTACTTCATTCTCCTCACTCGAACACTGAAGGCCGTTTGGGCGCATGGAAGGCCTTGCAAGAGTATGTGACCAATCCATCCAATGCCACTCTCAACGTCCACTCCATTGGTGTTTCCAACTATGGTATCTCCCATTTGGAAGAGCTTTTGGGCTGGGACGGCTTGTTGGTCAAGCCCGTAATCAACCAATTGGAATTGCACCCATGGTTGCCACACTTGAAATTGAGAGAATTCATGGTCAAACACGATATCTTGGCTGAAGCCTACTCTCCGTTGACTAGAGGCCGCAAATTCAGCGACCCTGAGCTTTTGCAATTGGAACACACCTACAAAATTCCAAAGGCCGAAATCTTGTTGAAATGGGCCTTCATCCAGGGATTCGTTGTGTTGGTCAAATCCAGCAAAAAGGAACGTATTCAACAAAATTTGGACGTGTTGCCAAAGGACAGAACCAACGCCGACGCATTGGACGAACTGAGCCATTTTGGTAAGGTAGATTTGGACATAAACATCCTCAACGCCTTGAACAAGCCTGACTCCCACGAAGTCACCACTTGGGGCGGTGTGGACCCCACCCAGTACAAGGACCAGTAAATATATCTTTACTAGAATGTAACCAAGACCTAGACTCATACATCATGTAAAAACTCATCACTCATCCGCCCCATTTGCGATTGGTAAGGCTAATTTCACATTACTAAGGAAAGGCTAAATTTTGTAATTGTCGCAAAAAATTCTTGCCGCAACTTTGTTATCGCTAGGTATAAAAAGGGGCGTGTTTCCTGACTTGAAAAAAACAAAACACCATGCCTCCAAAAACTGCAATCATCACTTATTCGCTCTATCACCACATCTTCAAGCTCGCAGGAGCTGTGAAGACCGGTGTGGAAGCTGCAGGTGGTAGTGCCAAAATCTTCCAGGTTGAAGAAACATTGCCTAAGTCCATTTTGGAAAAGCTCCATGCTCCACCAAAACCGGACTTGCCCATTGCAACCAACGAGACTCTTCTCGAGTACGACGCGTTTCTCTTTGGAATTCCCACCAGATACGGTACATATCCTACCCAGTTGAAGAACTTCTGGGACGGAACTGGTGCGTTGTTTGCCAAAGGCTTATTGGTGGGTAAACCAGCAGGTGTCTTTGTCAGTACCGGTGGTATCGGGGGAGGACAGGAAACCACTGCAATCAATGCTTTATCGACTTTCGCCCACCACGGAATGGTCTACGTGCCCATGGGCTACACTCATCCTCGTATGACTGACTTATCCGAGGTGCATGGGGGAAGTCCATGGGGTTCGGGGACTTTTGCAGACGGAGACGGGTCCAGAGAAGTTTCCGAGTTGGAGTTGGATATTGCCCGCCATCACGGCTCCCACTTTTACAAGATCATCAAGAACATGAACATCAGCGTAGATTAAATTAGATTTGATTATACTTGGTACTGTAGTATATGATTTTTCAGACCTTGTAGGGCAGTAATTTCTCTCATAAATCTGCTCAATTGCCCCTATTTCTCCCTGAAATTTTACCAGATAGTACTGATGGAGTACACGTCATTGTAGGGTGTTCTTCTCGTTGTTTGAAGGTCTGCTTGAACCAAATTGAATAAACCTTGTTCAAGATGTAACCTTCATTGAAACTACGTTTCGGTAAGCACACGACTTACCACTACCCTCGAAAACTTATATTGAGTTTTTCACAACTGAACGTCACAATTTCAACACATCACCGACCATGTCCAAGGAGAAAGCCACAAGACAGGAGTTCATAGCTAAAGTGCGCTATATCAACAACCTTCCTGCACCACCGTTGAATCCGAAGTTTCTTCAGTACAACATCACAGAGAGAAAATCCGTTAACAGAGAGAATGAAGAATTATTATCGTCACTTTTCAGAAAAGAGAACTTCACCAGTCACATCCACCAAATAGACGAAGAGTTTGGATCTCCTTTGAATCTCATCAACAACACTGGCTTCTTGGACAATGATGACGAGTCAGTTATCTACAACTTGAAAAACAAACAGGCGGAAGGTCCAATTCCATTACATCCAAAAGATCGTGTGTTATTAAGAGACGCTGGTATTGGAAATATATCAAAATCGGAGCCTGGTGTTTCCTTTTTAAGAAGAACCGAGTACATTGCTGAGCGTCAACTTCCAAAAGTGGAACAAGACTCCAGAGCAAACGGTAAGCCTGCCAATGATGATAACAAACTTGATCCTGAATCCCAGTTGGCAGCTGTGGAGAAGACTTTTGACGAATGTCAAGAAACTTTGAGCGATCTTAGCAAATTGAAGCATCCAAAAAAGAAGAACCTCAAAGCTGTGGCTACTTGGCCCTTATTACCTGATACTTCAATGATGGATACAAAATTCATGACAGTTAAATTCTCAGGTTCCGCCTCGATTCAGCGTGAACTTCAAGCCCTCAAAAGACAAGATCCAAAGAAGTATAATGAAGAATTCCAAAAGAATTCTTTATCCTCCGCCATATACAGACCCATCACCTCTGAAGACGGTGAATGGATCTCTTTATACCAGGTAAATGAGGCTCAGAAAGCAGCAGAGTTGAAAAACAAATTGAACTCTACTGAAAGAGAGCAGCCTGTGAACTTACTTGAGGAAGAAGAAAACCAGTTAGAAGAATTCAAGTTCAAATTCAACAAGAACTTCGAAATGCAATATAAGAAATTTGATAAGCCATACGAAGAGTTGGCAATCAAGTTCGTCCCTCAAGAACCTGGATCCAAAAAGAGAAAATTGGCCTTGTTCCATCCTATACAAGGAAGAATCAACTTAAAGAAATACAGAACGTCCACCAATACCGAGATTAATAGATATTTGAAAGACAACACTGTTGACATAATTAACTTCAAGTTGAGAGAGCCAAATACCAATGAATTGAAACAAATGGATAACACTAGATCAGCTTATGATCCTATGGAGTACGAAGGTGACGAAGAAGAAGAGGAAGAAGAGGAAGCAGACATTGCAAAGGAATTCGATCAAGCCACAGAGGCCGAAGCTGCTTGAACTACAAGTAGTTGACGAATAATGTATCATATATAGTTCAATAAATCAATCTACATCAAAAAGCAGCCATCCTTTTTCTTTTTGCCATCCTTCTTAGAAGATTCCCTGGGTGACTCTCCTCTAACGGAGTCTTTCTTGCTCTTCTTTGAAGGTGACGGAGGGAGTTTGACTGGTTCCTTTTTAGCCACACCCTTGAGGAATGTCTGTTGCATTTGTTTTGCTAGAGCCAGGTCCTCCTCCTCTTGAAGTTGTTTGGCAAACAAAGTGTCATCGTTGTCCATGTCAGCTGTTTCACCAAATACGGGAATGAAGTCTCCTGTGAAGAACAAGTCCGAGTTTCCTGAAACGGAGATGAGCGACTGCCAAACTATCTGCTTATACGGAGACTTATTGCTGAAGGAACTATCGGTCACTAGGGAGTAAAAATCGTTGTCAGATCGTTTGTAAAGGGTTGAAAAATGATTGTTTCTGAAAAAGATGATGAACTGATCTTCTGATAGATTAAAATTTAGCTTCTTTAACCCGTTTTTGGTAAGTTGTGTCCTATTGACATCTAGCCACCTGTTTAAAAGTTCCTTCTCCTTCGCACCAGCCTCTTTCTGTAATAAGAAATCTTGAATCTTGTCGAAGGTCTGTAAGTTGTTCAAAAGATCAATGACTTGGTTGTAGCCTTCACCAAAATCATCATCGTGAACTTGGTCCAAACACCACCCGTGCTTGAAAACGAAGCCGAATTTTTTGAATAAAATTGACAGAAGGTCTTGTTCGGGAAAGTCTCCAGTTAGGACATTCGGATTCACTGACAAACCAGTGTGCAACAAGGGTAGACTGTCCAAAAGCTTATCGAGCGACATTTGGGAGGATGCTGATGTGGAGTTTTCGTCGATTTCATCATAAACCAATAAAATCTCGCCTAGTTGAGCTAAAAGTTTATCTTTATCGACATACTCATTCACTGAGTTCAACAAGAGTTTTTTTAAGCTATTAACAGCGTTGTACTTTTTCTCCTCGGTGGGGGAGTACCATTTGTCCGTGAAGTCGTGATTGAACTGGTGATTTCTGTATCTGACCTCGTTTTCAAGGAGTAATGTATTGACTAAAGCGATTAAGGGACAAGGGCCATTTTTATCCTGGAGAAGGATGGGTGTCAGGTGATCGTAGTTGGACCACACAATCTGCTTGACTTCCATTAATAGTGGACTTGTTTTGGTAAGAGAAAAGTGTTGATGAATTGAAAGTATCGAAAATTAAAACTATAAGGATTAAGAATTTGTATTTATTGAATAAATTGTGGAATGGTTTCAGATCGGGCTTACATTTGTGGGGCGAATACCCTGGTAAAACAATAGCTCGGACCGACATGGGCTGAGCGCGCGTAGGAATGGTGCGAGAGAAATAAACTACTTCAGCCGCACATGGGCTGGAAATATGCCGGGATGTGAAGCGAAAGATGAGATAAGCGAGGACCGATGTATTGAAGCGAAACTATATGATTCAGCAACTACCAATATACAGTTTTCATTTGAAAGTACATTCAATGGTGCTACCAAATATTGGATTAATTCAATCTCGAATCGACTTCTTGTTATAAAGTACAATGTGCTCGAAACATTACGTTAGAATATCTATAAACCTCATAAAGTAGTCACTAATGCGAAGACGACAGCGAAAAACGTAAGGACTCCAATGGAAACAGTAGCTTTGCATTTGAAGGTCTCCAAAGCAATGTCTTTTTTGATCTCGTCGTCAATTGATGCTCTGGCTAAAATGTTTTTGTTGATATCCTGTGGTTTCTTTTGCACTCCTTCTGGCAAAGCACTCAAGGTTGGATACATAACTTCACAGAATTGCTCGATTTCTCCAAGTTTGATTCCAATCTTTGTGTAGTTAGGATCTTCAACATCAGACTTTTGGTTAATAATTCTTAAATGTTCTTTGAAACATTGCACAACATCAGGTAAATTCCTACTGCGAAGAATTAAAGAACAAGCTGTACCCTTTCTTATTTTCACATTACTGTGCAAAACTTTTGGGTTATTATAGACTGCGGCTAACGTAGCGATGGCCATGGTTTGTGGAATAGCACAGAAATTGAAACAAGAAGGATCTTTCACCAACGACAAATAAGTCAAAACATCCTTGACATGGTCTAAAGCATTAAGAACCAAATCGTTGATACAGTATTTACCTTGAGCGGTGGACACTTCGGAAGTGTCTTCATGGAAGGAAGGCAATGAACCGGTGTATTTGCTCCAAACTTCCTTAGGCCAGAAAGAACGGCCGTCTTCCAAGTCTTCACAGTAGTCACGAATGATGTTAGTTTTCTGTAAAAACAAACCCATAGACTCAGCCTTGGCATAACCGTCATCAACAACGTTGGAGTCAGCAAAACCCGCTAACATCATCAAATCAGATAATCCTTCACCAACCAAACCAGCAACGTAATGACAGTACAAATCGTAGTCTTTCTTGGTAGCTACGCCATTGACGTTGAAATCTTCATCCAAGATATAGTCGGCCATACCGTTACCCATACCTTTAGTGATTTTCTTTATGACATCTTGATATTGAGGTTTCAATTTATGATATTCTGCCAAAATTGCGTCAAACTCAACTAAAACCGCACGATCTTTCTCAGTTGGGGCATTACCATCGAAGGTCCAGTCCTTGGTGTTCAATTTCTCATGGAATGAACGTAATAATGGGACTTTGATCTCTGGAGATATCGACATATCATCTTCAACGGTGTCCAAAGCTCTCAACACAATGTAGAAAATCATCACTACATTTTTCAATTCTGGGTGTAATTCTTTGATCACGGCAGCAAAAGAACGCGATGTCATTCCGAGAAGTTCATAGCATCTTCTGAGGGTTGGAGCTTGTTTCGAAGGGTCACTAGGATGGTATGATTGACGGAATTTTAGAAGTTGAATAACTGCTAATAACTCCAGAGGATGAGTAAGTAATTCTGCAACTTTACCCATTTTTCCAACTTGATACTTTCAGTGATTGAAATAGGACTCCGGGGGTTTCGGGATCAGAAATCTGAAAACGTATTTAACGAAAGAAAAGTGCTTTTATAAACTTGAAAAGTTGTTGGATCTGACAAAAACATATCCTCGTTTAGTTTTCGCTCATTTTTTTTATACGAGCCAAAAAGCGGCTTATGTCAGCATACGGCTTTGCATTGTTAAAAGTCCTAGATTAGTATATAGAAGAATATGGTAGATAGATATGGGTGAGGCTAAGGAAAAGGGACTTGAAGTCAAGAAAGAAGCAGCTAATTACCAGAGCCGTTCTCAATCTGTTCGAACCATTTTCTGGCAGCTCTTATATTTTCAATCACCACCAATTCCTCATGGCTGCTAATGTAGCTTTGATTCAGTTGTTTGTCCTTCAACACGATCATGATGAAGAGGTTGTCTGTTAAAATGTCTATGTAGAAATGGGTGCCATTGGAGCCTCTGATGATCAAGTTCGAGAAATTGGTCCTTAGTTTCAGTATTGATTGTTTATAAGTTTTGATTATATTTGAGATTTTCTCAAACCTCTTTGGGTCCAAGTTGTCAGTGTGGGAGTCGGACTCGCTGTCTTGATGCAGCTGTATTGATGCAGTAGAGCTGATGACCAAAAACGTGGTTTTCTCAAATAATATAATTTCTTCTGCATCCAAGATGTCGTTGAATTTAACCAAGTTGTTGTTGAACAAGTTCATGTTTGGGATCAATGAGCAGACAATTTGTGACCATGCCTTGTACAAGGATTCGTCCCAGATGGACGTGGGAAATCCTACCAATTTGAATTGGAAGGGATTCGATATGTTTTGTAATTTATCCATCATCATTGAGAAGAGCTCTTCTCTTTTATCAATTTGCACCAAATCCATCTTATGGAGCAATATGAATATTTTGGCATCGGGACTGAATTTCTGCAAATTGGTCAATGACTTCACGAATATTTCCATGTCCTTCTTGATGGATTTGGACTCAACGTCAAATACGTGAATTAGCACTTGAACCATTTTGAAGATGTGGTCCTTTTGCGATGAAAAGTAGTTCTCCATAAACACATCTTGTCCACCACAATCCCATAAGTTGAGTGTCATATTGCCCAAGAATCTCAAGTGGGAGTGCTCCACATCAATGGTGGCCCCAAGACGTCTCGTGTCGAATGCTGAGTAATTAGAGAAAATGATAGACCTCATAGAAGATTTCCCGCTTCCAGAGCGGCCCATCAACAAGAGTTTCTTGCGTGATTGGGACATGTTTCCTGTGATGTATCAGTTGCAGTGTTGCTGGAATTCCTGGCTAGACCAAATAGTTGAACTTGTGTGTTTCGTAGTACCAAATAAAAATAATGCTGTGATAGATAGCGATAAATTAAATGGCTGGATAATCGTCAATTTTGCGAGTTTTTTTTTGCAGGTTGCAGCAAGTTTTTGGCAGCTATGGCCAAAGAATTTGTACCAAAATGGCATTTTCAAGTTGCAACAAGATTGGTGGTAGACCGATGTCTCAAGCGTATAGGGATTACTGGAGATTCTCTTGAAGTCGGAGCATCTACAAAGTTGTTGAAGAGAAGCCGAAAAATAAAAAAAGCTGCTAAAGAGTTGCGGACTTGCTGTATAACTGAAACTATCTTATTGTAGAATTGGCATTGATATTAGCGTATTGATAAGCTCATCAGCAAAATAGAATAAATAGATTTTTAAGGATGTTTGTTATTAGTATATTAGATTAGTATATTCGTAAATAGTATATTAATGATTAGTGTATTGATATTGGCATAATAATCAGTCTATAAGCTCACAAATGTCTCACTTCTTCGGATTCCGAAGGATTGGTCTTGTTTTGAGAAGAGACGGCATCCGATACCAGATGCTTCTCGGACTCAATTCTGTTAAGGAATTCGGGATCTTCCTTGGAGTTGTAAAGGATAATACCGTTTTGTTTGGCATATTTTCTCTCTTGTTTCTTGTAGAAATATAACACCACTGGGGTCCATACTGACAAAGCTAAGGCAGCGGCAGCAGTGAATGAAAAACCTTTGAGGTATCTTGGTTGGTCAACGGTTTTCCACACCAACACAGAGGTCCATGCAGTCGACGATTGGGCCAACATATTCATGATAACTAAGGTAACTGCTCTTTTCCTTGCATCTCTTCTGCAAATGTCGTTTTGCCAACTGTATAAAACAGGTGCCATGGCCCAACCAAAGTATTGAAGCATGAATGCAAACCACTTAGCTCCTTCAGGAACTTCCCAAATGGCGAGAATGACGTTACCAGTTATATTGAAGACTTGAGAAAAAATGATTGCACCCCAACGACATCTGAATTGATCAGCGAAGGTCGATGTAAGAAGCAACCACAATATACCCAAAGCGGGAGAGATTGCAGAATAATCTTGTAAGTTACCTGCAGAAAACCTTTGCACGATTTTACCGCCTTCGGTCTTAGTCAAGGATTTCAACCATAAAAGATAAGCACCAGAGGTACCGTTATTGTTGTTCCAGCAGAATATGTTCCAAAGTGACAAAACGTATACCTCCCAGGATGTGAAGATGTCTTTCCAGAGAGACCAGTCAAATAATGCTTTGGTAGTGTCTTTGGGAGAACCAGCCGTGTGGTTTCTCTTCAATCTATAACGAAGTAATCTGATTTCTTCGTCACTGAAGAAAATACTGTAGAAGTTCTGTGGAGTTCCCAATAAGAGGTAGAATCCAATGATACCCACAGCTACCGAGATGATACCGTCGATGATGAACATCCACTGCCATGCTTCCAAGCCATTTTTACCCCCCAAAGTTCTTTGGATAGAACCAGCCAAAAGGCCCGAGGTTAAAACACCAAGGTACTGACCAAAGTAGTAAACCATTGATCTTCTGGCAATGGCATCTGGTTGGAAAATGAAGGTTCCAAACAAGTATTGGAATGCTAAGTAGACACCACTCTCACATGCAGAAATGAAGAAACGAATGGCCTTGAGGCCTGCAACGTTAGTGACTTGAGAAGTGACAATGGTGAGGACTGCCCAGACAATGTCAAGAATTGGTAAAACGTAATTCAATGGCATACCCACCAAGATGTACATGAAGGGAATCTGGAAGATAATGTTACCAACGGTGAAAATCACTTGAGTGTTGACCAAGTCGTTACCCTTCATACCAATGGCTTCTTGCAAACCACCGACGTAAGCATTGTTCAAGTTAGTTTGGTCCAAGTATTTCACCCAGTAAGCCATCATGGAGAACAAAGTCAAGGTCAAGTCGATTTTGATCATGATTTTTCTTTCTGCTGGGGTATCGCTTGGGTCGTACCAATGGTACCAGCTTCTAGCCTGTCTTTCATGTTTTGGCAATCGGTATTCGTATTCATCGAAGAATTTGTACCAAGGTCTGTTTGCTTCATCCCTGTACTCGTAGGTTCTTTCAGAGTCCAAAATATCCGAGTGTGCTTCGTAGTTTTCATCTTGTTGACCGACAGCGGCTTTTCCTTCTATGATCTCCTGTTTGTCAGCCACGACACCGTCTATATCTTCATCCACAAGTCTTTTCACAGGGATAAAGCCCCACTTGAGCCTTTTGTAGCACTCTAAAAATCCCATTATTGGAAAAATCTGTAACCATCCCAATTACTGTGGGATCTGCAATATTTATATCTCATCTGAGCCATAGTGACTCGGATAGCGCCGTAAGCTAGATATACGAGATGGTGAATTGTCACGTGAACACCGGGCCTGCCACCGTTCGATGAGCCAAGCGACCGCCGTTAAACGGCCCGGTTTCGTCGCGACACATATACCGAAAGGAGACATTTCAAACCCGCCGACGCACGTAATTAGTGCCTCCCGCAGAAATGTCCGCAAGGTGCACATGCTTGAAAAAATAATCGATAGCATTTTGCCAATGTAAAATCAATATGTGTTTGTGTAGACTGTCAGAGGGAGTCTTACGGATATGACGATTTCTGAGAATACTGGATTCGCTTGGTATCGTGACTTGTTTTCGGCCCGTGTGGAGGGACCCAATCTCGATTCTGCAATCAGATTGCAGATAACAAAGGCACCCAAAGCGGCCCAAAATTTCACCCATGTGGAAATTCCTAATACGCTCCACGTGCGAGCATACATTCCTTAATTGGATAGAAGTTCGAAACATTCACAGATTTCCAGAGCATGACAAGATGGGAATTGATGTTTCCATTGACTGCCATGGCTCGAGAACCACCTCTGTCCAACTCTGCCCAACACTCAGGTAGTAGAGAACAATCAAAGGCAATTGAGTGGAAAAAGCAAAAAAAATTGCAGCCATCCACAAACAATAATTAATTAATTGATAAACTACGACTCCTGCTCATCGTACCAAAATACGAGAGTTGCCGTGTATAAATAGGCAGAAAATCCCTTTACTTTCCCAATTGTCTCTCGTTAGTTAACAATGGTTCTTTTCGCTGCTTTACTCCAATCAGTGGCCATTCCATTGGTTGCTTCGCAAGTGATCAATGGGATGGGCTCCATCCAGAAACAATTGGAATCTCGTGATGTCAACTACTTGGACGACGTATACATGAATTTGCCAGCCAAAGATGCCGATTTCATCGACTACCACTTGACCAACTTGACCAAGTTCAACGGTACCAAGTGTGATCAATGTAAGCATCAGATCAAGTACGGACAATCGTTGCTCAAGGAACAGGAAGACAAGAAGCACTTGATCTCTTTGCTTCTCTTCCAATACTGTATCAACAACAACAAGGGCAAAGAGTCCAAATGTGACAACAACAACTTCTTCGTCACCACCAACACCTACAACTCTGGAAGCAATAACGTCACTGCTCCACAGTACAAATCTGCCACCTCTGTTAACTTCTACGACAACGATTTCTTGCAAATGCTTGAACATTTCAACACGTCCTCCGACTTGGACTTGGAATACTACTGTTACTTCAAGCAAAGCTCAGCCTGTGACTTGCCAGAACTTCCAGATGTTGACCAATATGGCTTCGAGAAGATGTGGCCTGAAAAACAAGCCAAACATTACTTCGAACCGGAATACTCCAGCTCCAACAGAAGCAAGTTCAACGTCTTGCACATTTCTGACTTCCACAACCAACTTCGCTACGAACTCGGCTCCGAAGCAAACTGTACTTCCAACGGTTTGTGCTGTTTGCCAGAGGTGTACAATGAAGACTTGCCAGACATGAAAAATTACAACTTCACCGACTCTATTTTCAGTGAATCTCCTGCTTACAACAGCAGCACCAACCAATCGTTGAAGTTGTCATTTTACGAAGGTTCTCATTACGATGAAGATGACAAATTTGTCAAAGGCACTTACTACGACTTTGTCAAGTATCGTGGTTGGGACTTCAACTACCTTCCCGCCACTTCTTGGGGCTCATACTTGTGTGATCCACCAGAAGTTTTGTTGAACAACAGTTTGAAACACATCGGTGGCACTGTCAACGACAAAGACTACGAATTCTCCATATTCACAGGGGATATCGTAGACCACGACGAATACCATTGCGACGCCAACACCACCAAAGTTGCCGAATTCAGAAGTTACACCATCATGAAACATTTCTTGAAGGACTTGCCTGTTTTCCCTACTTTGGGTAACCACGATACCTTCCCATACGGCCAACTTCCAGCCCAAAAATACACCAACCACTCTGAAGACCTGGAAGCCTCCAACTACCACTGGAACGAGGAGTTTTTAGCTGATTTGTGGACTTCTCAAAATTGGCTTCCAAAGAATTTGAGCTCTTCTATCAAGAATCACTATGCGGGCTTCTCCACTGAAACTGAAAGAGGATTGAAAGTCATTTCTCTTAATTCAAATGCCTACTATATCAAGAACATGTGGGCTTACATCGGATTGGAGCAAGACCCAGATATTTTTGGCCAATGGGAATTTTTGATCAATGAATTGGTTGAATCAGAAGCCAAAGATCAGAGAGTTTGGATCATCGCCCATGTTCCAATTGGTGGTGACGATGCTTTGCCAATTCAAGGTGAAATCTTCTCGAGAATCGTCCAAAGATTCTCTCCTTACACTATTGCAGGCATCTTTTATGGCCACACTCACTTGGACCAATTCAAGGTGTTGTACTCGGGTAGTACTAACACCACCAACGGCACCGAAACTGGCGATTTGGGTGAACCAATCAACATGGCTTGGGTCTCCCAGGCCATTACTCCTTTGGGTCCTTCCAATCCATCATGGAGATACTACCAAGTTGAGGACGAATCTTTCAACATCATCAACTCATACAACTATTACACCAAATTGAACTCTACCTTCGCCAACGATGGTGAAGAGCCTGAATGGTTGTACGAATACTCCCCAAGAGACGTTTACGACCCTGAAGGTGAATGGCCCCAAAATGCTCCTCTTAATGCTAGTTTCTGGGACAAATTTGTTGTTCAAAAACTCAACAACGATTCAGATGTTGAATTCAACCAAAAGTTCTCCGATATCATGCATCGTTTGGCTCCTGGTGCTCCAAACTGTACTAATGGAAGTGTCATCACTGACGATTGTTACAATGACAACTTCTGTTTCATCACTTCCTTCACTCCAACTGACTACTTGGACTGTCTTAGAGGGGGAAGTGACTAGATTGACTAGATTTTTAAAAGTTCGTTCGTCCCTTTTGTTTCGGTGATACTCAATATGATATTTATGCTTACAAACAGTAGTTTAGTAGATTCAACTCACAGGATTTGAAACGTATTTCGATGAAACTGTGCCGTGTTGGTTGGAGGAACTGGTTTCAAAGTCAGTGTCGATATTGTCCGGGTGGTAGTCTGCAATTTGCAGCCATTGCAGGATTTTCTTAGTTATTGTATATTTGCACAGCAAGGCCAAGGTATCAACTGCCAAGCGGTACAGAGGTCCAATTTTTCTCCTTGAAGGTTCATACTCGTGGAAAGATTAAAGGCTTTCTATGATCTTTTATAAAGCTGAATCGTATATTTCATAAAGCTGAATCGTATATTTTGCAACCATGACCTATTCATTGCAGCCGTCACCTTGGCTGCTCTTCTTTCTGTTTGCTTGTATCTTGGTGTCCATATGTGTTCTACAGCCATCTAGTTGAATGTGCTAGCGCTAGTGATGGCGTCGGAGCCATTCTCGAAGTCGTAGCTCTTTCCAAAGGTGCTCTTGTTGTCGGCCACCGCCAAGACCACCAGCGCCACGTCGGCCCGTGTCACCAGAACGCCCTTGTCTTTGGGGTCGGAAATGACACGTATCTTGCCAGTGCCTTCATCGTCAGTAAGACGAGTGGGCTTCAAGATGGTGAAGTCCAAGGAGTTCTTGAACTCGCCAGTCAAAATGCGGTCCGCATAGTGCTTTGCTATGAAATAGTTCCGGATGGCAGAGTCGTGGAACAGATCTCTGCTGTCGGCATGTACTGCGCTGACCATGATATAGCGCCTGACCTGGGCCTGGACGCTGGCCTCGAATGTCTTGACGGCGCCATCCAAGTCCACTTTGAGCAAGTCTTTCCCGCCTGAACCAGCGGTAAAAACGACGGCGTCATGTCCGGAAATGACGTCTTTCAACTGTTCCACGGAGGCTTCATCAAGAACTAGCTCCTTGGATTCCACTTTGCCCGAAGAGATCTTTGAAATGGTATTGGCTTGTTCTTGATTTCTGATAATTGCCGTAGCCTTGTATTGGGTGCTGGCAGCAATCTGCCTGATGAGATTCTGGCCCACTTTTCCGTGGGCGCCGAAGACGACGAGATTCTTCACTGCTGTCATTGTAATTGAGCTTAAATACTGAGTCGAAGGAAAAAAGTATGCAATTTCGTGGTCGCAAATTCGGTAATTTCGTCTTCCTTATATACTTTTTTGAAGGGTCGATGCGGGCTACTAACCTTTTCCATCTTTCATTAATAAGCTGTCACTATGCAAATCAATTGAAATATGAGTGAAAAGTTTTATTAATATTTGGCATTTCATGATTGAGGTTTCAATTCGAACTCACCGAGCTTATGTTTGCTTCTCTATGAATTCGAAAAGTTCCTTGATGGTTAAGTGTTATAGTTTCTTAAAGACTTCAATTGCTCATTTCTATCTTTGATTACTGGTTTTTGGAAGCAGATTGTAGGAGACTTGAGCTTGGCTAATTCTTTGAAATATTTCCTTGAAGAACCTCGGAAGAATTTCTCGAGTCACTAGCCCTCTCAGTAAGAGTCCTCGTGCAAATGACTGGAGAACCAAAGTTTTGTATCAATGGCCCCAATGGAAAAGTCAGAAATCACCAGATTCTTAGACTCCTCGAGAATCTCAAATCTTAAATCTTCCTTAAATTTCATGGCTCAAATCAGGCCAGAAATCGAATATCGGTATGTCCGATAATTACTTGATTGACCAATATATTCTATTAAATTTGTAAGTACATCGTAAATGGTCCTACATTGTCTCAACTGTGGATCAATAACTATTCTATCCCCTGTTCGATATCTCAATTTCCCCATTGGTCTAATGTGGCGCAACCTAAATCTTGCGACAAGCTAATAAGGGCTTGATTCCCCTTATCAACAGCCTATCGCCTATAGGCCCGATCCCAGATCAGTGGAGGGGAAAGGGGGCCACACATTTCCAAATTTGAATTTTTGCAACCACAGCTCCACAGCACAGCACCACAATTTGCAGCAATTAATAAGCACAAAAAAGTATAAAAGCACACACCAATCACGTATCTATAAATACTCAGCTCCAAAGATCTATAAATACTCAGATCCCCAGATCCCAGATCCACAACTTCTAAATATATACAGATAAAGACAAATGTCTCCAGTTGCCGCTGAAAGAGAAACGCAAACCGATATCGAGAGCACTGTGCTCAAGTTGGCAAAAGTTAAGCCCATTGGCCATCGTTTTGGTCAGACTGAGTTGATCTCAGGACCTCAGAAGAAATGGTTGGAGAAGCTTCCTGCCAGCTCCAGAAAAAGATTTGAGAAACACGGAATTGACTTGTCTCAAGGATACCCCGTGATTCCACAGAACGAAGACATTCCAAAGTTTGTGGACGAAGCGTTTGAGATCAGAAACAAAGACGTTCCACACATCGAACGTGGAAAGAATGCAGACCCAGAGAAGAAAGCTCTTTTTGGTGCCGCCAAAGAAGTCAAGCATTTGACCAAACACATCGGTACAGAGTTAGTCGGATTGCAATTGGCAGACTTGGACGACAAACAAAAGGACGAATTGGCACTCTTGGTGGCCGAAAGAGTGGTTGTCTTTTTCAGAAATCAAGATCTCTCGCCCCAGAAGCAATTGGAATTAGGGAAGTATTGGGGACAAGTGGAAAGACACCCCCAAGCACCACATGTGCCTCTTCCAGATGATGGCTCTGAAGATTCGGATAATGACATTGCCAAAGGCAGTGGCGTGCTGACCATTTGGCACAGCTTCTTCCGCGAGTACTTTGGATTCCAGAAAGGTTTCAGAGACAGAGCAGGCAACAAGTTGTGGCACACAGACTTGGTCCACGAGAGAAATCCAGCAGGTATCACCCACTTGCACCTTGATGCGATTCCTCAGACGGATGGTGACACTGCATGGGCACTGGGATATGGAGCTTACGACAAACTTTCGCCAGCTTTACAGCAATTCTTGGATGGAAAGAATGCAGTCTATCACTCGGCTCACCAGTACTTGGACAGAGAGAACCCATTAAAGGGACCCAAGTATATCGAAAGAGAGCACCCAATTGTGGTGACCCACCCAGTCACTGGTTGGAAGTCTTTGAACGTCAACCGCAGTATGACCTCGCGTATCGTGGGCTTGGAGCCCGAAGAGTCCAAGTTGATCTTGGAGTATCTCTTTGGAATCTACGAAAAGAACTTGGACATTCAGGTCAGATTCCATTGGCAACCAAACGACCAAGATTTGGGTGCTTCGGCCATTTGGGACAACAGAATCAGTCAGCACTATGCCATTCCGTATGATACCACCAGCGACTTGGACAAACGCCACGGAACAAGAGTGACTTCGTTGGCACCAGTTCTGTTCGACCCGGAGTCGAAGTCCCAGCGTGAGTCCCTTGGATTGCCTTTGTAGCAAGATTCAGAGAAAATTAGTGGAAGTCCTTTGGATGAGTATATTTTTATCAATGTATGGATTTGAGTAAGCTATTTGTAGTATTTTAGTAGAGGATTGAGCATTGCGATGGAAATGATGTGTCATGGTTGATTGGTATTTGAGTATTGTGGTTGACGGCAATTTGAATATTGTGGTTGAGTGATTTTGCTGAGCATTAGTTGAGCATTAGTTGAGTATTTTCGATGAGTATTGAGCGTTCTTGATGAGTGGATGATGATTCCAGCTACCGTGATCTATAGGGTTATGAGAACTATCAATACACTATTCTTGTCCCTCCATCATGGGATTGAATGTGGTTGGAGCATCAAAAGATGGATCGTTGGACGGAATGTAGACGGATCCTTCTGGTCTTCTGAACCCACCTCGGCCGCCTCTGAAACCCCCACGGCCTCTGCCTCTAAAACCACCTCTGCCTCTGCCTCTGCCTCTGAAGCCACCGCGAGGCTCGAATCTTCTTCTATCGTTTGAAGCGGCCTCCTGTCCCGCCTGGCCACCGTAGACCCCCCGGCCAAATTGTCTGCCTTCTCTGAACCCTGGGTCCAAATCAATCTCGAGGTTTTGGCCGTCAAGAATGGTGCCCTTCAAGTACTTCATGGCGTTCAACGAGCCATCCTCTGTTTTGTAGACAACAAAGCAAAAACCACAAGGCGTGAGTTTGACTCTATCGAGACCCATGATGATTCTTGAAATGGTACCACATTTGGAAAAGAGTTCGTGGATTTGCTCTTCAGTGGTGAAATGAGACAAGTTTCCGACGTAGATGGTTTTCGAATGAAGTGATTTCTCGAGGTTTTCGTAATTGTCTCGGCGAACAGCTTTTCTTATAAGATACTGGGATGGCTTGTCTAGACGCTCAGCTGAGTGGGCGTAGTTCTCCTGAAGAAGTTCCATGATGTAATGTATAGACTAGTACGAGAAATTGCAGCAGATGGAAGTATGCACAGAGTTGAATAATGTCGATGAAGCGAAAAGATGCTATAGTATTCCCTTTGAAAAGAAGGCGGTTATTTGTTTTATTCTCATAGTTTCTCAGGCAATTTTTCTTTGAGAACCAAATGAGATTTGAATTTCGAGACTCCCACATTTTACCAAAAAATGGGCCCGCAGAAAATTGCTCGTTCTAAAATGGGCCCGCAGAAAAATGCTCGTTGAAAAATAGGCCCTTTGAAAAAATGCTCGTTCAAAGTTCGCCCCGTTAAAAAAAGGCTCGTCCAAAATCGCCCCAAAATTCCCCAATCTTCAAGGCTCTCGTGCGCGTCTAATTTCCAAGCACGACTCCATCTATGAATATTTACTCAGATCCACATTATTTCGTAACTTGTCATCTACATATTCTTTGTGAATAGAAAAAATTCATGTTCAAACTACTGTTCAAAACAGGCATCAGGGCCGCCTACAATGTTCTGGAGAACCCCACGTTGTCTTCTGAACCATGGCTCGTATATCCCGCCAAACACCGCTCCAGCGGCAAACTAGTGTCAGTGTTTATCTTCGACAAGGCCAAATTCGAGGCCCAAGTCACCAAGATGGGCGGCATGTCCAAGAACCCGAAGGTGGTAATTGCTGAGTCTCTTGAGTTGCTTAAATACGAAGTCTCCCAGTTGACAAAACTAAGACACCCTCAAATTCTTACCATTCTCGAGGTCCTCGAAGAGACAAAGCTGAAATTTATCTTTGTCTCGGAACCTGTCACCGACACTTTGCTCACAATGGAGACTCGTCATTTGGACCAATTAAGCGTGCAAAAGGGCCTTTTGGAGGTCGCCAAAGGCTTGCAGTTTCTCCATTCCAACTGCTCCATCATTCACTTCAATCTTCAGCCCTCGTCGGTGTTTGTCAACCAGCAGGGCGACTGGAAACTTGGAGGCTTCAGATTCCTTCAAAACCTCAATGAAATATCTCCTCTGGAGAGAGACAATTTTTATATCATGAACAACTCATCAATTGTTCCCTTCTCTAATATCAATTTGAACTTCACTGCCCCAGAACTCATATTAGATTCTTCTCAAAAATTGGGCTTCCCAAATGATGTGTTCTCCCTTGGATGCATTATGTACTACCTATTCAACAAGGGCGAGAGCTTGCTTAATTGCTTCGACTCCAATAGCATTTCCGAATACAAACAAGAATTCCAAAAATTCGCCAACAAGTTTTATAACCATCGTGCCAACGAACTTAAATACTTATTGAAAGATGTTCCCGAACAAGCATATCCTCTTTTGTCACAGGTACTTGCAAGATACCCTTCGGATCGTATCACCATCGACCTGTTCATAGAATCTGATTACTTCAATGGTAGCATAATCAAAGCCATGTGGTTTGTTGATGAGTTTACAACCAAAACTTTAAGTGAAAAATTGATTTTCATGTCCGGTCTCTTGGAGTCTAGTGACGTATTGACTCAATTTCCATCTCATTTCAAAAATCAAAAATTATTGCCATTAATGGTCGACTTGGTGGTTAACGAATTGGCCATCTTGAAAGGTAAGAAGTTAGACCCTGAAATCAATGAGGTACTTACCAAAGCATTAACCATCATATTGAAGATTGGCAGGGATATCTCTGGTTTATCATTTCAAGACAAGGTTTTTGAACCGCTTTTCAATCAGAAGCAAAAACTTCTTATCAACGTTTCGGTGAACATAAGGCTAACTTTGATTGAAAATATGGACCTCTTACAATCGAAACTAAAGGAAAAGCAGTTTACCAATATGATCAAAGATTTGTCCGACATTTGCTTGACTTCATCATCGCTGGAGGCTGATTCACAAGCTGATCAGATCAAACTACAAGATTTATTTCTCTCAAAAATTGCTCTTTTTGTCGACAAATTGGACTTTCCATATATTAAAAACTCATTGTTCCCTTTGCTTTGCCAAGTTTTCAAAACCACCACCATTTTGTCAACAAAGCTAACAACCATCGATACATTCCAGCTGTTGGTCGAACACAAAGTTATTGACAAGATAATTGTCAACAGTCAATTACTTCCAATATTCAAGAATTTGAAGAGCAGAGATAAGAGAATCGTTGGAAAGACATTGGTATTTTTCGTTAAACTAAGCCAAAGTGAACATGTTGCTTTGGACTTGGAGTCCTTGGTCGACACGGTGTTATCACAATGCTTTGTTCTAGCCTTCGGATGCAACGATTGCAATCAAGCAGAGTTTAAAGAGTTCATGGAGTCAATCAATAAGATTCAGCAAGGACTTATTGACAAAAAGACATCGTCTTTACCAAAATCGAATGAATCAGAGAACAATTTCAGCTCGCTCATCAACACTCAAAAAATCACTCAAAAGGAAGAGAAGACTATTAAGACAATGCCAATGCAACCGGATAATCTCAACGCCAGCTTAAGCGATCGAATGGCTGCCAGAGGCAAACAAAGTCACTCAAAGCCCCAAACCAAACCCCAAATCAAGCCACAATCGAAACCATTTTCACAGAGCAAACCGCCACCAAAGAAGCCTTTGAACTTTGGCGCCACCAACAACCAGCACAACAACTTACTCAACACCTTGAACAATACCTGGAGCCAGCGAGAGCAGAGCAATGCTGACGATGAGTTCCAGGACTTCCAGAAGGCAGAACAGCCCATTAGTCTGCCAGCTTTGCAACCCATGAACCAGCGAAGCCAGACGACGTTGCAGCCCGTGAACCAGCAAAACCAGACGACTTTTCAACCCATTAACCAGCCTAAGAACTATCCCCCCGGATTCAACAACATGGTGCTTACGCCAAACGGCAGTGGCCGTAGTACACCCCAGAATTCTGCCTCATCCAACAAAAATTCAGACTTACTAGACCTCTTATAGGTTAAAACTATTCGATGCATTTATTTACTGTAGAGTTGACTGAAAAAAATTTAGCAGCCAAATGCGCACAGCTCTTAATTTTCTTGTCACATTTCTTGCTACTTCTTCTTTTTAACCATAGACATTTAAACGAGAGCCCATCGCTGGAACATCTTGCAATCCGTCTCCTCCGAAGAAGATTCTACTCTTAGAATATCTTTGAATTTTGATAACTCAGCTATCATTAAAAATGGGCTACCCAGATCCAATTAAAGCCATTAGTCGCCACCTTACGCCCAACATTGTGGTGACAGCATGCCAGTTCACACGATTCAACAAGGTCAATTTCGGGGCCAGAATGGCACTCTTCAACTACGACAACTCAGTGATTGTTTGGTCGGCCATTCCTTACGGCGACTCAGTAGTAGAGGCCCTCAAACAATTGGAAAATGACAACGTCACCCATTTAATTATCCCGGACAAAGAACACACCATGGCCGCAGTGTCCTTCAAGGAGAAGTACCCCGATCTCAAAGTCATCGCCATGGAAACCGTTGACTTGGGTCCTTCGTGCCCTATCGACTACACGGTCACCTCCAAGCACGGTAATCGCTTGATTGACGCCAATGGCTTGGAAGAGATTGGAATCAAGGACTCGGTGATTCTCAAGAACTTCCAGTTCGTGTACCTTCCGCACCATGCCAATAAGGAGCTTGTGATGTATGATGTCAACTCCAAGACTGTGTTTGAGGCCGATTTATTGTTCAATTTGGGTGCAAAGAACCCTGAGCAGTTCAGTCCGGGGACCGGGGCTCCCGCTCTGTTCAAGCCTTTTTCCGGCTTGTCTTTCATTGCCGGATACTTGAACCCGAACAACTGGATGGGTCGCGTCTTGCAACAGAGAATCGCCAACGTCAGCCAGTCTGCTGAAGGTCTCAAGGCAATCTACAGTTGGGATTTCGACAAAGTCGTCATGTGTCACGGGGATATTTTCGAGTCAGGGGGTAAGGAGGCATTCAAGAAGCTATTCGGAGGGGCTTTAAATTAGGTTCGACAATAGGGTCTGAGACATTGTGGAGTTCGGGGTAAGGAGGTTTTCAAGAGATTGTTTGGGATTGTTGAATTATTAGTGTATGTTTTATGTTAACCATATTTTATAAGACAATGTTATGATGTGAGTATGAATATATAATCATATGAGTAGGAATATATAATGATACAAGTAGCTACTCTGGCTTACATATTGTACGATACCAGTGCTCTTAATTTCTCTACACGCTCATGGTTCCTTCTCCATCTCTCAGTGAACACCCGCTACTTCGTTCCTTCATGAACACTCGCTTCTCCGTCTCTTCGTAAATACTCGCTTCTCCAAATTTGCCTCAATGGAATATCAACGCCAGATCGCATTCTTGAACCTCTGTCTGAAAACATCTAGTGTTTCGATATATTTGTCCATAAGGACCCTTTGTACAGTGGCTATTCACTGATAATCCACCAATTAATATACAACAGCATCGAACAATAGCATGGCATTAAATTAACACACATTGGACAATGGCGAATACAAGATTAATTTGCCCCATGAATTTTCTCACTTCTTATTGTTTTCCACAACACTTTGCACTACATACTTTTCCTACCCAGCTACTCCCAAACCCACTACTTCTAACAAAATGAGCTATCCCGACCCACTCAAAGCCTTTAGCCGCATTCTTGTTCCCAATGTTGTGGTGACGGCGTGCGGATTCTCCAATATAATCAATCTCGGCGCCAGAATGGCCCTCTTCAACTACGACGACTCTGTTGTTGTGTGGTCTCCCATTCCCTTCGGTGAAGCAGTGGATGATGCACTCAAGCTATTGAAGAATGACAATGTCACCCATTTGGTGGTTCCCAACAAGGAGCATACCAAGGCAGTTGCCTCTTTCAAGGAGAAATACCCCGGACTTAAGATAATTGCCCCGGAAACTGTCGACTTGGGCCCTTCGTGCCCCGTTGACTACAAGTTCACTTCCAAGCAGGGCAATCGGTTGATTGACGCCAAAGGAATGGAGGAAATTGGAATCAAAGAACTGGTGATTCTCAAAAACTTCCAGTTCGTATATCTTCCCCACCACTCCAACAACGAGCTTGTGACCTACGACGTGAACTCGAAGACGGTTTTCGAAGCAGACTTGTTGGCCAACTTTGGCTCTCCCAATCCGGAACAGTTCAGCCAACAAGCCGGCTTTCCAGCGCTGTACAAGCCTTACTCGGGACTCTCTATTTTTACTCGCTACATGAACAGTGACGGCTGGTTGACCCAATTTTTACTCAGGAGATTGGCCAATATTCCGAAGTCTGCTGATGGACTCAGAGCCATTTACAATTGGAACTTCGATAAAGTGGTGATGTGCCATGGTGATGTCATGGAGTCAGGTGGAAAAGCAGCTTTCGAAAAGATGTATGGACTGGCATTGGAGTGATCGATTATACGAGATGTACTCAAGTCCAACATTCACACAGATTAACCAGAGCAAATAGAGCATCCATAAGCATTGATGTTGTCGAACACACCTACAACGTATATAGTGTTATCTATTGAATTTCAACTGCTCGCACCACCAATAATTGTAATTGAATTTTCACCCGAATCGTTAAATTAGCAGGCTTGATCACGAATATTGAAAACATTGGTCTCATATGTGAAAGAGTTTCCGAGCAAGTCATTCTCTTTTCCACAAATTTGCCCATGATTGAACAGCCTCTCCAATAATTCCATATTTCCAGTGATGCCTTCGGTAATTTTTCGACCCCACAAACAATTTGCACCCGATATCCGCGGAAATATAAATACTGAGACATGGCCAGTTTTCAACTACTTCATATATTCTTACAACTTATTCTTTCTGATAGACTCCCTAGACTCATAGACTTGACTGTTCTACACCATATCATAGAATCAGTGATTTTCAACATAGAGCCTCGCTCGCTAGCCTAACAGCTCATTGACATTAATACCTTTCCCATATTTTATCTTTTCCCAACTTCCAATGAAGGTAGAGACACAGCTCAAAGAACACCCAGTGTACCAGCTCTACTCGGGGCTCTACGATGAACACCTGAAAAACAACTCGCACGGAGCGCTCCTCGAAGAGAGCATATGGCCCATGCTCACCGGTGAAACCTTGGTGGGCGAGGGCAAGATCAACTACAGAGGACTGTCGTTTTTCGTGGTGGACGACAAGTTTCTCAAGGAGTACAAGGACATCGAAAGCTTGAACCCGAGCGATAACAACGCCAGCTACACCTTCTTCCACTTGGGAAACAAGCTCCTGGGCCACCAGAAAATCATCCACGGTGGTCTCTTGGCCACGCTCTTGGACGAAATCACCTGCCGATTGGCTTTCCAGAACTTCCACTCGAAGAAAGGTGTTACTGCCAACTTAAACATCAACTACAAGCAGCCGTGTTACGTCAACACGTTTGTGCTCCTCAAATGTGAGATAATCCGCAAAACTGGCCGGAAATGCTGGGTCCGTGGGTCCGTGTACAAGCTTGATCTAGAAGATGATGCTCTCAACAACCCATCGGTGGAATTGGTCGAGTCCAAGCTGAACTTGCTCTCGGAAGCCGAGGTATTGGTCATTGAACCTAAGTGGGTTCATGAATTGCAAAACGGTTCGGTCTGATCTATTTATCGTGTATACTAATTCTATAAAACTTGAGTTCCTTGAACTCTACTTTGTCCAATTTCCATCTTAGCACTTTTGGCACCAAATTGAATGGCTCTCTTCAACTCGTGCTTGACCCAGTCTAGCCCCATGCATTGAGCCACTTCTCGTAGAATCCACTTTCTAACAAAAGTTTTGACTTGCTTGGTCTGTTTCTTGCTGGTCTTGAGCTCCCATTGGTACTTGAGTTTGAGATTGGGCTCAATGCAATTGATGGCGTGGTTTATCACCTTGTTGTCTAAATACGGATATCTTAACTCCTTTCCCCAGCTCGATATTACCCTGTCGTCTCTGCCGAGATTGCGCTCGTAGATGACGTTGATATCATGGATGAGTGACTGGCTGAGTTCTTCGTATTTCGATGTTATATCCTCCTGACAGGTTTCAGTAGTGACTTCATTGAAAATGGCTTCATGTCTCGAGTAGCCAGCAAAGAGCTCGTCAGCTCCTAGTCCCAGAAAGAGGACCTTGGCCTCAGATGTGTAGTTGTCGCAAGTAACAGTGTGTGCATGTTCGTTGGCTACGAATTCCTCATAATTCACTGAGGAATCGGCCAAGTCAGTGCACTGAGCATTTGTGGCTCTACTGGCGAAGTAAAAAGCTATGGCAATGGATAAGTCCATCTCTGTGTTGGCGGGATACATGAGCTTTTCGACTCTCTTCTTGTGAATAAGCCATTCCCTATACTGGACGTTTATTTCAACCAATTTGATCTTGAACGAGTCAGTGTTGTACTTGTGGGCAAGATGGAACCACGACTTCTTGCTCAACTGTCTATCTGGAGACTCTGAAGCCGAAAGGCTGGTTCTCGGGTTGTCAAATCCCACTGTCATTAGGTCTAGAACACCTGAAGCTCCGTTTTTCGAGATGTTATCGCTTATCATTGCAGCCACAATGGTACAATCCAATCCACCACTGAATAGCACTCCGATATGGGTAGAGCCTTTCAGATTAAGCGGATGTATGGTGTTTTGTCTCACGAGACATGCTTGGTTCAACACCAGGTATAACCCGGTTGTCTTGTAACTCTCTTCATCGTGGGACAGGGAAAGAGGACTGAAACGGATTTTTTGAGGATGATCGTCACTCCAGAGTTTCTCGTAGGGAACCTTTCGGACACTTTGCTGCTTGATGTCAAAGATATGAATCATCGAGCTATCGACTTCATCGTAGCTTTCCCGTGACTCGTCAGTAGGAGGTAATGACGATACTATAAGGCCCTGGGCAACACTGAACAATAGTGATCTCTTCCCTACGTAGTCCTTGCCAAAATAGACAATGTTTTCACGAGTGTCGAAGAGCACATAGGCAAATTCGCCTTGTAATTCAATGATGGTGTTTAGCACTGCCTGTTGCCTTGGAAGACGGGCACAGTTGGTAATAAGCCTGTCCATGACAAACGCTGTGTCGTTAGTGTTAATACAGGCGTCGTTGTAGAGCTCACCGTTGAACTGGAGCACGAATCCATCGTGCCAGACGGGCTGTTTGCTGAAGGGCTGTCTCAACGAGAGAACTGACGAGAAAAGCTGAACATATTGACCGCTGGACTCAAAACTTTGATACTCAACATAGTCGGGGCCCCGAGACGCTATCCGCAGCATCATGTCAGAGAATGGTGAAGCTTTTGACAGCACCAATGGCTCTTGAATGTTGGATATATCTTCAATTTGTCTCTCGATGGCTTCGCGTTCATCGAGCACCAGCTGGTCCTGCTTCTTTCTGATGACATTGTTGATCTTGACCAATTTTTCGTTGAGCTGCCGGAGCACGTCCAAGTTGTCGAGTTTCAGCTGGTCGCTGGGCGAGAGAACAAGATCTTGCTGTAAGTTGGGCCCTATGAAAACAGACTGTATTTGACCGGGATCAGAGTTCTGGTACTTCAAAATCCCATCTTGTTCCACGAGCTGGTCCGCAATCTGTGTTGGATGCTCCCTCGACTGGGTTAGCGAGAAGAGGATTCCACACATG
This sequence comes from Hyphopichia buzzinii, assembly GCA_030556945.1. Taxonomy (NCBI): domain Eukaryota; kingdom Fungi; phylum Ascomycota; class Pichiomycetes; order Serinales; family Debaryomycetaceae; genus Hyphopichia; species Hyphopichia buzzinii. The sequence continues at coordinate 58,461 of JAKTUZ010000044.1, read as the reverse complement.
GAGTTCTTTTATAGGATAAAGTGATGAATTTATGGCATCGCAAGATTTTTTGCGAACGATTTTGCAGCACTACAAGATGGTGATATTGAGGATGGAGTTAAATATGGATCGTGAAGTTGACAAATACAATTTTAAGTTAGTTGAAGTTTTGTCGGTTCTACGTTGTTGTGATGAATACTGGGTTCAATTAGTCTAATGCTATGAATTCTCGGAAACTCCGTCTCCTCCGCTTCCCTTTATCTCTCTGAAAATTTGCTTACCACTTCTCCTCTGGGTTCTTCTTGAACTCCACGTAGTCGTCCCACTTGAAAACACTGACCTCTGTCTCGTTCTCAATGCCCAACTCCCACAAGCTCTTATCGTCTCCAGCGACCTTGTTGTTGCTGTTATCGCAGTAGATAACCCACCCTTCATCGTTATCGAAGTTTATCACCAAGTTCATGGACTTGGACCCGTGTGCCTTGGTGTAGATCTTAACGGAATCATATTCAACGTTTCTGTATGGTCTCATTCCACCAGTGGTGTTGATGATGGTCCTTACTTGCTCGAGTAACTGCTTTGGTGTGGTTTCCTTCAAGTTTATTGACTTGAAAATGTGGTTTTTGACATTTCTGTATGGGAATGACTTGATGATACGAACCGTGAGCACAGCATCAGTGGCAGGTCTCACGTTCGAAGTCAATGGCTCCTCCATGTCGAAATCGGTCATTTGAACTAATTTTATATGGCGTTGGTGTTATCAAATATTTGAAAATTTTGCTAAATAATTTATATTCATGGTCGTGTGGGCCTCTATTGCAACACACCATTACATTTTTTTAGCAGCTATTACTGCAAATTTAGGCCATTAGTATATTAAATATTACACGAAGAATTGAATACATAAGTTCGTAGATGGCTATTAGATCTTGAAACCATACGCCATCTTGTCAATGAGTTCAGTTAAGTTGTATAATTTGCCAACGTTTCCCATTAATTGACCACCAACTTTCTTGGTCAACCCGTCAAAAAGCGAGTTGGAGTCGTCGCTCTCGTCGGAGGGGTAGTGGATATTGAAGTCGCTGTCGCTCCGACTGACTAAAGTTCTTGTGGGTATCAAGTTGATGAAAGCTCGCGAAATAAGCGTGGAAGTCGAATCTTCCGGATCAAGCATCTTGTTGATGAGTTGAGTTACTCCAACAAAGGCAAGATTGTTTAGCTTCACACCGCTTAATGCTTCTTCGTCGAGTCTCCTTCTGAAACTTTCAAATGGCGTCACCGGCATTTCTGTCCGAACCGGCGAACAGTCATGAAGCTCCTTCCCAAGTGCCTCGAGTTGCACCTTGAGCTCCATTGGAGTGTGGTCTAACCCAAGGCTTCTCTGGAAGTAGTCAAGCTTGTAGGTGATGGCAATGAGATATTCAAACTTGTTGATGTAGTCACAAATGACAGCTTTGGCTGCCTTGTCTTCAGTGTGAAGTTGTGTCGATAAAAAAGTCAAGTGGGAGTTGAAGTCGGCAAGTTCCATCACCTTCGCCACCACTTGAAGCACCTTTGTGGTAGCTTGTTTTTCTAGATCGTTCAAAAGTTCGAACTTTTCCACGAGTGACATTAAGCTCAACGATTTAGGGGGTTGGTAATCGCTATTGATCCCGACTAAAGACAAATTGATGGATATTGAATTTAATAGCTTTGTGAGTTCAGGGAAATCTCCATGGGAATAGCCCGGTTTTAGCTCAGATTTGAGCACTTCAAGCTCTGTCATAATTTTCACCAAAGTGTTGAGCATCTGCTCGACGTTACTGAAGTTTTCGGGTGTGGCTGGAACCAAGTTGCTGGCCTCTGAGTTTTTGGTGAAGGTGTTGAGAAAAATATTGATGTTATTCACAATAAGTCCACAGTTCTCTTCATTCAAGTAGTTAAGATCACCAGAGAGCTTGAGTGTGTTGGAATTGATCCGATTAATAAGTCTGAGGGATTTGGTCTCATATTTGTTTCTCAATTTGACGGTGTCTATTACTGTTTGCATGAACAAGTTGAAGTACTGTGCTTCTTCTGACTCTTGGTCAGATACCTTTCCAACAGGGACCTCCATTTCTGGTACATGAGCCATGGTTTCCTCCCAATTGACTTCAAAACACTTGAACCATTCAAGGAGGTAAAATATGTTACATTTTTCATCGGGCACCAAGCAGAGAAAGTCTTCTATATCGGCAAGTTGAGGAATATTGAGGGTTTCAGTGGCTATTTGCAAGATTTTTGACATGTTTTGAACTTTCTTTCCTTCGATTGAAAAGTCGGAATAGTTAATCAAATGTGGCACGTAGTGATGGAGAATGGAAGCAAATATAAGGTCGGGGCGACTGACCTCTAAAGACCAGTCTCTATTGAAGTTCGACACAGAAGGGAGGGCCTTCTTGTGGGCAATGTCGTTGCACCAGGTAAGTAAGATGGCTTTGATTTGTATCAAAGAGTTGGCATCACTCTTGCGTGCCAAAGTGTTGGATGTGGCATAAATGAAAATCAGCCATATGAGCCCCAAGATCAACTTTAAATTGCCTTCAACGATGTTGTCGGCCGAGATGTTGCACATGGGGATCTGGCACACGAGGTTCAAGTACTGGAGAAAGTCGTTGATGTTCTCGATCTTCTGGAGGGTAAATGTCGGTTTTGCATAGACAGGGGTCAATATGTAGTTCGTCGATCCGGTTTCGGTGTTGATGGAGTTGATTAACTCAATAAGAACCAACCCGTCTTGCAAGTCAGTGACCAAGCTCTCGACTGATCTGTTCTTCAAGCACGAATTAATCCATCGAACCATGGTCCGGTGCTGTGACTCAACCCAATCTGCTTGTTTCGACATGGTGCTAAGGATTCGGAGCTAAAGACTGGTCAACACTGTAGATGAAGAAACCTAAAGATATGGAGGAGCGAGTGTTTATTTGTATTGATTTTACCGAAGCAAAAAAATCAAGATTACAATCACGCAGTAACAATGTAATCAGGATAATGCGCTATACCGACGGCAGCAGGAGGATACTTTGGAGAAATTCGTGGATAAAATCGTGGATTTAATCTTAGCAATCGGACAAAGTTAGGACCAATATGACGAAGCGAATATGACGAGGCTATGACTGCTTTGACAAGGTTATGTGCTAGTGGTACGCTGACAGGGTTCAAAAAAAAGAGTAGAAATAATTTTGAAACACGTCTAAAACTCGTCTAACTTTGCAGTAAAATACGCGTCTCGCGCTAAAAGATGATTGTGCTTATATAATTTAGATGCGTTTGGATGCGTGGTGTACAGGTGTATATCTGTGATTGATACATTATGCTAATTATGAGCTTATATACACTATGTCTTCAACTTGAAGAAAGGGTGGTTCATTGCCTCTCTGGCAGTAGGGCGCAATTGGTGGTCGTAGGTCAAGAGCTTGTCTATCAAGTCAACCACTTCGTTGGAAATTAGATGTTGGTTTTCGTTGCTGATGAAATGCGACCATGGCTTTCTGTCATAGTCCCCCAAGATAGAGTCATATTCTTCACTTAATCTTATACCGTACTTGTTAACGTAATTCATCAAGTCCTTGGTACCCAAGACCTTGGCGATTTGCACCAACTGGTCGTTGTTGGAGTCACCTCTGAAGAAAGGCTCTTTCTTGAAAATGATGGCTGCTAACATACAGCCAACAGACCATAAGTCCAATGAGTAGTCGTACTGTTGCAAATTGATTAACAATTCAGGGCCCTTGTGATAACGAGAAGCCACTCTGACATTGTAATCCATACCCGCGTGATAGAATTCAGCCAAACCCCAATCGATCAACCTTAATTTCTTACTGTGAGGGTCAATCATGATGTTCTGAGGCTTAACATCTCTATGGATGATACCCATGGAATGTGAGTATTCCAAGGCAATCAACAATTCATTGAAGTAGTACTGGATGTCGCTCGTGGTAAATTTAGGATATAACACTCTGAAATCAACGTTATTAACTCGTTCAAAAATCAATGCAGGTATTTTACTTTGTTCGTCCTTGACAATGTCCAACAATCCAATGACATTTGGACCCCCGGTTAAATTTTTCAAGATTTTAACCTCTCTGTAGATCTTCTTCATTTTAACTGGTTTCAATACTTTGATAACGCAAGGTTCGTCATTTATAACATTAATTCCCTGAAATACTTCAGAGTACTTCCCCCTACCGATTTTTGAAATGATTTCGTAGTTGTGGATTTGACCCCATTCTATTTTATGGTTTTCATAATCCCAGTATTCGGTTGGCTTGGTCTTATTGACATCAGCATATATTCTGGCCACTGAATACACTTTAGAACTAACACTCATTGTTGTTTGATTTAATAAAGTTGCATGCGATTGTTGATTAATTCAGTTTTCAGATTTATTTCTTGAAATGCAATATTAAAATCGGAATCTACCACCTTCTTCGGGTCTCAACAACTCCAATATCTTGTTATATTCTATAAGTGTTTATCAGTTAAAAGTTGTGATAATTTTTTAAAGGCGTTGGAATTATGAGAAGAGAAAAGAAATTTTGGAACAACACACACGACCTCCCTCTATCAAGATCTCTCAAGAGTAAGAAGTATGAACACAAATAACTGCTGATTTGTTCACCAAAATGTCAGTTCATGTGTCGACATTGTCTTTAAAACATACAGAAAATACCAGTGATGTGGTTTTGGATGTTCAATTATGGCTGAAGGCCATTATCACTGGTCCTTTAAGTTATTACGAAGGTAGCTGTGGTCAGCTAGTGTCTTACGTGAATTATCGACTAATTCCTGTTTACCTCGTGGCTTCTGTTATCGGTGAGGTGTATTCGAACAGCGATGACACTAATGCCTACTTTAAGGAACATTTGCTAAGAAAATGCTTGTGTCAAGGTGAAAATATGGGCATGCTTTTCAAAGTTAATGAAACGTACCTTGTGTTCTACGTGGACTTTGAACTGCTGGTGGTGATTAAATGCTTTTCGATCAACTTCGAAGTTTTGGAATTGTTGTTGAAGAACAAATCTTCATACTCAGAAGATGGAAATTATTTCGTCAGCTACAATGATAACCCGCCCGATACAGCTCAAGATGACAATGCAATCTTCGACAAAGTGATACTCGACAAGAAACGAATGGGTAGTAAATCCCAATCACCCCCAACCGCTCCAGTTTCAATGCCTCAGGCATCTTTCATCCCTTTGACCAATCAAGAGCAAGTGAATCAAGCTGTGAATAAAGTCATCTTGTCGGGTTTACGACTTCGAGGACTTTCGAGTAAAAATGATAATATCAGCAGTAACGAGAGGATTGCAATCAAGGAAATGTATCAAATGACCAGAAAGTCAACACTTTTCGCCTTGAGAAAGTATAACTATACTTTCAATAACCTGACCAAGAATCACTCTGTCAAACTCAACGACATTCAAGATATAGTAGAAAGATTATTAGATGTGTTCGTGGATATTGATTCTGAAGCCAAGTAATGAATTACGACTAGAAAAATATAATTTAATGACTTATGATTATTTACAAGAATTAATATGTACTAGAGACTTGCGAAGTCAACAACTTTACTTTCGTGATAATCGTTATATCTTTTAGAGGAAGCATTTTCAGCCTGCTTCTCTAAAGCACTCTTACGTGAGCTGACATTGACCCTGCTTGATTCTTTCAAATGATCGAACAATAAAGACTTGTTGAGTAGCAAGTAACCTCTTTTCTCCTTGCTAGAGTAGTATTTGATATCTCTTTTGTGAGTTGGTCTGGCTTGTAAAGGCAAATAACCTTTCTTTAACCAAAATCTTTCTGGATTCACATGGGCTTGTAATCCCAAGGTGCTATGGTAGACACTGGTAAACTTGTATCCAATGCTGTTTATACGTCTGATAATTGATAATGAAGACTTGGATGCCTCGACATTCAATGGAACATTATAGGTCTCTCTACCTCTACCCAAAATTTTGACACCATCATGTAAGGCACCAGTGATAAGGCCGCATTTTTTCATGACGTTGATATTCAAAGTTTCGCCTTCTTTTAATGGGATTCTGCCATTATTCCAGAAATCTTGGATTCTTTCCAAGTTAATTTCGTTATAAGTTTTAGCATGAACTCTCTTGAATCCGGTGATTGGGAATCTTTTCCAATAAGGAGTTTGACCACCCTCGAAAAGTTTTGGAACTTTTCCACGAGCTTTTTGACCCTTTTGACCTCTACCGGATTTTCCACCTTTACCTGCTGGACCTCTACCTAATCTTTTATAACCAAAGACTGAGCCCTCATTTGGCTGTAAATGTCCCAAGAACGAGATCGACCGAACAGAACTTATTATGCTGGGTTTCTGGAAGTTTCTGAAAGCACTCGTGGCGCTTTGAGACAACCCGAACGAACCCTTGTACATGCTGAACATCTTGTGACTGATTCTGAGTGTATTGAAGAGATTGAAAATTACGCTGAAAATTTTGGTGAGAGTCGTGCACCAGAAAACATTCGTACGTGTACAAACCACATTTGGGTACATTAAGGTCGAAAGTACCAATTGAAGCAGTAAAAGATGATTTATTGACTGACGAAGTTATTGAAAGAAGTCGGAATAAACGTAAGGATATCTGGGGAAATCTTTGGTGCTCAATTATTCTCGAGTTGAGGAATTACCGGGTGCAAATTAGGGATGCTGAGATTCATGAAGAACGATAGACACCAGTAACGAAGCTGTAAGTAGTTTGTTCTTGATCGGTGAAAACTCTGGATACAGCCCTGAAGAGTGGAAACGGCGAATATACGTGAGTTAGCTACAGAAAGTTTTCAATTAACATTCAATTTGTCACCAAGAGAAAATCTCGACTTGGTTGCATGCCATTAGTTAGACAACAGCTATGTCGCATTACCAATCAGCTCACAAAAAACTTGTTTGGTGCAAAGTTCTTTTAGATTGAAACGGCTGTGTTTCGTGAACTATTTTTCTTCCCGTAAATATGTAGTATGATAGTGGTAAAGTAGTTTTGAAAGAGCCCCGTACTCAATCTCATGTTGCTTTAGTGGCTTTTAAATTGTGCTCTGAATTTGATTTTCCCTTTTTCAATTTTTTTCAATTTTTGCATTTTCCTCTGAAAACTCCCCAAAAGTTATCTTTAATTAAAATTTTTGCTGCAAAAACTCAACTGTAGTGAAAAAATCGTAAAATGAAACGTTGTGGCTTTTGATCGACTTAGACGTTGTTCTATAATTCAAAAGACCCAAGCCATTTCCATTGCTATCGAGCAATACACAACCATCACTGGACACAGGAATTCCTCTCCACGATCTTTAGACTCAACGTTTGGATCCACTAACCATATCTACACTGTAATCCGCTAATACTTTAAACTGCAATCTTACTTTTAAACGCACTCCCGATGGTAATGCCTCTTTCAAAGTTAAACAGTTGGTTCAGTGGATCGAGTGCTTCCCGGTCAAATATTGCTCCCGCTTTTGTCTCACAAGAAAACACTAAACTACATCACCCAGCGGTAGGCCAGAAAGTCAAATTTAATATTTTTCCCCCCGGACTTACCTATTTGAGTGCCTTTCCGTAACCAAAAAGACCTCCAAAATCCACGAATTACCACACTCAAAAGCCCCCGGAACTTTAAGGTGGGAGTGGCGCTTAAATGCAGGACGCGGCTCTCTCGCAAACAAAATAGAAAGGCAAAGCCTTTATGGCCAAGTTGGTAAGGCACCTCACTAGTACCGTACACCAGTACAAAAGCAATGAGGAGATCGTCAGTTCGAATCTGGCTGAAGGCATTTTTTTTTGATTATTCGCCGGTCTCAGATTGAAATAAAATCAATCTTTTGATTCATTTTACTTTACATCAACTTACTTTTTTTTTAAGACAACATGCCAGATAAAAGCGAAGAAGAACTCCAAAACTTATGGGACCTTTTCAAGGACAGCCCTGAAGACATACAGGAGAGAAGGAAGGAAGCCACGAAGATAGCTAATGAGAATAGATTGTCTTCGTTTCCATCAGAAATATCAATTATGACAGCATTTGACGAGATACTACTGTGCTTCTCATTGGGAGGGCAGTTCAAAAACTACTACAGATACGGGGAATACTCAGACTGCAAGAGAGAGCGATCCAAGTTCTGGTTTGCATTGGCTAATGGATCATGGATGGATAATAAAGAGGTTGACATAGACGAAGCAGCCATTAAGCCGAAAGAATTGAACAGGAGAAGAAAAATTCAAGAGTTTTATAAACAGAGGCTACTCGAAGACAAGGCCAGAGGTAGCTCCGAAGATATATGGTCGGTCAGGGATAAACCATTAGTGAATCCATTTGGTAAAAAATAATTGTACATAGAAATTGGAGACAAGTTGACTGAGTTCATTTACCAGTATTGGTATATTTATATTATAGCTATAACACAGAGAGCCTCAGAAAATGTAGTGGTGGAGAAAGCCTCAAAAATAATGGTCGAGAAGGCCTGGGGAACTACAATGTAATAACATATTCGGAATAAGTTAGGGTCTATATAAACTAGACTCTGAGTAAAAGTACCTGCTATGAGATCCGATGAGTGGAGTTTGTGATCAAAGTTTTTATAGAAGGAGACACATCCTTACATTAATATACAGCCTTTCTTTTCTGGTTCGTTGTCATTGGCACCCTTTGGTTTGGCATTGAGAGCACATCTGGCAGCTTCAGAGAATGCTTCATTGACACCTCTATTCTTCTTTGCGGAGCACTCCAAATATCTCAAAGCGCCAACCTTCTTGGCCACAGCCAAACCTTCGTCGTAGCTAATAAGACGTTTTGATTGTTGATATGGGTTTTGTTGGTAAGGGTTTGAGCTGTCGTCTTCGCCTGGTTGTTCGCTGCCATCTTCAGCAGATCTCAAGTCACACTTCAAGGCAACAAGAACCAATTTGACGCCCTCACAGTGGTCAGCAATTTCTCCAACCCACTTGGACTGGACATTCTCTAAGGAATCAGGCGAATCAATCGAGAAACACAACATGATGCAATGGGTGTCTGAATAACTGAGAGACCGGAGTCTGTCAAACTCTTCTTGTCCAGCAGTGTCCCACAAAGATAATTGGACCGATTGTCCATCAATGAAGATATCATGAACGTAGTTTTCGAACACAGTGGGCTCGTACACTTGAGGAAAATAACCTCTAGTGAAAACATTCAACAACGATGTTTTACCACAAGCACCATCTCCTAGAATGACGATTTTACGCTGAATGGTCTTCTGACCACCTCCACAGATTGGCATCTTGAATGATTAACGAAGGAGTAAAGAGGCGTAGATAAAAACACATAAATCGCACTCGAATCAAATCACTTTTTCTAGACGAGTTCGCGAAGGTTGCGACAGAATTGACGAATATTGGCTGCAACCGATGTAAGCTGTGCTGTTGTAGTTGCTTGCCAGTATCTGTTACTACCGTGCTGTATGCAACGTAATTGTAAATGTAGTTCTTCACTGGGATATAGTAATTATGCGGATTGCTTGTGTCGAAAGCATTTCCTATTGTAGTACCTCAAACACACGTACTGACCTGATTAATCGCTCACCATGAGGGACCACTTGATACCCAAGATCATGATTCTGTTTGTACAGTCATACCTGTCTCATCATACTTGTTCTTCGAAAAGTCGAAGATCTTCAAAATCTAAATTGAAATCTACAAAACCTGAACCTTTAAACAAAACCCACACCGCGGCCCAAATCTCATCTCATCTGAAAAATTTGAACCATCTCCAAAATACTACTCTAATAATCTAGCTCAAAACTTTTTATTTTCTCTGGGAACCTCCTTATTGCATAGCTCCACACACACTCGAAAGCATATCACACGCATAGCTACCATCTGGCTGATTTCGGGCTCTCCTATTCTGTATTTCATCCCCATAGTCAATAATTATAAGTTCTGGCCATAATGTCCCTTATAACCTCTGCATTTGACTCCACAAATACCCACATTGCCAGTGCCGTGGTCGCCCTCGACACACATCAGATCCGTGTCCAGGCCGTGGACCCGCTGGTCTCGGCACTCAACGCCTCGCTTGCACTTGAATCAGGCCTCAAAGTCTCATCCATCTCCTGGGTTTCAGCTGATTTAGAACATCCTTTGGTAGCTGTAGGCCTCGCAAACGGCTCGACTTTGCTCTACTCTCCAGCCAGCAACTCCACCGTTGCCGAATTGGCCTCTCCTGCTGGTCATGCTATCACTGATTTTCACTATTCTACCCACACCAGCTCTGCCTGGGCTTCCGATATCAGCGGAAACATATTCGAATGGGACGTCGTGACGCACGCGCTCCGCCAACAATTTAGCACCACAGACTTGCTCGACGCTGGCGAACCAGTTCACCGCGTCAGCACTGTGCTTGTTGACGGCCGTGTCCACTTGCTTGTGGGTCTGCATTCTGTCCACTTGATCGATCTCGAGCTGGTGCGACTCGTGCGAACATTCCCAGCCCACGTCAGTCCACTCGTGGCGCTCGCGCCTGTCGGCTCTCACGACGGGTCGCCCCGTTTCTTGACCGCAGCCCAGGGTGACAGGTTCATCAATTTACACTCTTTCAGCGGCCCACCGACCGTTTTCGCCGCAGCACATCCAGTCAATGCCATCTCACACGGAGTCCATGGTTCTCGCTCGATTCTCGTGGCCCTTAACGAAACCGGTGCCGTCGAAGTGTTCCACAATCCTTTCGGCCCAGCACCAGTCGACCCAGCTATAACCGCCTCTCCCCACGCAAAGAAGAGACGGCGTACTCCAGCGGCAGCCCAGTCTCGCTCACCCCAAGGCTCTGTCCGCTTGGCTCGTCCATCTACCCAGATCACCGGCCCAGAAGATGCCAGTCTCGCCATCACTAGTGTAACGGTCAAAGGAGACACCTTCCTTTACAGCTGGTTGGAACATGCCAATGTCGCTTACTTCGACTCCGTCCGTTGGTCTGACGCCGACGCATTTACCGTTTCCGGGGATGCCACCGTTGAAAAGTCTCGTCCAAACTTGAAGCCAGTCGCTTCTCATGCCATCCAAGGCCACGATGTGGCCGCTACCAAACACTATCGTGAAGTCGGCGCTGTGGTGGCTGAAGGAACAGGATACGTCGACGACAGCGACGAAGAAACCTTGGCCGACCAATTGGATAAATTGTCCACCGGTAAGCCCCAGCCTAAGCAAAGAAAAACCAAATTAAACAAAAACTCAAACACTGCTACGTTGACAATTATCCTTGCCCAGGCATTGAAGAACAACGATCATGGGTTGTTGGAAACTGTGTTGGTCAACCGTGATCCTACCATTGTACAAAACACCATTGCCAAATTGGACCCTTCTTTGGCAGTGGTTCTTCTCGACAGATTGTCTGAGCGTATGAGTCGTCAAGCCACTAGATTCGACCAATTGAACTTTTGGCTCAAGTGGATTATAATTGTTCACGGAGGTGTTCTCCTGTCGTTGCCAAACTTGAGCTCCAAGTTGGCCAATTTACATGCTCTCTTGAACAAGAAGGCTAACTCTTTACCTAGACTTTTGGAGTTACAAGGCCGTATGTCCATGTTGTACCAGCAAATAGACTTGAAGAAAGAAATTGTCGGTAATTACAATAAATCCGCCGAAGACCAAGACGAAGACAACGAGGTTGAGTACATTGAAGAGCTCGATGATGCAAAATACAACGGTGAGTTATCGTCTGACGAGTCCGGTTTCGATAGCGATTTGCACGACGATTTTGAAGACGAAGAAGAAGAAGAGCTCGAAGACGACGAAGATGAAAACGTCGAGTCTGTTTTGGACTTGGACGGCAACAGTGATATGGAGGCCGACGCTTAGTTATGTATTATAGTAATATACTCAATTCTAAATTGCTGCAAAACGTATTGAATACAAACACAATATGTAGAAAACAATGAGATATACAGAAATGCAAATGAAACCAATGGTCAGACAGGTATCAACTTTCACAACAAATTGATTTGTCGCCCATTTGCAGCCAACTGTCAATACCTGAGAAATCCGTAAACTTGTTTTGGTGAATTAATGTCCAATCGAGATAAACGTGCTACGCGAGATGCGAAATTTCCATCACTACATTTGGGTTATTTCAGCAACTGCTTCTTTTACTCTAGCTGCTAATTCTTTTCAATGTTCAACTGGAGGTTTATGCTTCTCCTTACCACGGCGGTAAGGTTCGTGTTTGCCGTGGCTAACTCTTACATTCACCCAGACGAGCACTTCCAGAGTTTCGAGATCATCACCAGCAGGATCTTGGGCTACTCTTCCCACATTCCCTGGGAGTTCGCCGGAAATGATCCTGCCAGAAGTTTGGGCCCTTTGTATTTGGTGTATGGTCCTTTGACCTATATTTTGAAAGTATCCAACGTCATCAAGGATCTCTCTCCCATCCACGTCTGGTATGTGGTGAGACTCGAGCTCATGATTCTATCATGGATCATCACCGACTGGTGTCTTTACAAAATGCTCCCTACGAAGCAAGAGAGAATCAAGGCGATTTTCTTTACCCTGACTTCGTACGTGACCTGGGTCTACCAGAGCCATGGGTTCTCTAACAGCATTGAAACCATGTTGGTTGTGACTTCCATTTACATCATCGACGACTTGAGATTCCAAATGGAAGCTGTTCACGGACAGGATTCTCCCAAGAAGACTGTGTGGGAGAATTACTTCAAGTTGACCATTCTCGGCGCCGTGGTGGCCTTGGGAATTTTCAACAGAATCACTTTCCCAGCGTTCTTGGTGTTGCCTAGTTGGTTCTTGTTGAAGTACTTCACGCAAGATTTCCCAAGTGTCCTTTTCGCCTTGTTCGGTTTCATCCTTGTCACAATTCCATGTGTTTTAGCTGACTCCATATTGCTCGGTAACACTCACTGGCACTCAATAATTACTGATCCCTTCAACACTGAATTGTACGTCATTACTCCATTGAATAATTTGATCTACAACACCAATTACTCAAACTTGAGCCAGCATGGCATTCATCTGAACTTCAACCACATTCTTATCAATTTACCTCAACTTTTGGGACCAGGATTAGTGTTTTTAGCATTCAAGTTCCAGAACAAGTATTGGAGAACTACTCCATTTTTGGGTGCCGTGGGAGGTATCGCCATTTTATCTATTATCCCCCATCAAGAAGCCCGCTTTTTGATTCCTGCTATCCCTCTTTTATGTTCATGCTTTGATATGAGTGCATTTATGTCGCTGGACTTGGTGGAAGACGCTGAAAAATCAGATAAATCAGAGAAACCAGAAGCCTCTCAGTGGGCAAAACGCTTGTTCGATTGTTGGTACTTATTCAACTTTGCAATGGCTGCTTTGATGGGTATTTTCCACCAGGGTGGTGTGGTTCCAGCAATGGATTACTTCCATTCCGTCTCAAAGGACCCGAATACTCTACAAGCTCAAATTTGGTGGAGAACTTACTCTCCTCCAACTTGGATTTACGGTGATACTAATAATACAGTTCAAGTCATCACATACACCGATGAGAATCCAGTATACACTTTGGATAACACTAAACAAACATACATTTTTGATACCATGGGGCTTGATGTCGATAAATTAGAGGCTTTGATTGACAAACTATCGACCAAAAAGCCCGGTGTTATCGAAAGCTTACTCAAGTCCTTCAATGGTGAAGATAAAGAGATGCAAATAAACTTGATAGCACCTATCAGTTCTTATGAAGTGAACATCAAACCTATTGACCAACTCGATACCAAGTTCAACTTGACTTGGGAGTATCAACAGCATATCGATTTGGACCATTTGGATATCACTAATTTACACTCATTCCAACCAGGTTTAGGGGTCTACCAACTTATATAACTTTTGTATATCGTTTAATTATGATACATTGATATTACTTATAGAAATCAAATTTATCATGCTCGGTACCTGTCTTAACTTGAGAGGTGTAAGCCTCTTCTAGATCACTTTGTAAGATCATGTATCTGTTCTTTCTGACGGCTCTTAAACCTGCCTCTTGCATGATGGCGGCGATAACAGCACCGGATAACGGATCATTTCTCGTGATCAAGGAGTCCAAGTCAGCCTCAGGAGCTAAAGCCATTTTTGATGCAACTGTTGAGAAAATCAATCTTCTTTCTCTTCTATCTTTCAATGAAGGGAATTCGATCTTTCTGTCCAATCTACCTGGTCTTAATAAGGCCGGATCTAACGTATCAGCTCTATTGGTTGCCATGATGACTTTGACTGTTGAAGATTGATCGAAACCATCCATTTGATTTAACAATTCTAACAAAATTCTTTGAACTTCTCTATCAGCACCAGTTTGAGCATCAAATCTCTTAGTTGCAATAGCATCAATTTCATCGATAAAAATGATTGCAGGTGCATTTTCTCTTGCTAATCTGAAAACATCTCTGACCATCCTAGGACCTTCACCCAAATATTTTTGCACGAATTCGGAACCATTAATTCTTATAAAAGAAGCAGTTGAAGAGTTGGCGACAGCCTTTACCAACATTGTTTTACCGGTACCTGGTGGACCATACAAAAGGACACCACGAGGTGGGTCTATACCGATTTGTGAGTATAAATCACCTTGAGTCAAAGGTAATTCGACGGCTTCTCTGATTTCTTGCTTTTGCATATCCAAACCACCAACATCGGCGTAGGTCACATCAGGTTTTTGTTCGTCACCAACAATTGAGATAGAAGAATCAGCTTCTGGTGGTAATATATCGACCAAGGCATTTGAATGACGATGTAATGCAACTGATGATGAAGGTTTCAATAATTCACGATCTAAGGTTGATAAGATTCTTACCACATAATTAGATCCAGTGGTCGAAGAAACAATCCCAGTGTTTTCATCGATTGGTTCTAAAAATTGGCCTATCACCAAAGGAACAGACTTGATTCTCTTGACTTCTTCTTGAGCTCTCACTAATTCTCTTTTCAAATGACGTTGTTCATCTTTAATGTAATCTTCTTGCAAGAGCAATAAATCTAGTTCTTTCTCCAATCTTTTCAACTTCAAATACACATCGGATTGGTCATCATTATTGAGAAGGGATGATGCCTTGAGCTTAGCATTCAAGGCTTGGGTTTGAGAAGCTGGAGCAGTTGGGTAAATTCCAATTTGTTCCATATTCGACTTATGATATATCCGAGTATCTCAATTACTTAATGTTAGGGTTTGCCGAAGCGGTATATGAATTTCTTAGAGATGTATCGGACTCTTTGGATGTATTGGCTGAATAAGATAGATATTTCATTTGGATGTTGGTGGATCTCAGTGGCAATTAATGGGTATATTATGGTGCGCGCACGACATTTGTCCAATTTGTTAGCTACCAAGGTGATGAACACCACCCTAATCATTGACGCTACAGAAGATTGAATGAACGTCTGTCAGTGTTTAGTATGTATCGGATGCCTTATATATGAAGAATGTATTGCGAAGTTCGAAAGTTGGGGCATTCGAAAGTTGTTTATATCGCACAATTTGCAGCAATTCTACTTAAAGTAGAGAGTTACCAAAGAGCCCAAGGCACAGCCTGATAATGCTACGAGTGCTGCCAAAATGCCTAATTCTGGCTTTTCGAACTCTAAAATATTGCTGCTGTTCAATAATGCGTCTTTGTTTGTGATAAGCACCTGCTTCAACGAGTCCCATGATAATTGGCTTAGTCTGAATGAAATCTTTGATGTGTTTGCAATAGGTTCTGTGTTCAACTCTAGAGGGGCGTCTTTTTCCGGAGCCTGTACTGATTCTGCAACTTTGACTGATTCTGTGCTGGGGTGATTCACCAAAAAACTGTCCAATTGGCCTGATTGCTTGTCTTGATGCTGAGAAAGAATATCTTTTACTTTATCCTCGAATGCACCCACCAAGCGCTTTCTTTTCCAAGGCTCCACTATGAAAGTTGCGACAAAGAAGAGCATTACGTTAATGCCCATGAGAATCCAAGTCCCGTAAGTGGAGGCTTTACGGATTTTATCTGACCATATTTGCTCTTCATGATATCTTGTGAGAATGGACTGGGTCAACTTCAATTGAATCGCGTCTGCCCGCTGCTCAGCAGAATTCAAGTTTTCTTGAGCAGTTAACTCCTGCTGTTCGTTGGCGTGATCGTTTCTGTAAAGCTCGGTGAATCGTTCTAAATCTTGAGCGTTCCAGTTGTGCTTTCTGGTAAGTAAATCGTTCATTTCTTTTTGCGAAGCCGACCGGTTCAGTATAGCGGCAGAATATTCCTCTTTGAAGAGTTTTACTTCGTTTTTGGAGTCTCTAAGCTCGTTTTCCAAGTCATCCACCGACTTCTTAAGCGCACCTATGGACGAGTAGCCAGTAACGTCGTTGAGCACTTTAGTAGCAGTAAAGATGGTTTCTTGAAGTGAATCCAAATACCTTTCAAGAGTTTTGGATATCTCATTTCTCATTTTCTCCTTCTGGGACGGCAAATCACGGAACTGTTTTCTGATGCTTTCTTGGATTTGGGATGCGGTCTCTGAGATGTCAATAGGAGTAGCAGATTGTTTCTGCTGTGGGCTTCCGTTCGACACTGGCTCAGGTTCCTGCCCAGATTTTCGTTCCGTTTGGTGTATGGACGAGCTATTTGGTGTTTGAGGTGTTATTTTAGATGGCGTCAATGGTTTTTCATCCATCTTGACTCCATGTTTGGATGCAGATTCTAGTTTGGCTTTGGCCTCGCGTTCTTTCAATTTCCTCCTCTCTTCTTCGAGGAAGTTAGGCGTGGTATAGCATCTTATTGGAACACGTAGCACGGCAGTCGTATGGGTCCGAAGTAATGGCCGCTGCAAACGGGAGACAAACATGGGATGGAGGTTTAGTCCGATATCGCAGTGAAATTTGAAAAATCGCGGTTCGATCTTCTTGAAAACTCGATCTTCTCTAACTATGGAAAATCAATACTTTCAGTAATTTCGTGATCTTTTATTTTGGCTGATTGGGCTGCCGGTAGAAGAATCACATTACTATGTAGAACGGTGCATGATGACGAAATTTTTGGCTGAAGCCAACTGACATATATTTCTGTTATATTATGGTGATTTGGTGAAGTGTCAGATTATGCTCGATCTTTGCAAAATTGTCAAGAAATTCAGCAATTACACCCCCAAAACTATCTGGGGTAGGGCCTTGGGAGAACCTAATTGATTTTTTCAACTTTTTGCAAACCTAGGGCTAAATCTAGGAATTTGCTTAGAAAGCAACACCAGAGCTTTGAACTTGCTGCAATATCGGTCGACATGTTATACGACCTATTCTTCGCTGATTTGCAGCCATCTACACTGAGCACATACATAGATTGTTTTAAAAAACATATCAGAATACACTATAGTACTAGGGCTTAAAAGTTCTTGTCGATCAAAGACTTGGCCAATTTCCAGTTGTCAGATTCAATGTAATCCAAGACGAGGACACCACAACCCTTACCGAAACTGTCTTCAACACCACCCTTAGTCATGGCTTCGGCAACCTGTTGTGGCCAACAAGCGTGGTCAAAGAAGTTGGAACCGGAGGTGAAGTTAACGAACAACTTATCGTCGTTGCTCTTTCTGGCCTTATCGGACAAATCCTTGACATATTTAACCTTCTTCTTGATGTCGTCGACGTTTTGGATTTCACAGAAATCCTGGACAACAAAGGCACCTCTGTCGTCTTCGGTAGTGTTGTACTTCCAAGTAGCAGCATCGAAACCAAAGTTCTTTCTCTTTTCGTCGTCCTTGACACCGAATCTTCTGAAAAGAATAACTTTACCTCTGGCATCGCCAATTCTTGGTAAGTCAGTCTTGAGGTACCACTTGTCCTTGTTTTTGTTGATGTACTTGTCCCAAATACAGTTGGCGAATTCATCTTTGTCATTGTTCCAGTCATCAGAACCTTCTTGCTTCAAAGACACAATGACGGTTTCAGACTTGTTGTCTTTCAAGAATTCGTAGACTTCTTTCAAGGTGTCGTCCAACATCTTTGGGAATGGGATCTTGACAGGGAACTTACCGTGGATAACTTGCAAGTCCTTGGCTTCTTCACCTTCCTTCAAGAACTGCTTACCGGTTCTGACATCAAGGAAACGAACACCATGTTCCAATTGTTCGGTGACGCTCTCACCTTGACATTGCACGGAAGGTAAAGCAGTGTGACAAGCGGCAGAGTTGTGAGTACCGGGAATAGCAAGAGACGAGAGCTTGGTGTCGTCCTTGAGTTCTTTCATCCAAGTTTTATAGTTAACCATTTTTAATTCTTTCAATTGAGTTGTTACTGAGGCAATTGAGCAAAAGCAAGTAGTGTAAATAGACGATGAACGTGGATTTCACTCCCTTTATATTCGTGGAGAAGTGAAATTTCACCCCTGTGCAGGATTCTTCGTCAATAGGTCATTAACTGGGACCCGTCAACACCCCCAATGCTGGTAATGAAGCTCACAATGCGATACAGGCTGTGACGACAACGTTGGTTGATTGTGTACGAGGCAGGTTCCAAACGGTGCCCCGTCCAGTGCAATTCCTGAAGGATCTGTGTGAGATCATCCAAGATGAAGCAATAAGGTCTGTTACACGGCAGAATGAAGATAAGAGGTAGAATTGCAGTTGTGTCAATTTGCAATGGTAGATAGATGCACAATTGTAGATGAAATTTAGATGAAGGTTCTACGTGTAAGTGTATTTGATGCTATATAGTGCCAGATGAGGCTGAGACGATACGGCGATAACCAGTGTCTTTTGGGCCAATCTCCCATGTTACAAAGATCAGTTACTCCCAGTTTGCCGGTCATCTCTGGCCGTTCCATCGTATCTCCGTGTTTTTTTGACATATCAGTGTTTTTTCTGGCGTATCCGTGTCTTTTCTGGTCAACTTTCCCTGTTATCGAATGAATTGGACGCGTGACTCTGGTGAGCCGTGTTGGCTGCAACACATAACCATCATTACATTACCGATATTCTACTGAATTCGCCTGAATCATACTTGCTCCCAATGTGAACCCTGATGAATCAAACTTGAGAAACATTTCTATCTCCCAAGCCCCGATTCTCTATTTATTTTCTGAGTGGGTCCACTTTGTACTTGCAAAAATCTTGGATTGGTTGATGGTAATTTTTCACTCGCTATCACCCCATTCATCCTTTCCCATGACTGAACACCAAATCAAGTCCCAAAAGCTCACTTCGGACCAATCGGACAAGCTCGGTAAGCTCATCGAGGCCATCCCAGATATCTTGAAGAAAGTCGAAAACCCTCAGTACGACGAGATTTTCGGCTATCGTATAAATAAAGACGATGCCTCCAGTGTAAATGTGCCAGTAAGAAATGAAATCTTACTTAAATTCTTGATTGCCGACGATTACGACTTGGAAGCTGCCAAACTGAGATTGGTGAAAACCTTGAATTGGAGGAATAAGTTTAAACCCTTGTCTGCTGCCTACAAAGAGTCATTCGATAAAGAGTTGGATACTTTGGGTGCTATAACCACCTTCTGGGAAAACAAGAAGTCAAACTTGAAGGTGGTGACTTGGAACTTGTACGGGAATATCAAGACTCCCAAGAAGTTGTTTGAAAAATTCGGCTCTGATTCCTCCAACAAAGAATTGCCTGGCCTGCCTTTCCTCAGATGGAGAATTGGTTTGATGGAACGTTCATTGGGCTTAATCGACTACTCTGATCCTGAAAACCATAAAATTGCCCAAGTTCACGACTACAACAATGTGTCAATGTTCAACATTGACCCAGGCATGAAGGCTGCCACCAAGGAAATCATCCTGATTTTTGGTGATAATTATCCTGAATTGTTATCTACTAAATTTTTCATCAACGTCCCAAGCATCATGGGCTGGGTCTTCTCCTTTTTCAAGAAACTTGGAATCATTAGTCAGGCAACTTTGGATAAGTTTCAGGTCATGAGCAGTGGTGACTTGTCCCCATACTTTGGCACCGATTTACCTGGCGATTACGCCGGTAAGAAGAAGGACAAATCCATCACCTTGTTCCAATTGGAAGACAAAATCAAGGATAGAATCAAGGTTCCAAAGTACGGTGAATTCTTCTTGGGATCTTCTGCTGACGAAGATGACTTATCTGTTGATTAGAGAACCAATGCTCTACCAACTCGTACTAATCCTAATACTAATTAATGTTCCCAATAAACCTATGATCAACACTATAGCAACTAATATACCAAAACCGTTAATTAACCAGTAATGTCTTATTCAGTCTACATGCCCGTATCAGTGTAAATCATTATCATTATCATCATTATTACCATTAGCATTACCAGTAGCACTATCATCGTCATCATCATTTTCACACAAACTTATAATCCTGCGGATCAACCAACTCGTTTTCTGTTATACAAACGTCAATAAACTCTTCAGTAACAATAGACGGTATCTTGACATGCTCTTGGTCTCCATATATCCCTGAGATCTCTTTTGAGACCTCATTGACCTGCTGCAATACTTCTGTCCTGTCTCTTTTTGCAACCGCAACAAAAGAACAGCTTTCAATATCAGACACTTCGCCCCGAAATCTCTTGATCCTTCTTTCCAAAGAACCATCGTCCCCAACAATATGAAACTTAACATTTTGGAATAGATATAGAAGCGGCCGTTCGCTCTCGCTATCCATAAAATTCATTCTGCATTCTTCCAAGCTGGCATCCGTAAGCCTTGTTTTGAAGGTGAGTCGCTGGCCTAAATATTGGATTATCGGGACATTATCTTTACTGATAAATGTGGTATAGCTATCCCCAAATTCATCGAGTCTCGCCTTGGCGACTTCCATGAGTTCGTTGCTGCAACATTTGAATATAAATTCAGGCTCTAGCGGGACGATTGAATTTTTCCTGATACATTCCCATATCCATCCCGGTTTAATAATATCCCAACCCTTTTCAGAATAAAATTTCGTTGTCAAAGTATTTCGTTCACTGAGAATAACTACTTTGGTGCCGTTTAGATCAATCTTTTGCAAATCGTTCTTGATACTACCTCCATTTTTACTGATAATCTTTTTGAGCATTGGGATGTTCATTCTTGCATTGGTCAAGAAGTTGAATTTCTGGTCAGTCAATATCAAGAATGTAAAATTGTTGAATAACTTGGGATTCACTTGGAATTTTTTAGACGATTTGAGAGAGCCCGAAGACTCCAAGAGTGAGTTGTTTTTGAGTCTTCTTTTTCTATTGACAGTTTGTTTCTCGTCAATATCAGTCAGATACTTTGCTTTCTTCTTGAGATAACCCTGAAATGTTTCACAATCCTCCAATGACTTATCGTGTCTTATTGAACGACACCATAAGAAGTGTAAAGTAGTGGGCGTTTTGTACATTGCAGACACCGAATTGTCAATCGACCGAGCCTTTATTTCAAGAACTAAGGGACACAGATATGGGTCTATCCAATAATCAGGCTTTTTGGAACCGAATTGCATCAAAGATTCGCTAGGGGGGTTTTTTTTGAAATCCTTCCATTTTCCCATAGTTAGCCTTTCAATTTCTTTGAATTCATTATACAGAAACCCATTAGCGACTCTGCAAAAAGACATTATAACGTTGGTTTCAGTGTCAAGGAGTCCGCATATGTACGAGTTTTTCACTGCTTTTATGATTCCAATAACCACAAGATCCAAGTTCTCGCCAAAATTCTCCAAATACTCTGGTTTGACTTTTATCCATGTTGTTGAGCGATCTGCCACATGATATTTCGACGGCACTCCTTTCAACATGACACCTTCAGCTCTTTCAGAGATGACTTGTTTGATGGCATCCTTGATGTCGTTGGGGGACTCACCCAAATGATAGTCCAAAACTTCAAACCTGTGAGGCACAGGGTTTATGATGCTTTCAAGGAGATTTTTCCTATAGAAAAGTGGTTGATTCGACAAGTCTGTGTCGTTCAAATGTAGGATATCAAACAACATGAATAAAGGTTGGGAACCTTGAGCATCGTAGGCATCCACCGTGTTGAAATTCCTGACGTTTTCTTGAATAGCAGACAGCTTCAAGGTGCCAAACGGGAGGATGGTCTGCAACTCCGAGTCCCAAGCCACCATTTCACCATCTAAGATGATGTTCTGAACCATTATTTTGGGATTCTTGTTGAAGGCATTGGTCAAGTGTTTGGCTAAAGACCCCAATTGATTGGTAGAGCCATAAAGAAGAGTGTAGTCTCTTCTTCTTCTGGAGTAAAATTTGAACTCGAGCAGGTTATATGATTCCGGGTATGACTTATTCACCATATGTAGCATCATTCTGTCGCCGTCCAATTTCTCTTCGATGATGAACTTGCCATCGAAACGGGAATACAGGGAGGCGAGTTTCGGATCTGGTTTGTAGGACTTATCGATCATCTTGGAGCATATTTTGGCGTAAGAGTCCACTAGTTTATGAGAGCTCTGAGGGATGAATGAGTACATCAATTGACAGTAGAGCTGGTGAGGCGCCAACCTGACCGTAGGGTCGGGCAAGGCCCAGCAGACTAGTTTCAAGTCTGAGCAGACATTGAAGAGGCTGGAGGCGTCTGGGTGCCAGCAGTTAAGGAAGAGAGTTTCGTAATGGGATAAGATGGAGTCTTTCAAGATGATTTGGACAAACCAGCGCACTTCTTCAATAGACAAGCAGTCGAAGCAGTCACGGATCAAGGCGATTTGGTCGGAGGACAGGGAAGAATGTGCTATTCTGTCGAGGGAGTCGTTGACATCGTCTACGGAGAGGATTCTGGCGGGCACGAAGTCAGCCAGGCGGCGGATGGAGAGGATTTTGCAAATTGTAAGCGGAAGGTCAGCGAGGACTTCAGCGAGCTGGTTTCGGGAGTGGTGATAGTTTTTCTTCCAGTTGTAGAGCTGGTGGTAGTGAGGCGAGTTTTTGGGGATGTTGAGGATCTTGATGACGAGCCGGTTGAGCGCCACGTCCTTCAAGTGGTATTTGCGGCCATCACGATTTGGGTACACGAGGCGAACGGCCGGATAGATATTTGGGCCAATTTGAGTTCTGTAGTGATGGATGAAGGATTCGAAGAGGTGTTTTTTGTAGGCGGTTCTGTTGGGAAAGCTGGAGGGAAAAGCCAGGGACGAGGTCTTGTCGAAGAGCGTGGTGAGGAGGGAGAATGGCGGCGACGCCGGGTTGTGGTTTTGGGGAGCAGAGACGGCGTCAAGAAATGACATTGATGGGCAGGAGGTTGGAAGCAATCGACCGAAAAACCGCACCATCGACTGAAAACTGGACCAAAACTGGGGCCGCGTTCAGCCACTTCTCGCCTATCGCCTACTGGCGCGAGTGGCTAAATTCTACGCCTACACCCACATTCACGTCTCCATGATTTGTGTGCACGATCTCAGACACCGTTTCATCTGGCGTGCCATGACGTAAGGTACCAGGACCAGAGCCTTTGATTGCGATGTAGGCTGTGAGGTTGCGGCTGAAATTGCAACTGAGATTGCGGCTGAGGTTGCGACTGATTGTGAGATTGCGGGCCTTGGTTGCTCTGTCAGGGGGGGCCGTGTTGGGACGAGGCCGGTACCGGCAATGGGCCTAGCGGAACCAAAGCATGTTGGGCGCGCCCGGTGCGCGCCCAGGCTCCGCCCAGACTTCGCCCAGACTATTGTTGCGGTTTCACCGGGCTCGGCGGAATTATGTAATCGCAATCACTCCTTCGAGTCTCATCATTTTCTCTGGACAATCGGAATTACCGCTGACACTTGTTGAATCTTCCCTTGTTCTTTCTCTTGTTCTTGCTCTTGTTGATAATTCTTTTTCTCCTTAAGTTTTAGTTCTAATCTCCAAGTACTACTTCTGATCTCCAAGTTCTCGTTCTGCTCAATTCTCGTTCAGGCTCTCGTTCCGTTCTATTCAGTCCTGTCTGTCTGTCTGTTCTATCCTCATCTCGTTCCACTAGTTCTGCTCGTTATACTGGATTTCCATCTATAACCATGGCTTACGAAAAGGCATTGCCCGTTCCTCCCGGCAAGCTCCCCCAGGACCAATCGCTACCATTGCCTCGCATCAACACCGACAGATTGACTCCCCCGTTGGGTCGTCTGCGTGCCGGCACCACCGGCACCGTCAGCTCCGTCGACCTGTCCAACTGGCTGCCCTACCTGGGCCCTACCTCGCCCACCGGCCGCCGGGTATTGAGCGAAAAAGTCAAGCTGACTCCGCTGTCTCTCGTCCGCCAGCTGCGCATCTATCTGACCTCGTCTGCATCAGCCTGGGCTGATGGTATACCGGGCCTGCCGGGCCTGGCTCTGTCAATTACCCTGCCCAGATCCCTCGAAAAGGACCCGGAGCACTTGAGCCCAAGTCCCAATCCCTTGGCCTCCTCAGGCTCTCTTTTGGACCAGAATCGTACCATCAACCGCACCCTCCCGCCAGAACTTGCCCCTGTCGTCAATCTCATCACGGCCCAGAAGCTCCGCACTTATGCAACAGGCTTCTTCAACGTCCACTCTCTTCTGGGCTGGCACTCGGTCGAGGCTAAGTTGACAG
The DNA here is from genome assembly GCA_030556945.1 of Hyphopichia buzzinii. Lineage (NCBI taxonomy): Eukaryota > Fungi > Ascomycota > Pichiomycetes > Serinales > Debaryomycetaceae > Hyphopichia > Hyphopichia buzzinii. The sequence continues at coordinate 33,972 of JAKTUZ010000044.1, read as the reverse complement.
GGGTCGAGTTGGCTCTCTGGACTGACGATGACACCGCATTCCGCCCTCGTTACATCAACTTGATCGATTGCCAGGTCGACTTGGGCCCAGAACGCCAGATTCGCCTCTTACAGAATTACGACCGTGAGACTGCCCTCTCGGTCGCTTTCGATACCGACGACGATTGTGCTCGTTGGTTGGCTGCTATTCAATTGTGTAAATTTGAACACACTTCCCTCATGGAGTCTTTCACCGCTGTGATGCTCTCCTTGAAAGGTTCTACATTGTCTGATATCCATATTCTCCTCACTCCAAAGAAGAGATTCTCCAGATTCGAATGGTGTAACTTGAGATTACCTCAAATTCTGTCGAAATGGTTGAAGATATACTGTGTAATCATTCCCGGTGACTCCAAGAAGAAGGGTAAGATTGAAATGTATACTTCAGAGAAAATTCTGAAGAAAAATTTACTTCTTGTGATTCCTCTGCTTTCATCGGTCTACAATGTTTACCCTGAACATCACAGTATGATTGATTTCAATTCTCTTATGAAGCTCAATGGTGATATCTACATCAATAAAAAGTACGAGCATCTATTTGTGCACCCTGATGACTCAAGTTCCACTGCCACTCCAAGATCCTTTGCTTTCAAATCTCACTCTAGATCGAACTCTGCCTCATCTCTTTCTTCTTTAAATCCTCAATCACAGCCTATGGGCCATTCCAGGTCTGCTAGTACCAATTCAACGCTGTCGTTTTTCAACTCCGCTCCATCTCCAACTCCTGAACAAAATCATGACCCAATTTCGTCTTCCCCCACTAAATCAGTCAAGTCTTCAAGTTCTTCGCTTTTGAAGGGCAAGAATTTGTCCAACTTTGTTAGCGCCAATTACTTGTACCTTATGCCTATCCCCCACCCTGGTGTCAGTGTACTTGAAATCATGTTGCGTAACTTTATCCATATAATTGATGCTTTCAAGTTGTATGGGCGCCCTCAGCATTTGAACAGTGACAAGACCGACCCACAATCACTTTTGTTCGGTCTTCCTTCGTTACCTCATTACCAATACATGTCGATGGATGATGCTACACAGGTTGTTGCCCAACATTTACGAACTGCTAGAAGTGACATCTGGAACGAATTCCATTGGAGGAATGCTTTGAAGCAAAAATTGGCTTCATTGTGCTCTCAAGGAATTTCTCATGGCGAGAAGTATAAAGGATTGGGTAACATCATGAAATTATACAATGACTTGGAGGTTGACAGTGCCGAACTCAATGATTATGAGACCACAGCATCTCCAAAGATTAACTTGCCAACTGGGTCTATTGGCAACTATTCGAATATCGATTCTGTTGCCCGTAATGGGATCGAAAAACTTAGCAGTGAGCCGGAAACTTACTACCGCCAATCTAGTGAACCATACACAAATGGGAATGGATTGGGCCAACCAATTGATCTTGGAACGCCTTACCCATTGGATCCTATTGCCGACCAGAAGACTCCAGTCGACGAGCTTCACCATCCTTATAAAAACTTAGCCATTCGCGATTGACTGGCTGCAACATAGCGAGTAGTTGAGTGATTGTTTTAACACCCAAGATCTGGTTTTAGAGTCTTGTGGTGTCGTATATTATATAGCCCGCTTTTTTTATTATAGAAACATGTTCTTTTTCAAGCTGACGAGTAAAACACTTTACGAGATACAAATGGTAAACTTTTGAGAGAAGGGATATGGTCCCAATGAGGGAGTGTGAGGAAACCGGTGGTGGGGTGACACGTCTTCGAAGACAGACACGTCTCGCAGCCAATAAGTCATCTCATCTCGTATTTTGGCCAGTCACAAAGAAGTCTACAAATTGAATACAGACACAGCGAGCACAAACACCGCCAAAGCTTAATTAAGCAGCCACTCATAAACCAACCCCATATTAAGTTTCATTCATCTGACAATAGTCTTTATAGCAACTAACCAGGGTCCGGACTCGGTGATGGTTTAGATAAGAAACATCCCTCCTTCCGATGCCATTGTCGAAAGCCAGCCCTAGAAAAATGAAATGAAATGGCACACGTCTTCGCCAGCAATAAGTCACAAAGACGTCTTTGGGACGTGTTTGACGAGACGTGGACGTGTCCTAACACGTCTAACCATTACTTTTATTGGAAGGATAAACAACGCGAGGTAATGAAATTTATCGCTGAAATGAGCCTTTTTAAAAACAAGCCAGCAGCTCTCACCACCTGTTACGCGTGACTCCTTCAGTAGACCCTCATGCTTTACTGACCGTTCTCTTCAGTTATGCTACTCATACTCGAGCAAGTGAGTCTCTGGATTTCTAGCTTCCAAATCATACTAATATGTAATTGTAAAATCATCATCTCTGCTTAATTAGGGCACTTCGCAAGCGCAAAAATTTTCTCACGCGTTCCTACACGTAATAATAACTTAAATTGCTTTCAAACAATCACAATATTAATTCTATTAACTGCTGATATAATATAAACAAAATCTCGAATACCTTATCCGGGTCGGTTCTCCTAACTTGAAAAATTGATATATAAACAGGCATATCCGCTCTCATCTCATTTAACTTTTTTCTATCATTATCAAAAACATTTAATAATTATAATGTCTATCCAACAAACTCCAACCAACGGCTTAACCGGTAAGATCTCATCTTTGGACGTCGCCTCCACTGGTAAAGGTTCATCTCTCACTGATAAATTGGCTGCCGAAGCTGAAGCCAAGGAGTTGGCTAACACTGATTCTACCGTTGGTAAGAATGCCCTTGTTGCCCCATTAACCCCAGCTGATGAAGAAGCCGTTAAACAAGCTGCTGAAGAAGAGCTCAAAGTTGCCGAATCTTCCCACAGAGAATTCTTGGAGCAACACAGAGTTCACCGTCATGCTTTGAAGGAAATGGAAAAAGACGAACCTTTGCTTATCGAAAACCCTCACCGTTTCGTTTTATTCCCAATCAAATACCACGAAGTCTGGCAAATGTACAAGAAGGCTGAAGCCTCTTTCTGGACCGCCGAAGAAATTGATTTGAGTAAAGATATGCACGACTGGAACGAAAAGTTAAACGACAACGAAAGATATTTCATTTCCAGAATCTTGGCTTTCTTCGCTGCCTCTGACGGTATCGTTAACGAAAACTTGGTTGAGAACTTTTCTGCTGAAGTCCAAATCTCCGAAGCTAAATGTTTCTACGGTTTCCAAATCATGATGGAAAACATTCACTCTGAAACTTACTCATTATTGATTGACACTTACATTAAAGATCCAAAGGAAGCTGACTTCTTGTTCAATGCTATTGACAACATTCCATGTATCAGAAAGAAGGCTGACTGGGCTTTGAGATGGATCAGTGATCGTGACGCCTTATTCGGTGAAAGATTAGTTGCCTTCGCTGCTGTTGAAGGTATTTTCTTCTCTGGTTCATTTGCTTCCATCTTCTGGTTAAAGAAAAGAGGTATGATGCCAGGTTTGACCTTCTCTAACGAATTGATTTGTCGTGATGAAGGTTTGCACACTGACTTTGCTTGTTTGTTATTCTCCCACTTACAAAACAGACCAGACGCCAAGATTGTCGAAAAGATCATCACCGAAGCTGTCATCATCGAAAAGGAATTCTTCACCGATGCTTTGCCAGTCAGTTTGTTAGGTATGAACAAGGATTTGATGTGCCAATACGTTGAATTCGTCGCTGATAGATTATTAGTTGCCTTAGGTAACGAAAAAGTTTACAATGTCACTAATCCATTTGATTTCATGGAAAACATCTCCTTGGCTGGTAAGACCAACTTCTTCGAAAAGAGAGTTAGTGACTACCAAAAGGCTGGTGTCATGGCTAAGACCAATGACTCCCAAGCTGCTGCTAACTCATTCTCCTTCGATGAAGAATTCTAATTGCCATGTATTAATGTCTTCCTTTCCGGCCAAAGTTATGTTGTTTGGTCATGTATATTTCATTTCATTTAATTGTATAATATGTTCCTTGAAAAACTGTAGTGTGCAAAGTACAGTGTGATGCGGAAGCATCGCCTTGTTATGGTGCTAATCAATCCTACCGATATGCTATTTGCAACCATCATAGGTGCCGGATACAACACCTTTCTTTGTTGTTGCAGTCTATCTTATCCAATTATATGAATGTGGCCGAATTTTGAAATCTTCGCAGCCTTTTCTATTCCAAGTTTTTTGCAGTAATTGAGAGCAGAAACACTGTAACCAATTCGGTGATGAATCTCAAGCAGTTGATGATATCGGAACTCCTGAAACTTCCCAAAAGCCAGAAGGTATTCAACCCCTTCCAATTACTGAGATTCCAGGAGTTGGTTTTCACAAAGACCCATTTGACGGGGTTATTCCGAAATGCTTGAGGAAAATTCACATCTTCGGGGCACAACTGAGCAGAAAGTTTTTAATTTCCAAAGACTCTGATCAGAAATCTTGCTGTTTCCCAAGAACCCGCCACGTCTGGAGTCGATTGCAAGTCTTCAGGGACAAATTCAAGGTTTTGGAGAGAAACCCATTCTTTGATACGAACAAGCCATACCAACCACAATTTCGTCACATCCAGCTCAGCCGTATCACTGGGTCACGAATGGAAGAGTCTATTGGCGGTGTGTGTCCTTACTGTATGAGGCGTCTCAATTTTGTCAATGGAGAGTATGAAGAACACCTTCTATATATCCATGGAATTTATCCAGACAATCAGGTTATTCCTGATCCCGAAGAGCTTGGAATCTACGTTGTCCGCCGTTGCACGAAGAAAGCGAGAACAATGCCTCGGATCTACCAGCACCCGGCAATTGCATGTCCAGAGTGTGACAGGGTCGTGAAGGTTGAGGGCGAGAATCCCTTGGTGTTATACGTGAAGCACTTTGACCAAAAGCACCGAAAGACAAAGCACTCACGCAAATACAGACATAGACAAATAAGCGCAGAAGATATATCACACGGGGTCGGATTCGACAAAGTAGTATGTACATAGTCAATAAAAAGTTGTCAAAGATCGGTAGTCAGCATTAAAACTGTGACTTTTCTCGGATAGAAATAAGTCAAACATATGCTTATCCATCAGAGATATTTGAGGTACATTTTGGAGGTGTCGGAAAATTATATTCTAGTCATTATAGCCAGCCTTGTTCAAATATTGCTCTCCGTCAGTACGATAGCCAACATAGGTCTGATATTGCTTTCGATCAGTACCATACCAATCCAAGATCACACTCACGAAACTACGGTCAAGTGAATTTAAGTCTATTTTCATTCAGGTAAATATTTGTGTGTGTATACATCATAGAGTAGACCTTCGATGAATTAGCAAGAGACAAAATGATCTTCTACAGGTCACAATTTTGCAGTAAATATGAGACTTGGATGGCATGAAGTTATCCTTTCTATTCGATTGCAGGGTATTTTCCAATATATTTCCAATTCTTCAAACACCAAGTCCGGCATTTGACAAAATCCAAAAGTCTTCAATGTCTATTCCATGGCCTTTGAAAGTCCCCAAGATAATGAAGTACCACACATTCACAGACACCAACAGTCTTCAACAATGTTAATCGATGTGAACAATACTCAGCATCCTTCAATCTTCGATTTCCAATTTCCAATTTCTAATCGCATCTTGAACAACCTCACTCATTTTTGCAACAACGAAAATCATTTTATCGCGATGACTTTACTACTACACTCTTCATGGCCAAAGGAAAAAACAAAACAACCAGCGAAAGAACGTCTTCCACTCGTACGTCCAACGGCCACAAGGCCAAGCAGCATCATGTCCGAAAGGGCCGCCAGGAAATGGGCCATTCGCTGACCGGCGGTGACAAATTCCCGGTCAAACTAGCCATGTGGGACTTTGACCACTGTGACCCCAAGCGATGCTCGGGGAAGAAGCTTGAGCGACTCGGGCTCATAAAAAACCTCCGCGTGGGCCAGAAATTTACAGGTGTGGTGGTTTCGCCAAATGGAAAAGGTGTTGTTTGTCCCGATGATTTGGAAATCGTGGAGAACTTTGGAGCCGCCGTAGTGGAGTGTTCGTGGGCTCGACTTGACGAAGTGCCGTTCAACAAGATCGGAGGAAAGAACGAGAGATTGTTGCCATACTTGGTGGCAGCAAACCCGGTCAACTACGGCAGACCATGGAAACTCAACTGTGTTGAGGCATTGGCTGCCTGTTTCGCAATTGTGGGACGAATGGACTGGGCCGCCCAGTTATTGGAAAACTTCAGCTGGGGCTTGACGTTCTTGAAGATCAACGAGGAGTTGTTGCAGGTGTATCAGGAATGTACCGACTCTGAGTCTGTGACCAGGGCGCAAGATGAATGGCTTGAGAAGATCGAGGCCGAGGTCAAGGAGAGGAAGGAGAACAGGGGCGATCTATGGCTGATGGGAAACGTCAACAGGCAGAACGAGAGTGAGGAGATCGAAGACGAAGACGAAGACCAAGAAGAAGAAGAAGAAGAAGAGCTGGAGGACGAAGTTGAGTACGATGCCTTGGGGAATGCCATAACAAAGAACAGCAAGGCTAAGAAGTACGACTCGCTCGGAAACGCAATAGATGAGGAAGATGAAGACGAAGAGGAAGACGAGGAAGACGAAGAGGAAGACGAGGAAGAGGAAGATGAAGGAGACGTGCAATACGATAGCCTAGGCAACATCATAACGGTAGAAGCTGCCAAATTCGATTTGAGCGACTCGGTCACAAAAAAACTAGCATCCACGTCCATCTAACGACACTAAGTTCTGCATTCACACCATCGACTTTCACGTGTAGAATGCACTCGCTAGCTACCCAGTGTCGACAAGGAAATTCACATAATATCAACAGAAATCTACATTGAATGCAACACTCATCCCAACAGCACTTCAACACTTACCTCATGTAGTGAAACTCAATTATATTCAAGTAGAAGCATTTCGTAGCTCCATCTCATCCACTTGCCACACATAGGTTCAATTTGAGCCCGTTTTTGGCTTCTTCCTTCCCCACTTCCCTTCTGGGGCTTTCATCTTTGGCTGTTCTTTCTACTGTGGTTCCTTCGGCACAATCCCAGCAAAACTCCGAAACTCGCGATCGGCAAAATTCCCAAAACCCCCGATGCGCCCATATAAAACATCACCAAAATCGCATTCCCGTACTCCTCCACAAATCGATCATGAACGAACAAGGCATTCAAATCGCCATTGATCGAGGTGGAACATTCTGTGACGTGATAGCACAGATTCCCAACCAGCCCGACTACGTTTTCAAGCTCCTTTCGGTAGACCCAAACAACTATAAAGATGCCCCTACAGAAGGCATAAGAAGAGTGCTTGAGAGAGCCCATCACACTTCCATCCCCAAGGGAGAAAAGTTGAAGTTGGACTCCATTGCCAGTATTCGTATGGGAACTACCGTGGCCACCAACGCGTTGTTGGAAAGAAAGGGCGCCCGGGTGGCATTGGTCACTACCAGCGGCTTTGGCGATGTTTTGGCCATTGGCGACCAGACCCGGCCCAATATCTTCGATTTGACAGCCAAAAAGCTCGGCCACTTGTACGAGCAGGTGGTGGAGATCGACGAGCGGGTCACCGTTGAGGGCTTCTCCGAGGGTGGTGGCGACAAGTTGGCACGATCTCCACTGCAATTGCAGCCATCGGACCCAGAACCCGTGCTCGTGGAAGGTGTCACAGGAGACATCATCAATGTGATGAAAAAACCAGACCTCGTGCTGGTGGAGAAAAAATTGGCCCAATTGTACGCCACCGGCATTCGGGCTGTGGCCGTGTGTCTTCTTCACTCCTACGCCTTCCCTGACCACGAGCAGCAGGTGGCCGACGTGGCCACCAAACTCGGATTCAGCGTATCGGTGTCGCACCAGCTCCAGCCCATGATTGGCATGGTCAGCCGGGCATCGTCGACCGTGGCCGATGCGTATCTCTCGCCCGTTATCCGGGACTACATCGAGGCCTTTGGCCAGGGATTCGAAGGAGGTCTCGAGGCCTTTGGCAACCGCTTGTTGTTCATGCAGAGCAATGGTGGTTTGTGTCCGTGGCACCTGTTCACCGGCTTGCGGGCCGTGTTGTCTGGACCGGCCGGTGGGATGGTGGGATATGGTGCCACCTGCCACGATACCGACGGCCTGCGGGCCACTCTTGGCTTCGATGCCGGCGGAACATCCACCGACGTGTCTCGGTACTCGGGCCGGCTCGAGCACATCTTTGAGACCGTCGTCAGCCAGGTCCGCTTGCAGACGCCCCAGCTCGACATATCCACTGTGGCTGCCGGCGGTGGATCCATGCTCTTCTGGCGCAACGGCTTGTTTGTCGTGGGGCCCGAGCTGGCTGGCTCCGACCCAGGTCCCGCGTGTTATCGCAAAGGCGGTCCTCTCACCGTCACCGACGCCAACTTGCTCGTGGGAAGACTCTTGCCCGAACACTTCCCAGCAATCTTCGGCCCACAGCAAAACCAGCCCTTGGACCGCGATGTGGTCCGTCAAAAGTTCTCTGAATTGACCTCTCAGATCAACGCAGAGGGCCACAACTACTCGCCGGAACAAGTGGCCTGTGGCTTCCTCAAAGTGGCCGTGGAGGCCATGGCTCGCCCCATCAGAAACTTGACGGAAGCCAAGGGATTCCATCCTCGAGACCACAACTTGGCATCTTTCGGTGGCTCGGGTGGGCAGTTCGCCGTACTGTTGGCACGCAACTTGGGAATCTCTCGCGTGGCCATCCACAGGTACTCGTCGTTGTTATCCGCGTACGGCATTCTTCTAGCCGATGTGGTGGTGGAGAAACAGTCTCCTGCGGCCTTCGTGTACCAGCAAGAGAACTACGCGGCCATCGACGCCAAAGTAGACAGCACCGTGGCGGAAGCGCGAGCCGAATGCGAGGCCCAGGCGTTGCCAGTGGGCTCCGTCGAGGTGCTGTTGAACATGCGGTACGTGGGCTCCGACACCAGGTTGTTAATAGAGCGAAAAGGTCCCTCCGGCGACTATGACGCTGGCAGCAAGTTCGTGGATCGCCACCGCGCCGAGTTTGGCTTCGTGTTGGCCCGGCCCGTGGTCGTGGAGGACGTTCGTGTACGTCTAGTGGTGGCACGCAAGCACTCCTCCAGCGATCCGTTCAAGCAGTATGCTTCCGTCGAGAGGAAGGAAGTGGAAGCCATCCAAAGCACCGATGCCTTCTTTGACGACTGGGTCAAGGCAGCTGTCCATTCGCTAGGCGATCTTTCAACAGGATCTGTCGTGAAAGGGCCGGCCGTGGTTCTCGATGACACCCAAACCATCGTGGTGGAGCCAGGAAGTGTTGCTGTAGTGCTTGAAGGCCATGTGATCCTTGATCTCCAGCAAGAAAGTTTATCAGGAGGTTCCAGTGAATTTTCGCAGCCAATTTTGCAGCCATCGGCCCTGCCAGCGCCATCTCTGTTCTCGGCCGTGGATCCAGTCCAGCTCTCGGTGTTTGGCCACCGGTTCATGTCGATTGCTGAGCAAATGGGCCGCACGCTCCAACAAACGGCCATTTCCACCAACATCAAAGAACGTCTTGACTTCTCATGTGCCATTTTCGACTCTCGCGGTGATTTGGTGGCCAACGCACCTCACGTCCCCATACATCTTGGAGCCATGTCTTTTGCAGTCAAGGCCCAGATGGAGAGATGGGAGGGAAAACTTCAACGTGGCGACGTGCTCGTGTCGAACCACCCCATCGCTGGTGGGCTGCATCTTCCAGACATCACTGTTATCACGCCAGTGTTGGACGAGGACGAGAAGGTGGTTTTCTGGACCGCTTCCCGAGGCCACCATGCGGACATCGGGTCCATCAGTGCCGGTTCGATGCCGCCCAACTCCACCACGATATGGGACGAAGGGGCAGCTATTGTGTCGCACAAACTCTGCTCACAGGGCCACTTTGACGAAGAAGGAATCACTCGTCTATTGCGGGACGAGCCCGCCAAACACCCCAACGGTTCAGGCACCAGAGCCCTTTCAGACAACATCTCTGACTTGAAAGCACAAGTTGCCGCCAACCACAAGGGAATCACGCTCTTGCTGGGATTGGTGGCCGAGTTCACGCGGCCCGTAGTGGACTTCTACATGGGGGCCATTCAGAGCACGGCCGAGCAAGCAGTGCGCAACCTTTTGAAACGGGCCCACCGTGAATTCGGCGGCCTGGTGCTTCTGGCCACAGATTACTTGGACAACGGAACCACGATCGCGGTGGAAATCACCACCGACGGGGCCGGCGGCGCTGTATTCGACTTCCTGGGCTCGGGTGATGAGATGCACGGCAACTTGAACGCCCCAAAGGCCATTCTCCAACTGGCGGTATTGTACGTGCTCCGGGCGCTCGTGGCAGCTGACATCCCGTTGAACAACGGGTGCCTTCGGCCCATCACGCTCGTGACTCGCCCTGGCTCCGTGGTGTGTCCCACGCCCGAGGCTGCCGTGGTGGGCGGGAACGTGGAAACGTCTCAGCGAATCGTGGACGTATTAGTGCGCGCCTTCGGCGCGGCCGCCGCCTCCCAGGGTACCTGCAATAACTTCACATTTGGCACCAGCGCGGGCGGCGTGTCGTTCGGTTACTACGAGACCATTTGCGGCGGCGCGGGCGCAGGCCCGGCCTGGCACGGCCAGAGTGCGGTGCAGTGCCACACCACCAACACCCGCATCACCGACACCGAGGTATTTGAAAAACGGTATCCTGTGGTGGTTCGGGAGTTCCGCATCCGCCGCGGGTCGGGCGGCGCCGGCCGCTGGCGTGGTGGCGACGGTGTGGTGCGTGACATCGAGTTCACCTACCCGCTCGAGGCATCATGCCTCATGGAACGGCGCCTGCGCCCACCTCCCGGCGTGGCGGGCGGACACCTGGGCGCGCGTGGCGAAAATTACTGGTACCGCCGCAGCGCAGATGGGTTCCGGCGCGTGTTCCTCGGTGGTAAGGCCACCGTCACGGTCGCGCGCGGTGACCGTGTGGTGATCATGACGCCGGGTGGTGGCGGCTATGGCGCGCCTGACGATGCGGGCCCATCCTCCGCCCAGCCCGCAGTGTACCCATCCAACAGCGCGGCCCCCAGCATCCTCACCGGCAGCGCAGGTGTGCGCAACCTCGTCGAAACCAGCAACTAGTACATACCCGTTAGTATACGTTCAAGTGCATTATAGGCCGTAGGTTCAGTTCATAAAGTGACATCTTCTCTTCTTATTCTTTTCTGCTTCTTAGGTTCTTTCTCTTTTCTGACTTATCTCTACATTTTAACGTCTTTCACTTCTTGAATTCTTTCTACTTCTTAAATTCTTTCTACTTCTCAAATTCTTACTACTCTTTAACCTTATTCTACTTCCTAAATCCCCCTTATTCAGTATGCCATGGGCTCGCATCTTCCTCTTTTGCACAACCCGCTACTCAATGCCATCTTTAATAACCCGAACTACAGCTCCCAACCCATCAAGAAGTCTATTCTTCAACTAAAAGATCACCATAATGACTACACAATTCTCGTTCCACCATCTTCAATCCTATCCACCGCAACAGATCCCACTTCTTCGGGCAAGTCCAAGCTCCAAGAAATGTGCTACTTCAACGAAGAATTCCTCAGTTCCCATATCATCAAAACTAGCGGCACTGGCTCCTCCACCATTGCTCCCATATCAAGGGCACAGCTGATGATCTACTACACCACCAATGGCAAACAGATCTTGCTCAAAAATGGCTTGGTGTTCACAGGCAAGGGTTTCAAGAGAAGCTTGAAACTAAAAGTACTAAATGTGGCATACTTCCATTCGTTCTGCGATTACTTCCCTAAAGGTGCCCTGTTCTTGCTCTTGTATATCGAAGACACCCTATACGGGAGCCATATTCCATTTAATCCCTCTAGAAACCGCTCCCTCCCTAAATTGCCACTTCATAAAGACCTCCCTCTCATCAGAAACGAAGATCCTCAGTCTGTCACTTTCGAAGAGCTCCTTCGAAATTTCCCTCTATTGTCCAAAGCAGTCTCCGATAAGTTTCACCGTCTTTTTCACCACAATAATCACCAGTTCCGCTTGCTCAGAACTCAAACTCGCAAGAAACTAGCGGCTATCAAAATTGAGTTCCAGAATATCCTAGATGAAGCATACAAAATCGTCCTGGACAGCGTCAAAGATGATTCCCCGGAGGCAACTCAAACCTATAACCTAATAAATCACATCTTATCTATATACCCCGGCCTAGATCTCAACAGAATCGTCCATGAGTATGTTGAGCTCAACTTATATGATAAACTATGGTCCCAATTGGTGTTCCAATTCAATCACCCCAACACAGATAAATCAGTACAAGATGCTGAAGCAACCAAAAACTTGACGAGCGAAAAATATAATAGCTTGTCATGCTTGTCTTTGAATCTGTTGGAAATACCCATAAGTGAACCTTGGCATATAAATGAACTTCACAGACGTATTTGCAAGGCCATTGACGAATTCTCGAGACTTCAAGATACAAGCATAGTTAACCTGAATAGTAAAGCTCAAATAATCATCAACGCTATTCATGAATTAACCCTCAGCAATAAAAGACTACCCACAAAGTCTGAACATACAGAAGATGAAATCGTTATAGATGCCGATACTTTACTTGGACTTCTAATTATGGTGATTTCACATTCCAAAATTCCGAATCTAGAAGCCCACCTATACTACATAAAGAACTTCAATTCCATCAATTATCAGAATGAAGGCTATTTCAATTACATCTTGAGTAACATCGATGCTGTCATCTTCCACTTGTCCAATGAGGAACTGAACCTTTCTGATCTAATCGAATCCTCGAAGAAAAATTTCAATTTTTGGGCAGCCATTCAGCTGAATGATCCCCAAGTCCCGAAGTTATTAAATCAAGTGTTAGACACTCAAGGAGGTGATCTACCGGCAAATCATTTCATCAGAAGTCGCAATATTCAAGGAGAAAGTAGTCTTATGTTGGCGGCAAAAACTGGTAACTCTAACGCTCTACATCTACTTTTAAGTTTAGATACCAATTGGTTCACCATAGATGATATAATATTCGATAAAAACACCAGCACCAACCAGACTTTGGTGATGGTGTCTTTAATTGAAGGATCACGTGAATCAACGAGAGAATTGATTGATATCATAATGGAAAACACTTCCTTTGAAGAGCAATATTGCTACTTCAACCTAACAGATAACTACGGTAGATCCCTTGGTCACTATTTATTTCACGACTACGAAGTTATCGACATAATTGGCCATCTCGTTGATTGGGAACTAAAAGACCTTAATGGTCACACTCCATTATTTAGTTTGTGCCGTTGTTACGACCACTCTGAGTATTCTGCTATGATTGAAAGGGCTTTCAAATGTATTTATTCCAAATACAATTCCAATGATCTAATCGACTTTGATGGTCACATTGATAAAGGTGGTAATACGCTTCTACATGTGATTCTGAAAGATCTCCCAAAGACTAATTTGTTGACCGACTCAAGAAACTTGATAAATGTGAACCATATAAATAACCGTCTTATGAATCCAATTACTTTATTCGTTAAATACAATCGTTTGGATAACTTAAAGAAAGTACTTGAAGATAAGAGAATCCTTTTTTTATATGAAGACTCTAGAAACTTCTATAATATTTTTGACAACTTGAGTTCTCTGTCGGATAAAGGGTCAAGCAGCTCCTCGCATGATATTGAAAAGGTCATTTACGATTATTACTTCGAAAACTACAGTAATACAAATCTGGGAAGAGGTATAGCGGTTACCAACGCAAAATATGATCCAACTCTGAAAGATTGGGTGCTCTTTCTCATCATAAAGAATAAGAGCAAGTATCTGAAATTGGTTATACCTTTTGCCAATGTAAGGAAAAGTAATCAGATTGAGAAGTTGAAGTCACCACTTTCATTCATCGATTATGACGGTCTTTGGATCAATTCAGCTCTGGAAAAGACTGTCATTCCTTTGTTTTCGAAGTTCAGAATCAACAGAAGCATTGAACACATCAACATGTTTTTTATCAGTATGAGCTGTTCAACTACTCAAGAATATTCCAATTTCTTGCAAAGTTTCATGAAAGACTGCAGCAGCGACAGTCTGACTTTTGACTTCATGAAAGAGATCAATGAGGAGCATCAAAAGATCAGGGCAGAACTAGGGACGGTCAAGCTCACTTGGGCAAACATCGTTGAAATGGAAGCTTTTTTCAAGTTCTCATTAGACGACTTGAAGAAGTTTTTGGCTATTATCGGGAAAACGAACAAGCTAGTAGCCGTGGGAGATATTAAGGAATCCGACGTCAGGCTGGTCGTTGACGAAACAGTCCACAAAATTCTCCATTCGTCTTTATTCCCCCGAAACTATTTCCCTTTGCTTGGTTTCAATTCACATTTTGAAAATCTTGCTCATGATTCGTCACTAAAAACTTTGTTTGTATTCACTCTGTGGTTAGAACTATGTGCCTCTGAACTTATCAGAAATATTGACGGTGTTTTGAGTAAACTCGAGTCATGGAAAGTTTCTTATGGCAAAATAAAGGATTTGAATAACGAATTGAAAAAGTATGAAGAGAAAGCACAATCTATGATTTCGAATTCTCCCACCATTTTGCCTCTGCATGGATCTGAGTTTACTAGGAATGCAGGAACATTCGACATGGATCATATTCCTAGTGATGATGCAGAAGAAGACGGTTCCAACGGGTTTACTTCTTTTTTTGGTTTCAACAATATAATAGACAGTTCTAAATCAAGATACAAGCGTCTTCTTCTACTGAAAGCTGAAGAAATAAAGAAGATTATGAGTTTCAATGTTGAACTCAAAATCAACCACGAAACCTTAGCTGCGGAGATTTCTCTGTTTTTGAAATTCAAAGCTGACCTCATTCGTTTGGCAGTTAAAAAGTATACTCGAGACAATTTAGTTGTCTTGAGAAATCGGCATTTGGAGTTGCGTAAGATGCTCTATGTTGTCAGACTGGTATCAAAACCAACATAGCATTAGCATACAATAAATATATTTTATTCGAATTAGTCATTAAGTAGGAATAAGCGAGTCTATAAATTGTGTCGTATTTATGCCTTTCCAAAATATTCTTTCCAAAAGGAGATATGTTTTTCTTCTTCTTCGCCTAGCTTGGGAACTACTTCATCAATACACTGTAATCCCACATCTTTCACGGGAATTGATATAAGCAAACAAACACCAATGAGTGGTATCCAGAGGTAAAAAAGATTCTTGAATGCTCTCATGTACATCGATCTCACTAGAGTCACCTGAGCTTTCGTAAGTCCATCAGTAGTTATTCTGCTGTAAATGTGGTCTTTCATGTAATTAAGGTAAGCCTCGGGTAATGGTGAATTTGCAGCCGATTCCTTGGCGATTTCCTTGAGGAGACCATTACTAATGATAAGTGAGCTTACTGCAATTCCTAAAGCACCTCCGAAGCTTCTTATAACATTTCTGGTTGAGATCACGACTGATCTATCAGCCTTACGCGCTTGCGCTTGAGCAGCGACCATAGTAGGTTGGAAAATGAACCCCATTCCCACTCCCCATATCAAACAAACAATCACCAATACCCCGGTAGAAGTATGCTCGTTCCACAAAAGCAACAATAAAGTTCCCAATAGCCAAATGCTATAACCACTCAACATCACCACAATGTAGTGGCCAGACCAGCTTATGTACCAACCGGCTAATGTTGAAAATACCGCTGTAGAAACCATTAAAGGTATCATGAGAATGGCAGATCTCATAACACTGTATCCACGAACGATTTGATAGTAGTATGGGACGTAAAATTGAAACCCGTAGTAAGCCATACCATATAAGAAACCTGAAAAAAGGATATAACATAATGAAGGAGTTTTGAAAAGCCAAAGAGGGATCATTGGTAGTTTTGGAATTTTCCACTCAACAAGAAGGAAAGCGACCAAAGCAACTCCTCCTATGCAGAAGAAAATAATGACCAATTTACTGTCCCAGGCGTATGTTGAGCCACCACCGCTTATTGGCACCAAGAGCAAAGTCAAGGCAATGGTACTTAGCAAGAGGCCAAAGTAGTCAATTTTTCTAAATTTTTCACGATTGCTTAGCACTTGGTTGAGTTCTTTCCTCTTGTCTTCGACAAAGAAGTAGATGGTTATCATGACGACGAAGACCAAGGGAGGTAATAAACGATAAAGGTTTCTCCAAGTACTATTTTGGGTAAAAGCACCCATCACTAAAGGAGCGGCTAAATTGCCCAACCCCACCATTGAACCCAAGATGCCTTGAAATTTACCTCTTTGTTTCAAAGACACTGAATCACTGACAATCACCATAGTCATCGACTGTGCACCACCGGTCCCTATACCTGCAAAAGCTCTGAAGATGTAGAATTGCACACCCGTTTGAGCAAGTCCACAGCACAAGTCAGACACCAACAAGATTCCCAAAGAGCATAGAAGGATTGTTTTTCTCCCAAATATGTCAGCAAACCGTCCAAATAACACTTGACACACGGTACTGGCTAATAAGGAAGCAGTACCGGCCCAGTTGATTGTCTGTTCAGCATGTAAATCCTTGGCTATGTTGGGGAGAGCCACTGACACGCTCGTTTGGTCAAAGAAGCAGGTGAAGAGCCCCAACGCCGTGACTCCGAATGTCACCACAAGCTTTTTTAGGGGAAGTTGGTTATCGTGTACATCACCAAGCTTATCGGCTAGAGCCATGCGTCCATTGAGCAACGCCGCTTTTTCGTGATCTTCCAACACTGGCAACGTCTCATTAATGTGCCCATCAGCTAGAACTGGATTTGTCGAAGACATGTTTATCAGAAATTCGAAATATAGGCGGCTGTCGCTGCTTATATATCTTGATGGCTTTGTCGGCGTTTTCGGTGATAATGCGATGAACCTTGTCGGGGATTTCGGTGGTGCCGTTCCGATACCGGGCCGCACCCGCAGCCACAGTCAACGCAATTTAACATACCAGGAATCAAACTGTAAGCAGATCAACGGACCTGAAATCATTGAAACAAACTGAATGACATTTCTGCTGGCGTGAGATACATATACTTCCACTGACAAATTCAGTCTCTGCAATTACAACACCGTAAAGATGAACATCTTCGGGAATAAACCCGCTCAGTACCTCGGAAACCTAGACAGCCCCGCCTCACAAAATGAACAAACTGTAGGAAACATACATGGAAATTGAATATCTTAAGACCCTGCATTGGCTGCCGACTATTTTAACCGCAATCTGCCAAATATGCTAAAGCTGCCAAGCTTCACATTTTTGCACCCACGGGACTCAAAGGGTCGTGGATGAACCCAAAGATCATTCCAGAAACGTCGCGGCGACGCCTCTGACACACATTATAAAGAAACCGAAATCAAGCTACTTGTCACCACTCATCACCACCATGTCTAGCACCAACAAGGACATCGCATTGTCCATAATCCATTTCCTCAGAAAATCCGTCTCCGACAAGCAAATTGCCGAGGACTACGCCGAATCCATGGATGTGGCCATTGATTGTATCGCAGATGCCTTCGAAGTTGACAAGGACGACGACAACAAGGTTGTTTCATCCAAGTTTGGTGGCAAGTCTTTGGACGAATTGATCAAAACTGGTGCACCCGCTATCACCACCTCATTGAAGGAAGTCGATGCCGAAACAAAGGCCCAAGCTGACCAATTGAAAGTAGAAGGTAACAGAGCTATGGCAGCCAAAAATTTCCCCGAAGCCATCTCTAAATACTCAGAAGCCATCAAATTGGATAGCACCAATGTGGTTTACTTGTCCAACAGGGCCGCTGCCTTCTCCTCTTCTTCTCAACATGAGAAGGCCGTGGAAGACGCTAAAAATGCCATTCAGTTAGACTCTTCCTTTTCTAAAGCTTACTCAAGATTGGGCTTGGCCAAATACGCCTTAGGTGACGCTAAGGCCGCTATGGATGCCTACAAAAAAGGTTTGGATGTAGAAGGTGATAAGCAATCCGACGCTATGAAGAGAGGTTACGAAACTGCCAAGCGTAGAGTGGAAGAAGAATTGTCCAGCTCAATCCCAAACTCTGATGTTGCTCAATCTGACTCTGACCTGACCCCTCGTGGCACTGGTGCTGTCCCTGATTCTGCTGCTGGTGGCATGCCAGACTTATCTAGCATGTTCGGCGGTGGCGGAATGCCAAACTTTGCGGACATGATGAACAACCCACAAATAATGCAAGCTGCTCAACAAATGATGCAAAATCCGGCTGCCATGCAAGGTTTGATGAACAACCCATCTATCCGTCAAATGGCTCAAAGTATGGGCTTGGGTGGTGGCTCTGGTGCTGGTTCTGGTACCAGTGAAGGCTCTGGTGAAGGCTCTGGTGCCCCTGACTTCTCTGAATTATTGAACAACCCTATGCTTCAAAATTTAGCAAGCCAATTCGGTGGTGCCAACAGGAATAACAATAATAACAGTAGCGGTAACTAATGAATTGTCATGATTGTGTATATATCATAATAAACATCTACAGCGGATTTAAATATAAGGAAACAACTAAAAATACAAAACAGAAACTAATTAAATATTAGGAACATATCGAAGCGTACTAGTCTAGGTTCTCAAAGCTTCTTCATAAGAAGGTGGAGGGCCAGTGAATTGAACCGATCCCTTTTCATCGAAATTGGCTTGTTCATCGCTGACATCCACACCATTTTCCAAAGCCTTGTTTTTCTCAATCTCAGACAATCCCATTTCGTCTCTGGCAACCCAAATATGAGGTTCTTCATCGTTAACGGATGGGTCTTCGTATGCGGTTCTCAAGAACTCAGGGTTATATTCAACGTAATTGAAGAAAGCATCTGGCATAGCAGATCTGACACGGTCGAAGGTGTCTGACTTTGGACTGAAAAATCTAGTTAAAATTGAAACTGGCTTCTTAGCAGCACCGGTAGTCTTAGAACCAGCATTCTTCTCTTGTAAGTCATCTTTTTCAGACTTCATGATTGGATTTCCGGAGTTGTAAGATTGCTTAGCGGATTCGTCAGAACCAACAATAGTGTTAGCGTTTTGTTCTTCTGAATTCTTAAGTTCTGGTAACACCTGATCATTGTGAGATCCTGAGAGACCCAATTGGTTACCACCAGTCCAGTAGTGTTCACCTTCGGTTTTAATTTCCTTCCAACCTTGATCGTGCATAGGATATTGGAAAGTGGAATCACCAGATGCATATTTAAGGGCAGAAATAGGAACTGCATCCATGAGTGGCAAGAATTTCCACTTGAAATAAACGTGACAGACAGCTGTAAAGAGAATGAAGACACCTTCCAAAGCAACACAAGCCCAGTTCTTGGTGAAAACGAAGAGAGCAGTGAGTGCGACCTCTGCAAGGTATAAACAAGCAAATAATTGGAATAAAGAAAGGGCATAGCCTCTTCCTCTGGAGTCAGTAGTCCCTGGGCGCATGACGTAAATCAAAGTGTAAAGGAAAGCACCAAATAAGAAGAAGAAAGTAATCATGGCAAAACCGAGAATCAAAGGAGCAATCATAGAGTACACAAGTGCAATAAGGGCAACGAGCATGAAATTAGGGTACAAGATTGCAAGGGCTGGTTGGGCCAAAGTGGTATAACGGTTCCATTTAGCACGAGGGGTTCCATCCAATATCTTACCAAGAAATTGAGCAAGAATCAAACCAACAATTTGACAAAGAACACTTGCTGCGGTAGTTAAACCGAAGAAACAAAGGTAAGAAAGATAGAAATTGGAAGACTTTGGTAACTTTTGAGCTAAAAGAGGCATAAGTTGCTTGGGTTTGGAGACAATTTGAGGAACAGCAGAGATGGCAGAAGAACAAAGCGCAACAACTAAGAAAGAATGAACAGCCTGGAAAGCAAAGAACCAGTTCTGACAGTATCTTTCGACTTGTTGCACAGTGATACAGCCGGAAACCTTACCAATCTTTTTGATGAATGGGGGTACTAAGGACATCAAAATCGCCAAAGCAACAACCGGTAAAAGACCTGTGATAATACCCAAAATCTTGGGTGGCATATTGTTGATGAATTTCAACCATGGGGCCTTGGAAATAAGCATGTTAATGTTAGAGATGGCACCGACAACAGCAACAGGAATAGCCCAGAAAATAATAGTCAAGGTTAAAATGGTAGAGGCAATGATCTTCTTAACTCTTCTCTTGTTTGGAGTTAAAGCAAGATTCTCCCAAATAACGTCGTCTGGAGCAAGCCCGGTGTATCTGCCACATTTCTTGAGCTCGGAATTGTAGGGAACGGCTTGGAAAGCTTTTTGTAATTCCAATTGAGTAGGAAACTCGATGAAAACAGATGGGATTTGGGGGTTAGAGTTGTGTTCCCTTTGGTCTTTCTTGATATCCTTGTTCAATTCGCCTAATCTGTCGACACTATAGTCCAAAGTGTCGACTTTCTTACCAATAAGGAATTTCAACTTGTGAGTAGGTCTCTTTTTACCATCTTTCAAGTACTTATTTAAGTCATCAGCTGGTTCAGGTGTTTCCTTGTTCTTCTTCAAGCACTTGTTTCTCAATTTGACTGCTTTAGTAATGACCTTATTCAAAGTGCCCTCATATTTGTTGGCCAACTTCTTTCTTTCTTTGATCTTTTCTTGCAACTTTTCGTAGTCACGAGCGTACCAAAGATTTGTAGAAGTAGGGAAGTAGTTTCTGAGTTCAGTTTCGCTCAAAAGTTCATTGGGAACTTCGGTTAAAAGCAAAACACGAGACAGCAACAAAGAGTCATACAATGGGGTCGTTTGCACAGCATGTCTGAAAGTGACATAGTAAACCAATTCACGGTAAATCAAGAAGATGACAGCACCAAAAAATACCCAAGAAACAAAAACATGAGCAAAGTATCTCCATTTGTCCTTAACGTTACCGAAGGTCAACATATCCAATTCCTGCAAATGGTTGGAGTTGGTGACAGTAACAGGAAATAAGATTGGCCATGTGATGATACACCCCAACAAGCAAACAAAAGCAAATTCGAAAAGGAAACGAATAAAAAAGTATCCATCTGGGCCAGCATGTTGAACAATGAAACCCTCTGGCTTGGAGATAATATGTGTAAACCAGCCAAAGAGACCACCACTGGATGTGTCAGGTTTCAAATCCTTTGGCAAATATTCAACTGAAGTACGAGGTTCGTAAACCCTTCTCTGCTTTTTTCTCAAAGCAATAAAGATTAGGAAAAATACGGCAGCAATCACGAAATTTGGGATGGCTGAAGCTAACAATTGGGACACTGTCCCTTTACCATTAGAAGACGAACCAGCCATTGTAGAACAGTTTGTCAATTGGTCGATAAAGAAGTCTGATTAAATTTTCAGCAACTTCAATTGCCGGATTTTAAGTTTTTTATAAGCGTTTTGTTGTTTTCGTCATCATTCTGAAATTGATGATGCTGAAATGTCAACAAAGAAAAAATAAAAAGATGAGCAACAATAATTTTTTGTCCAACTACCCTTAATTAACCGAGATTTTTCGCTGCGTCGTGGTTTTAGTGGCTCAGGGATACAACTGTAGTGCCGTCTCATGCTGGCGGGGAGCTGGTTATTCTAAATAACTTCTTCAGCCTACGATTTCACAACAGGTATTCTGTCTTCTCTTTGTGTGATTATATAATCGTCAAACTTGAAACTATCTAAAATGGCTTATATCTCTAATTGTTTTGTCTCAATGTATTGTTTGATTCAACTGAAATTGGCTACTTTCCGTTTGGCACCTGTACATGAATGCAATATTCTTGCATATTGCTGCATGTGCTCCAGTAATGGAAATATGTGATTTAAGTTCTGAGGAGGACGACATTTTGCAGTGGCTTAAAAATTAATTTTAGGCATACCTTATCCCAGAAAGTGATCAGGGTTCCAATATGAATATCCATGTCTTAAAAGTAGCTTAACTCTTTTAATGCAAGTAAATTATGAAGACGACTACCATGTCGTTTTTGTCTTCTTGCTGTGTACGACATTTATCGAATCACGCGGCTGTTGAAATGCACGGAAGGATGCTGGTCAATTGCTTGACACAAAATATTTGCGCGATCATGTTTGTCGCTTGCATGTGTCAGCCGGGCCTACCCTCGGAAGTGGCACATTGCTGTCTCCCTTGAATCCACGCACGAGTAGCTGGATCCCCGGTTCTGGTCTCGAAAATGCAAAGCGAATGTTGCTACTAAGGGGGAAAAGCTGAACGTAACGAATGTGAAACAACTAATCGGGGGCATGATAGCATTTACGTGGCAATCCTCTCAGTTTGAGATTTTGTTGGTGAAGAATTGGTCACTGCCGTAGGAGATTGCACTTGAGCCCATTTAAAGTTCCTCCGCTGGTTTGAGGTTGGTCAGCGCTCAATTACAAAATGTCTAACGTCTATTTATGCTGAAATCTCATAAGTTTGTGGTTTACGTGCCCTGTGCAGACAATATTCTTTATCATAATTGACTTGTTATATATTTGTACTTTCCTTGAGTGATAACAGCTACGTTAAAGTCAAGCTCGGTCCCAAATATTGAAAGATATTTATATATAATTGAAAGATGAACCTATTTTTTTTTCGTCGCTTCGGTAAAGCTCGGCAAACTGTCCAGTCCACGACTTGAGCCTTCAGTTGGAGGTGGACCACTAGGTCTTCTAAAGTCGTTATATGTACCGGTGTTCGAGTTGCTTACCGTCGGTGGAGGGCCTGAAGGACGAGAAAAATCGTAAAGATCAGGATTCTCATCGGTAACGGTATTATTTCCTGTCTCATTATTTGAGTCATTTGGGGGGATAGATGGATTGATTGGGGCTCCTGTGGCCATGCTACCACTACGGTGGTGGGCATCTTCTGGCATGGACATGCCAGCTTTGGCACTTGGATTAGGATGAAAAACTCCCTGGTTGTCATAGTATCCCATGTCATATTCATTAGCGGTGGCGGTGTAAGTGGGGACATAAGGAGCCAGGTCTGCGTTTTGATGTTGATTCTGTGACTGGATATAGGATGGGGGAGTCATCCAACGAGTTCCGTATATCGGCTGTATACCTTGGCGAGATCTTTTTCTGTTGACTCTGATGGTGCCGAGTACAACGATGATTATGAGTACAATGAAAATAGCGAAAAATGCCCAACGAGCACCACCAGCAGATGTTCCATAGTCCCAATATCTTTTTTGTAGCTTTTGCTGAGTATTTTCGGGTATATACATGTTGATTTTAATTTATCGAAGAAAAGCTTTGAGTATCAAACAAATATAAATGTATCAAATCTTTTTTTACGAAGCCCCCCGAATTACTAAAATTATGCGAACGCTTTTTTACGCCCAAAACATTATTCAGAAAGAATAAACATAGCCCGTATTTCATAAATAATGAAGCATGATCTACAATTAGTAGCTTGTGGCTACAAAAGGGATCTACGTCTTATTTATTTAACTCCTCCAGCGGAGTCATTCCTCGGGTATGTGTCTTCCTCAGATCTGTTGGTATTTTAGCCGCTCACTAATCGTTTAGACATACCCCAACGGAGCATACGCAGGAATTATGGGTTCAGGTGAGAAGAATTATAGCTGAGTGTCCTTGTGAAGTTGTTTTTGTAATCAGAAAGCCTGTCAGAAGCCATGAGTGGCTCAACAAATATATCAACTACGAGATTCTGCAATTTGCAACCAGTATCACAAAATATCTGAAGTTTGCCGCTATAACTAAATTCCTCTCACACTTGAATAAAAATTTACCTTTCAGGAAAACTTCCACTAAAAGGGATTTCTACTATCAAGACGTAGATTTATTCAATCGGAATCAGCAACTAGCTGACTCAATAATTGAGTTGACGTCCGCTTCTCTCGGGTACTCGAGAGAACAAGATTTGCTTATATTTCCAGCACAAAAAGGTCTTCTTTACGCCAATTATGCCTGTACACTT
Organism: Hyphopichia buzzinii; assembly: GCA_030556945.1. Lineage (NCBI taxonomy): Eukaryota > Fungi > Ascomycota > Pichiomycetes > Serinales > Debaryomycetaceae > Hyphopichia > Hyphopichia buzzinii. The sequence continues at coordinate 10,068 of JAKTUZ010000044.1, read as the reverse complement.
ATTCAAAGTACGGGGCTATTCAGTTTGAATATCCAAGACGAACCAATACTCATTCCACGTATTAGTCCTGATGAGGCTACATCTTTGAGTAGTCCTCCTGATCTCATAGTGATCATAGAAAAGGAAGCGATTTTCAAGTCTTTATGTGACCGTGTCAAAAGATCAACAACCCTTCCTAAGTTGATCTTGATCACTGGTAAAGGATACCCAGATATGCTAACTAAGTTGTTTGTGAAACAAGTTGCAAAATATAGCCATGTCCTTGGATTCATGGACTCCGATGTTTACGGAATCAGTATATTCGAAAAGTTTTATGAATTATCACCCGAAAATGTAATCCTATCTGGAGTGTTTCTCCTGGATTATACTTGCGGTTGGACGATGATCAATTCAAGAGACCATAATATAATAGTCTGCCTACTCAAAAGGATTTCAGATGTTATGAATCCCCGGCTGGTTGAATATGTGAAATGTCACCGTGAGCTCACGAGAGGTCTTTTTCTACGGGTCAAGTCTGAAATGAACGTCGTAAATGGCAATTGCAATGATTACATTATAGAGAAGATCGTTGGCTTTACTCAGGTTAATGACGTGTGATCACATGACTGAACCAAATCAATTTTTCGATTTACACTACCCCGTGTGTATGCTCGAAAATCCGAAGAATTTTCCAAAAAATGAGTGGCCGATTCAGACAACAAATTCTTGCTCTTACGTCTTTCTTTTCGATTAAAGCCAGTTGATCTTGCTATATCTCAATTGAAAAATATTAGCTAAAATGTCATTCAACACCCGTCAAATTGGTGCTGCACACACCTTAGACTTCAAGGTCTACATTGAACAAGATGGTAAGCCAGTCTCTCCATTCCACGATATTCCATTGTACGCCAACAAGGAAAAGACCATCTTGAACATGATTGTCGAAGTCCCAAGATGGACTAATGCCAAGTTGGAAATTTCCAAGGAAGACACCTTGAATCCAATTATCCAAGACACCAAGAAAGGTAAGTTGAGATTTGTTCGTAACTGTTTCCCCCACCACGGTTACATTCACAACTATGGTGCTTTCCCACAAACTTGGGAAGATCCAAATCAATCTCACCCAGAAACCAAGGCTAAGGGTGATAACGATCCATTGGATGTCTGTGAAATTGGTGAACAAGTTGCTTCCGTCGGTCAAGTCAAACAAGTCAAAGTTTTAGGTATCATGGCTTTGTTAGATGAAGGTGAAACTGACTGGAAAGTTATTGTGATCGACGTTAACGATCCGTTGGCTCCTAAGTTAAACGATATCGAAGATGTTGAAACTCACTTGCCAGGTTTGTTGAGAGCTACCAACGAATGGTTCAGAATCTACAAAATTCCAGACGGTAAGCCAGAAAACCAATTCGCTTTCTCAGGTGAATGTAAAAACAAGAAATATGCCCAGGATATTATTGCCGAAACCAACGAAGCTTGGGAGAAATTAATCAAGGGAAACTCTGTTGACTCCAAGGGCATTGATTTGACCAATACTACAGTTACCTCTTCCCCAACCTATTCCGACTCTGTCTCCGTTCCAGCTGCCTCACCTCTCCCAGCTGCTCCAATTGACAAGTCTGTGGACAAATGGTTTTTCATCTCTGGTGCTCACTGATTAATAAATAGCTTACTTTGTCTGTACTATTGAAACATTGCTCATGCTTTGTATTCAATTTGAATTGATCATTAAGTTTAAATGTAGGTTGATCGTTCCTCATTAGTGCCCTAATTTTTCGCAATGATTTATTTGTAGATCGCAGGAAAACGCGAGTGTGTGCTTTTTTGATCTATCGACTTCTCCGACTTTCTTGATTATTATATTTTCGAACCGTGTATATAACACCGTGGCAATAATGGACCTACATAAGCAACTCCCCAACTATCTGAATGAAATAGAAAATCAATATCCCACGCTCAGTTCTATTTTTGAGACGTACGGTGTCACAATATCTGACCTCTTGATATCGCATCATAGTTCCAATCTCTCAGATATTTCGAAGAAGACCGGAAGATCCTTGTTGGAGATAAGTGATTATGTCAAGGCTGTAATAAACAGGTTTGGATTCGAACCTTCCACTCCATCTCATAAAATTAGTTGCATCCCCACAGGAATTGTGGACTTAGATTCTAGTTTGCGTGGAGGAGTCCCTAAGGGACAAATCACTGAAATATTTGGTGCCAGTGGATGTGGTAAGTCTCAGATTTTGCTCAATATTGCCGCTCAGGCCCAGTCCTCATCCATCAAAGGATCAAGTGTCAGTAAGAGTATTTACATCTCAACCGAATCTGGTCTCTCCTCTCAGAGATTAGATCAAATAATTTCAGGGCATAAACTGGGATTGATACTGTTGAAAAATGTCGAGTACATTTATTGTGATGACCTCGAAAGTCAAGACCATATCTTATTCACTCAACTTCCCTCTATATTATCACAAAATCCAAAGGGAACATTCAATGCAATTTTTATTGATAGTATTGGCCACCACTTTAGAGCAGACGAAACCGTGAGCAATGAAGATTACTTGTTGGCTAAATTATCAGATCAAGAGGTGATATTGGGAACTGATTGTCGCAAATTGAATGACATAAGGATACAAAACCAGCAACAGTTACGAAGGTTTTTCAAGTCAAATCGAGAATATCAGAAAAGGATGCAAAAGAGGAATTATATGATCAAGCTTCAACATTTCTTGTTCAACATAGCCTCGGAATACAATTTGGCTATAGTGGTGGCGAACCAAGTGAGTGACCAACCCGATAACCAACCTTTGGGTGTCGCTTACTACGGAGATGCCAATGACCCCCTAAACTACGATTTTCAATTGGGAGTGTACTCCGGCTGGGATAACGCTACGATCTCAAACTTCCAGAAAGGTCAACAGGGGGATGAAGGACTCGGTGAAAGTAATGGTGGGTCTCATGTCATCTACAATGAACTACGGAATACTCTCAGTGACCTGGGACATAAAAGACAGGAAAATCCAGGTGTTGAGCCACGATCCAAAAGAATAAAGTTGCAACGAGAGGCAAGTGAGAATTATTGTCACCAAAATAGGCTTCTAGGGAAACTTCATCAAGCACAAAATCGCCAGACCAAGCGAATAATTCCAACATTAGGCTATGCATGGGCAAAGAATATTGGCTGCAAAATTCTTCTTCTGAAGACGTATCGACCATTGCTCAAGGACAAGCCGCTTATTACAGAAAATTTAGCATCATCTGAGCCCCAAACTAACATGACTCACGAAAAATCGTGTGAAGGTTTCGAAATTACAGAGAATATAAATGAAGATAGTAATCCGAATCAATCAGATTTGATGGAAACTTTAATCAATGGTTGGGAGATCGAAAGGTTCGCCAAGGTAGTACTGGTACCTTTTTCTTTACTGAACTTCCACAATTCCCGAAACAAAATACCATTTACCATCACTAAAAACGAGATCCGCTAGGTGTGAAACACCTTCAGTCAAAGGAATGTCAAATTATCCATGTGGGTGGTCGTGTGTATTACAAATAAGTTCCGGGTCAAAATTCCAAACTGAACGTAAAAATGAGGAGCGAAAGTGGTACGCTAACACAAACTACATATAACTTGAATATTCAATTGCAAAAGCTAATCGTGAATTGACTTCAATAGACGAAACATGAAGGTATGTTATTGTTTGAAAATTTAAAATTCGCCAAACATGAGTTTGAACGCGCCCCTTTTTTCTCTCATCTACTAACTCAAGTTAGTTTATCGACGAAGTTGACATTGAATTGGTCAACCAAGAGCTAAATTTCCATACGCCCGACAACAATGTCGTGGTCAAGGGTGGGTGTGACTTATTCACCACTAAGCCCATTGCCTCCGACCGAAAGCTTTTTAAAACGATTGACAAACACTTGAACCAAATTATCGAAGATAATCAATTATCACAGTCATTGAGTCGGGAACGTCATCACTCAATGAACTCGATGGGTAGTAGCTCATCTCCCCCAAGCAGTATACACCATTTTCGACAACTGGTTCAACAATCTGAAGTGCCCTCGAATACAGGAAGAGGCAGCGTGTTCGAAAAAGAAAGAACAAGGAACGACTCCGAAGAACGGCAAAGAAGAGTAAGTACGGGATCTTATAATGATACCTCATTTGATAGTGCTGTCGACGAGTCGCCATTCGGTCCCTTGAAGTCTAACTCCACAAGAAAAACATTTGCTTATTTAATTGCAATTTTAAACACTACATATCCTGATCATGACTTTTCAAACTTGCAGCCTACAGAAGAAAACTTTCACCGGATCGCGTCACCAGAGGATCTTATGTACAGATTCAACAACATAATGTTGTCCCTTGGTAAAAAAGAAGACATCTTGAATTGGATATGGGATACGGTGAATGGGTATATGGATTTAGTACCCATTAAATCGCCAACATTGGCAGCGCATGGGTCCAGGCGGAATAGCTCCTCTGCATCGAGAAGAAATTCGAGACATAACAGCGTTTCCGCTTCGAGACGTGATAATGGCTCACCTGCACTAGGAAAAAATTCCATGTCACCTATAGCGAAGGACGCAAAGATAAGAAAGGGTACTTCTGGTGATGAGACGAACATGAAAATTATTGACGAGAGTAAGTTTCCGCTAAACGAGGTGAGGAAGATTCTTGCTGACCAGAGCCAAAGTGTTATTACGGAAAAATACAAGGAAGAGATAAAGCCAAAGATTAATAATAACAAAGGCTTGGAAGATGGATACCCCGATGACCAGAAACAGGGTGGCGCTGAGTCTACCGCGATCAAGTTCGAACCACAAGACCCCAAAAACACTAAGCATAGACCTGAAAATAAAGATGGTAAGTCACTTTTCATCACTCATAATTTTCTGTTCGATGGGTGTCAAATTTATGAATTTCAACCATCCGACCAATCAATTCTAGAGGATTTAAATTATCCCTATCAGACATTATGGTCCTACTATTGGTTCATCTACAATAAGAAAAAGAAGAGAGTGTCATTCATTTATCTTAATGCAATCAATAAGATGCATTATACGACCATCAGAAATAGCAGGGAGCAATCATTTAGTCATAAGAATCGCCCCAATAACGGCATTTCCACGAATCAAGATGAAGATGAGTTGGATGACCAGGACCTTAACTACGCAGATGATATTTACATGGATGACTACGATGAGGATGTTATTATCGACGACGATGAAAACAATGATGAGGATATGGATAAAGATGTTGTCGGTGATATAGAATTATAGCTATAGTAATAATAATATCGAGTGTCCTAGTAAGCTTTTCGTGGTCTTTTATTCCCCAGACTCTTTCTGCACCTGTTACATCCCAACATTTACGGGGTTTGCACACCTATGATACGGAGGCGAGCGAAAATCAGCCCGAACACCATAATAACGTACACTGTTCGTCTATTTGAACACCCCAACAGTTACCAAGATGGCCAGTGGTTTCAGCTGACGTTCTTCTATACCCTCTACCCGGTGTATTTGTGGTTAATGTCAAGGTATCTTTGTTGCTCTTAGCGGTGATAACATGTCTATTTGTCCCACCTTTCTGTCAAGAATTGAGAGCAAACATGAACTTTTGCTCAGCAATCAAAGAACACTATAAATACTCAGCCATTCGGGTCCCTATAACTGCATTCAATACCAGAAACCTCAAATATGTCTCCAACCAGATCAGCCACCTTCGTTGATCTTACCTTAAATGACGGAAACAAGATTCCAGCCTTAGCCATTGGTACTGTACCCCCCGAAGACCCTGACCAAGTGACTGATCAGATCATTAAGGCAGTTAAGTCAGGATATCGTCACATTGATACTGCTTGGTACTATGGTACTGAACCTCAAATAGGTAAAGCTCTAAAGCAATTGTTCAAAGAGGGATACAAGCGTGAGGATCTCTTTATCACCACCAAAGTGTGGCACTCTTATTGGCACAGTCCGGAGAAGTCATTGGACAAATCTCTCAGTGACTTAGGTGTGGAATACGTGGACTTATTGTTACAACATTGGCCAATTTGCTCAAGTGGTGATGAAAATGGCCTTCCCTCGCAACCTTTCGACGATGATGGAAATTTAAAGTACGACGATGATCCCGTGTCTGGAACAAAATTTATTGAATTTTATAATAGTATTGAAGATATCAAAGCTAAAACTAACAAAGTTAAGTCTGTTGGGGTATCCAACTATTCCATACCTAAGTTGAAGCAGTTACTTCCACACGTCAAAAAGTATGTTCCGGTGGTAAACCAAATTGAATATCATCCTTATTTGCCCCAGCAAGATTTGGTGGATTTCTGCCGTGAGCATAACATTTTGATCGAAGCCTATAGTCCAGTAGGTGGGACTGGTGCACCATTGGTCAAAGACAAACTTGTGTTGGAGTTAGCAAAGAAATACGGCGTTCAGCCTAATGATATTACTAATTCGTATCACATTTTACAAAATAGAGTTGCAATTCCTAGGTCTTTCAATCCAGAAAGAATAGAAAAATGTACTTTGTTGCCTCCTCTAACCAAAGATGAATTACTGCAGTTGTATCAATTAGGAGAAAAACACCCAAAAAGGTACACTAATGATCCTTGGGGCTACGGATTGGGCTTCAGATATTGGGAAGGTGATAGCCTCTCCAAAGATTTCATTTGACTTTATTGACGTCGTTTTTAGTTATTGTATGAGTTTTCAGCTCTTTTAGAAATAATGCACAGTAGAATGTTGAGAGGTGTGTAAATCCGAGCTCGCAATTCTTCATAAATTATCTCACTTTTATCAGTACAGAACACTTATCACGAACACTTTGACTAAAATGCATTTGTCTATATTTTCACTCGTTGGTAGTGTTTTGATTCTCCTTAACCTCTCAAATGCAATTCCCGTGTATCCTTTTTTGGAAATTTTTGACCAAAATCTTTTTAGTTTCCCCAGATTCCCTACTAAAAAAGAAGGGGCTGATGTTGCAAGGACATTAGTCCATAGAGAATCATTGGTCAACATCAATACTTTCAAACACAGTTCCCTATCTCAAAAGCTAGTACCCGTTTCCACAATGGAATATTATGCTGATTGTGATAATGATGGAAACCCGTATTGGTTAGTCGTTGACATTGGCTCAACTTATCAGAACATAAAACATGGCTCTGAGTACACATTCACCATCAGGGTGGGCGATCATCCAATCACTGAACATGTCAATCCTGAATACCCCGGAGGTATAGTGAAGTCACCTGCTGGATCGCCTCGAGTCACCCTCGAGGGCGAGTTGAAAGAAGTTAACCTAGATTCAGAGAAGCTTAAATCTTTGGAAAGCTGCTTTTTGAAGAGACATCCTGACTCAAAATGGTGGCTACCAAGCAATGTCGTTTCCCCACACAACTCACATTGGCTTAAATTCGAAGTAAGAGAAGCGTATTTGATTGGTGGGTTTGGAGACAGAGCATATATTGGTAAAGTGGATGGGGAAATGTATCATTCTGCCTCTATTATAGAAGGATAAATTCATCAAATTTTCTAGCAAGTCAACGTTTTAATTATCAATGCCGTAGTCTAACCATATAACAATTTAGACTTAAAATGCTATTAAAGGCAATTTTTACTGCGAAGTTGCAAAATGTAAAAAAAAAAAATTTAGTACATTGCAAAAAAATCAGGATGAAAGTTAGTTCAAAAAGAGGCCAACATAATCTAGTACAAGGTATGTCGGATTCACTTATTACCACCTCCGAACCATTGTGCATTTGATTGTGAAGGACTCATAGAAATACGGATTTCAAACTATCCACTATCATTGGTTCAGTAGCTGCCTTGAGAGTAACTTGTATTGGAGATGCTATTCTCAGCAAGAAACAGCACGGGAAGTGAACCACCTGAGACAGTATATACCCTGAACTTGATGCGATTGTGTTAAAATCTCATTTGACATTCGAAAACTTACAATTTTACCTTTTGGCAACAGATGCAGTACAAACTAGCGCCTTTAATCAAGAAGTCACATCAGTATGCAAAAAAAAAACTTTGAATTGACATGTTGTTTTTTGGGGCGGTCTTATAATGATCGAGAAAATTTCATTTCACTTGACATACCAGTTAAAACATTAATATATGACTTGGTGAGATACTTACTTGAGTACTTGATGAAAAAAACTTAACGTGTGAGGGATTCATGAAACAATACTACTCCAAAGGATTGGAATACGTAAATATTTGTGTGTGGGCAGCAACTCGGATTAAAGAGTCGATAAGAGTGATTTCGTATCACCCCAAAATGAAATTAATTATCACAGTGTTGTTTCTCAATGTCTCCCTAAGGGATGAATTGCACATATTTGACAGTCTATATTGTTTCGGATACAAGAGAAAAGAAGCATTAATACCAGATCTTCCAAGGAAGGTGTCTGAAACGTTCGTTCTGCCACACCATTATGTTATGAATAGTGAAGAACGGTGAGCTCGTGTTAAATACCTCTTGCTTCTAATATCTCTGCTGGCATGGAAGTCACAAATTCACCGCCGTTGTCCGAACGGAGGAGGCCAAAAATGTGCCCATTGACTGGAACATGCATTGAATCCAGATATTCTGGGCTGGCTTGCAACCCCTTTCGCAATACGACAAACTGTTGAAGTACACTTGTGAAAATTCGTTTGAGTTAGACATAATACTGAAAACAATAGTCAATTTATTGTAGTAGGAAGATGCGAACTACCATTACAAAGTCATGGCCTTGCATGTTACCATCACATTAAACTGCTTTCCTTAACATATAGACATATATAAATATATGCATATTAAATAAGCATCCAGGAAATAGATTAAAGCAGGAAAGAATAAAGCTAAAGCAAATACTAAAGGAAGGAATACAACTCAACACATATTGATAAGTTTATCATATCTAACTCTAGGAAGTGCAGCTCTAACTCAAATATAAGTAAAGGCAAAGATATTAGCTTTAATACCAAGAACAATACCAGTACCACCACCAAAGAACAAGATAGCAGTAAGAGTTGAAAGGAATAAGATAGAAGCGTATTCAGAAAGGAAGAATTCAACAAAAAGAGAGGAAGAATCTTCAGTCATGTGAGAGGGGACTAACTCAGATTCAGCTTCAACATTATCAAAAGGGCAACAAATGCAATACATCATATTATAGCTAATGGCAATAAAAGAATACCGAATCAAATAGATTCTTGTGATTCAACATATCTATATAGGTTCATGCCAATAATATGAAAATCAATACTATGGTGGTAAGAACTAATTCATAATTAATTGATTGAGCAGTAGAACGAATAGAGCCCGATAAAGAACATTTCCTATTAACAGATCTACCAGCCAGTAAAATACCAAATTCTCCAACACAACTTTTAGCTAAAGTTACTAAATTACAATAATTATGATCAACAATAATAACACCTGGTGCAAAAGGAATGACTGATCAATAGTGAAACGGAAAGCAGAAACTAAAGAGATCATTGTTGAACGTCAAACAGTTCATGTTGGCTAGACATATTTATTAACAGAGCAATATATACTTAACTTAGTATCACAAACAAGAAAAACAGTCTAGCTAAAGAGAGAACAGAATAAGAGGGCATATTAGAGGATATATATAGAGTTATAGGATGAGTCAGATAGACAGGTGACTCATCATACCAAGACATGAGTCACATAGTTGATTCATGATGTTAATGAATATTTGGGTGGAACAGTAATGTAATATTTTACATCTCTACAATCGTAGGACTAATAAATAATTTTCGTTTATTTCTGACTTTGTTAGTTTAATCACGAAAAACACAGAAAATCTAGCTAAAGAGAGAAAGAAAGTAAGAAGGGCTATTAGAAGATATACATAGAGCCGGGGAATTGGATCAGCCTGCCATAAAGCTGTCTGACAAGAATAAAAAACAGTTTGCTGGTTTATTTATTAATTAGTATCCTGGTTCAACAAAATATTCGGCCATATCGCAACAGAAACGATTAAAGTTGTGAAAAACATTGGCTCCGGGATGCCCAAGACGAGCATGCCAGAGCACCGAGTCCAG
>JAKTUZ010000043.1:0-95241 GCA_030556945.1 Hyphopichia buzzinii | reverse complement strand
AAAACATGTTTTTTTAAAATAGGTGTCTTAAATCAATTTAATGACATATAAAATGGCAATTTAAAACATGTTTTTTTAAAATAGGTGTCTTAAATCAATTTAATGACATATAAAATGACAATTTAAGTCATGTTTTTTGTTTTCTTGTTTTAAATTAGGATATAATGTAGATAACATTTGGAAATAGAAATAGGGGTATTCGTTTATGAGTGAGCAAAATGTATATAAAATGGATAATTTTCGAGAAGGAAAGATATATATGAGAAATGACTTAATCCTAAGTTTAAACAGATTAAATTATCTGCCTTTAAAAATTTTTGAATTAATCATCTCTAAAGTGGATCCGAAAAATCCACCAGAAGATAATTTAATCACTGTTCAGAGAGATGAAATCAATGTCTTCTTTGATGAAAAATCAATACATAAAAAATATATTTTACAAAAAAATATTCAAGAATTACAAAAAGAATCGTTATTCACAGTTATAGAGATTGTAGATGACGTAGAGTATACAAAGAGTATTGTGCCAATTCCGTATGCAGAGTGGAATAACAAAAGCACAGAAATCACATTTAAACTAGAGTCAAACATTATGCCATATATTAGTGATTTAAAATCGAACTTTACGCAGTACGATTTAAATGAAATCAGAAAACTTAAAAATAAGTACGGCATTATTCTCTATCGTATGTTGGTAATGTACTACAATCAATATGAATACTATTCAAAAACTAAACAAAAACGTCAAGAACAACTAGATGAATTCAAAAATCCTGTTATTACTGTATCTGAATTACGTTTTATGACAGATACGGAAAAGAAATATAAACGTTTTACATTTTTCTATGAATCGGTTATTGGTACTGCAATAGAGGATATTAATGAAAATACAAATCTTCATATAAAATATGACAAAGTCAGAAAAGGTTACGAAGTCTATGCGGTTCAATTTCATATCACGAAGAAAAATGTTGCACCGGCTTCTCCAGAAGAGCACCCAGACTTTGAAGAAAAACAACAATCTAAAGAAGAAAAAGATAGTAAGCTTTATGCACGTTCAATGTCCAGTAAATATACAAAAATGCTAAAACAAACATACCTTATCTCTGATGAAACAATTTTTGAACAGAAGTTGATGATTGAATTAGGTGTACAGGTTTATCCTTATTATGAAATCATTGAAAATATTCTTGGCGAAAAGGGTGTATTAGAACATATGCGATATGTTAAAACAAAAATGACGCCCGCTAGTGAACGTGAAAAGCTAAGTGGTATCAATAAAGGTATTGCTAAGTATCTTTATCAAGCAGCGAGTAATTATGCTACGAGAGTTCAAACTAAAAACGCTGAAATTAATAGTATTCAAATGCAAAAAGATACCATCTTAGCTCAATTAGAAGAATTCAGTAAAAACAACACGTATCTGGAACCAATCTACAATGGCTTTAAAGAACAAGTTCAAAATATTGATGCAGACGACACAGATACAAGTGAAGCAATAAAACAAGAACAAATTGATCAAATACAAGCGATGATTGAATCATTAAACAATTCAAAAGGTAAATAGATAGGGGGTAATGCATATGGAACCAACCTTTAAACCCGAAGAATACTTCCAAAAATACGCCCAGTATTTAGAAAGAAAATCTAAAAATACAAAAGAAGGGTATATCAGAAATATCAAACCTTTCTTAACCTATCTTCAGAAAAAGGGCATAGATAATCCTACTTATCATTCTGTAGAATTGTATTTTGACGACTTATTAAATCATCCAAAAGAAACGCATATGCTAATCAATGATATTGATTATGATGAAGTATCAAACGAAGAAAGACAGATATTGGACAGTTTCCGGTATAAGGATAGAACTGTCCGAACGTATCGGAATATGTTAAATCAATTTTTCAAATGGTTAGAACGTGAAGGTTATTATGAAAATATCGTGGCTAGGGCAGATAACCGTATCCCAATTCCACGAGGTCATGCCAAAGATGCATTAGATATTGAAGATGTACATAACTTATTAGATTTTTTAGAAGCAGGTAAGGAAGATCTAACTGGTATGCGTGATTATGCAATTATTCTCACAGCATTAACAACAGGATTGCGTACAATCGAGCTTAGCCGTGCCAACTATGAAGATATCCAAAGGAAGGGTGTCAACACGGTTATTTATGTACAAGGTAAAGGACGTAGAGAACATGATGAGTTTGTGATTCTACCAAGAAATACCAAAGAGGTTATTCGAGAGTACACTACCATGCGAGAAAAAGAGGGTTTAATGATTAATACAGACTTATCTCCCTTATTTGCATCACATGGAAATAGAAATAAAGGCGGTCGTATGACAACACGCAGCATTGGACGGGTGATTACAAAAGCTTATGAGGCAGTTGGTATTCATTCATCAAAAATCACCCCGCATAGTTTACGTCATACGGCAGCAACTATGTCTTTAGTCAATGGTGGTAACTTACGTGAAACCCAAAAAATGCTACGTCATTCTAGTGTTCGTACAACTGAAATCTATGCACAAGATTTAGACGAAGATAAGAACATGTCTACCCAGTTGATCGAAGATTATATCAAGACAAAATAAACGTATAAGGTTGGTTCGTATGGAAAAACCTAAAGAAATCGATAAATACTGGCAAATGAAGTATGTAAATGAACTTCAAAAGATATTTGCACGTGAGATGAAAGCTGCAGATGAAAGAAAAAAGAAAAATAGCAAAGAGAAACCACAATCGAAGTAATTCGGTCGTGGTTTTTTATTTTGAAGATATTAAAGTAGATGATACAAATTTTCTGAAAAATATTGCCTAAGACATCGTAAAATACCAATACAGGCTCATTAAAGCCCGCAGGAGCGTTTAAGCAGATTGGATATATAAATATTAGCTAGATTTGTATAAAGGCTCAGAACGCAATATTTTACGAATAAAAGCAAAATATACTATCAAACCTAGCATTTAAATTAATCAGCTTGCTAACACATACACAGAAATTTCAATTTTATCCTTACAAACCTACATGGGCTAGAGTAGGACGATGAATTAGCAAAATATCTTTAAAAATAAAATTTATATTTTTTAGTCCAAATTTCTGAAATAATTGCATTTGCATTTGAGAGGGCTAAAAAAATACCGCTCTATGTCTGCTAACAGTAAATAGCAGACATAGGACAAGAATTGAAAATTCGGGGCGTTTGGCCACTTTTTGACTTAAATTCACTTTAAACATCTTTATTCATTTTTAGCTGAAAATAAAAAAATTAGCTGGCGTTTCCGCACCAACTAATCTTCGGTTTACTGTCATCGCTTCTGCTAGACTTTATTCATTACTGGCACGTGAATGAACTTTATCTAGCTTCAGCATGAATGCTAAATGTTTGTTTTAATTTTATATGTAGTTGACAGTAAAACTATTATCTTACATAGCCACTTAATTAGTCAATCCTACATCAAATGGCTTCATATCAGCCTTTGGCTTACTTATCTTTGTTCCATGCGTTTAACAGCGCTTCATACGCTGCATGCTGATCTTCGTTTAAATTAACTTTGCCTAATTCAACTAACGTTTTAAGTGTTTCAGCGTTATCTTTATTCATTGCTGCTGCTAAAGCTTTAAACTTAATCGACACATCTTCGTTAACTCTTATTGAAAACGGTAATTTTGCCATTTCATCACCTTCCTTACCAATTATGTAAATTAATCCATGATTGTTAGTCTTACATTGCGAATAAACATCGATTCTCCTAGATTATCTTTGCGTATTGACAAATGAACGATGTCTGACAAGTCTTTTGGTACATCAGCAGCTTTAATGACAATGCTAAACGCTTTATAATCCCGTGTAAGTTTCGGTTTACCTTCAGCATATGTAAATACGCCTGAATATGCACGTAAATCTTTTTGGCTTTCGCGTAAATATACGTGTGGTGAATAGAAATCGGATCCAATATTTTGTTTAACTTCAAAAGTTACTAATAAAACTTTCCCCAATAAATCGTTTTTATTTTCCGTTAAATCATATAAATTATAATAGCGTGTTGATGTATATTCTCTCGTACTATCCGTTACATAATTTTGCTTGAATTCACTATTTATGTTTTTAGTCGCCCCACTCACTACTGTTTCCATTGACCCGGTAACCTTAGCGAACTTCTCAAGTATCATGTTATTTGCTTACAGAATAATACCCGCACCAACAACCAAAGCACCTATCACGTATCACATTCTATCTTTGTTTTGATCTAACATACTACTTCCCCCTTAATATAAACTAAGTCTTATTAATTATAGATTGATACGAATCAAAAAAGCTAGTCTGCCTAAAATGGTATAGACTAGCCTTTTATACAGGTTTATTTTCTTGTAATCGTTACCCTACTATCAAAAGCATCGCTCTCAACCGTTGCATCTTTAGGAATAGTGACGCTTGTTAATTGGTTTCTCTCAAATGCGTATTTTCCTATAGAAGTAACAGAGTCAGGAATGGTGACGCTTGTTAATTGGTTTTCGCTAAATGCCCTACTACCAATAGAAGTAACAGAATTAGGAATGGTTACGCTGGTTAATTGGTTATAGCTAAATGCCCCAGCTCCTATAGAAGTAACAGAATCAGGAATGGTAACGCTTGTTAATTGGTTACGGCTAAATGCCCCAGCTCCTATAGAAGTAACAGAATCAGGAATGGTGACGCTTGTTAATTGGTTATAGCCAAATGCCCAACGTTCTATAGAAGTAACAGAATCAGGAATGGTAACGCTTGTTAATTGGTTATCTCTAAATGCCTCTTCTCCTATAGAAGTAACCTTTTTACCATCAATCGTATCAGGGATGGCTACTTCTTTAGGGCCATCTGCCTTATAACCCGTAATGGTTACTGTTTTACCATCACTATTTCTACGCCAAACAAAGTAACCCTCATCTGTATAAACTACTTTTTTCACCGATGCAATACCTTTATCCGCTACACCTTTTAAACTCTCTGAAACAGTTCCGAAAACTTCTGGCATCGTTTTATTCACAACCAAAATAATACCCGCACCAACAACCAAAGCACCGATGACGTACCACATTCTATCTGTATTTTGATCTAACATTTTATCTCCCCCTTAATATAGACTACGTCTTATTTATTATAAATTGTTCCAAACCAAAAAAGCTAGCCTACCTAAAATGGTATGGACTAGCTATTTCTACCTAATCTCTATCGTTGTGATAACCAAGATGTAAATTAGAAATTGTTGCATCTAAATTTTCGTTTATTAAAGAAATGAATAACTATATTTGGATATGGTGGTCTGGCTCACCTAACACATCTAAGATAAATAACCTAGTTAGAAGCATCTGTTCTAACTAGGTTTCTTTTTTATTCAGAGAATAAATCTAATGAACTTTGTTCTAATACAAAACGAGCCATGCCAATCTGTTCTTTTGGTTTTTTCTCAACTTCCATATCAATGATTTCTTGAACGTTACTATTCGTATGTATTGGATGTACACCCATTGCAACAATTTGAGGATGCATATTCGCTATTACGTCACTACGAATATCCGTAAGCGAAATCAATTGAATGTCCAATTTTTCTGCTAACTGGAACATTGGTTGCAGCAAATGCGCAGAAGTGATTTGGGCAAAAGGATTGTCCAATAGCAGTAACATAGAAGGTACTTTTTGCTGTTTTTCTACTGTATCCCCGCTAAAATCATAGGCATAATACATTAAACTAGCAATAATGATGAATGAGGATAGTGTACGCTCTCCACCAGATAAGACTTTGAATGTTTGCCAATTGATATACTGCGTATGGTTTTGTTCAATTTTTAAAATCTTAATACGCACGTTATCTTCACCAATGGTCTTTTTGAATAGAACGGTTGGGTCTATCGCCATTTTGATTTGTTTTTTATCATCTGATTCAGTATCATTCACAATCTTATCTATTGTATCATCCAGATATTGCGCCAAATTATTGCGATAGTCCTGTTCCTTATCTGACCAAGTATATCCTGCTCTCAATTCAATCTTAAAGAGTCGTTTATTGTATTCTTTAATACTTGTCTTTTTACCGAATTTACCAAGTTCACTTACGATGTTACCCATATATTCGAATAGTAAATCAAAAATACTGTCTTGTTCATCTTTGATTTGCTTGTTATCCGAAACCACTTTTTTATGATAATCATCTGTCGCTTTATGTTTTAACTTTATACCTTCAATTAGCTCAGCCAAAGAACGATCTTGTTGTCCCAAATCGTCTTTGATTCCAGTATACATACGGTTCAACTGTTTACTAGATTCGCCAATAATTTGTTCTTCGTAAAATTTAATTACTTTTTCCCGTTCTTTTTCTAACGCTTAATCATCATTCTTATACTTTGCAACGAGGTCGCTGATCGCTTTAGAGAAATTTTCATAGTCAATAGTGAATTGAACGTCCGAATAATCATTCCTATTTGGATAGGTGTAACCGTACCTTCACTTTCTAAATCTTTGATTGTATTGTATTTTGTTGTGTAGTCCCTAAATTTATAAAAATCGTCAATTTTCTCTAAAGACAGCTTCTTACGATTTTTCACGTTTGCTAAATCCATTAAATGTTTACCCAATATAAGCACTCCTAATTCGTTTAAATATACAAATGTTCTAATTAAAGTTGTATCATGCATGACCTTGATAACAAAAAACCACCAATAAGGCGGATTTTTACAAACATTGGTATGTCAAGGTTCTATTTGATATCATGCTGCTTTTCCCCTTCGTTAGGAAGGCCGATGATGAAAACACCTTTTAAAACGGTGTCGCTGTTTCACCTTTTTCTAGTTTCAAATCGAATATTTTGACCGTAGCAATATCCGTTACACCTCTATTTGGTTGGATCCAAATACCCCTTTCGTCACCACCCTCAAGTGTACTGCCTGTTGCAAAATGTACTTCTACCATATGAATATCGGTGTCATCGCCACTATAAATAGACTGATTGTTGTAATATTCAACAGGTTGTTTTTTACCGTCAAAGTATACTAGGTTAGGCGAAAAGATATGTCCCTGAGTGTGTCCACCAAACCTAGTCAAGGTACCTGACACTTTCTGATATGAATAGTGAAGTGTATACGCAGTGTTTGGTTCAAGGGGTAAGTCAGCCTTTGCTAACTGAATACCTGAATACAAATTTGTTGTAGTTGTTAATATTAAATCCCCGGTCGTGGCATAATTTGTTTTATCAACTTTCGATTGGAAAGCTGTTATCATGCTATCTTTTAACAAGTTAACGCCATCAGTCGTTTTATCACTATCATGTGATTGTATTTCATATGCAACATCAAGTGTTTTTGATTGGTAGCTGTGACTTACATTTGCAAATATTTCTGGCATAAATTTATTTGCTAAAAGAATAATCCCGGCACCTACGACTAACGCCCCAATGACATACCACATTCTGTCTGTGTTCTGGTCTAACAAAAGCTCTCCCCCATTCTATTTTTAATTGTAAGTAACCTTATTTAAGGTAATATTTGTGACTTTTACATTTGCTACTAAACCTTCGTAATACATACGGTTTGGCTGGATATAGATACGCCCATCATATTGGTCAAATCTGCGTTCTTTTTCATCGATGATCAACTTACTCGGCGTTTTAAAACGTACTAAAATCGTATGCTCGCCACCTTCATTAACTTCATTTGCTAAATCAGGCATCTTATCCCAAGCGGTTTTGGAACGATACATAGCGGGCATTTTTTGGCCGTCTACGTAAAATTCATTGTTATCAAAAGCATGATCAGTATGGCCACCAACACCCCAAATATGGCCATCTAATTTTTCAAAAGTATATCCAAATTCATAAGTTGTGTTCGGCTCTAATCCCATGTCCGTTGCTGTTAAATATACGCCTGAACCAGAAGGGATGATCACTTCTCCGTGAGAATAATAGCGACCAACATTCGCGATATTCACGTTATTCACGGTAGTTGCTGAATATAATTTGAAGTTTACAGGCGTCATCTTAGCAACGCTAAGTTCGGAAGCGATTCCGGTTGTTTTACCTGTTAAATTTTCCATTGATTTTGATACATTAGCAAAGATATCTGGCATAACCTTATTGGCCAGTAAAATTATCCCCGCCCCAATGACTAAGGCACCAATGACATACCACATGCGATCCGTGTTTTGGTCTAACATTCATTATTCAACCCCTTTTATGTATATTTAAATCCATACCCAAAATCCAAATTTATTGTTGATTTAAGACTATGTCTAACCTTCATTGTACGTAATGAAATCATTGAAAGTAAAGACTACCCAAAACGCTAATAAACTACGCAATCAGAAAATAAAAAAAGTCTTTACGATAGCGTAAAGACTTTCATCAGGATATTTTCATATCCAAAATTAACTACAAAAAAACGCCACTTTCGTGACGTTGACAATAAATATCAAAATTAGTTTGCTAACAGACCAGCAAATGGATCATCTTGCACTTCAAATGTTGCTGATTCTTCTGTTTCTTCAGAAGGTCTTTCAGCCTTTTCAATTAAGTTTTCAAGATGACGTTTAACATCTAATAATTCGGATAAAGTCTTTTGATTAACTGTATAGATAATTCGTTGTTCATAGGTTAATTTACCAGGAACCTTTTTTTGGTCAATCTGACGTAAAGGTTTTACACGCTCTTTTAATACTTCGGTATAAGCTTCTAAATCAGCGTGAACTTTTTTGGCTTCAGTTACGTTCATTTCTTTTCTTAAAACGTTTAACTTACTTGTATATAAATCGCATTTCGCATCAAAATTTTCTTCTTCTAAATAATCTTTAGAGGCTGCTAATTTCTTAATATGGTCATTAATTTCAAAGGCTTTATAAATCGCCATGACTAATAGAATACCCATAAATACCATACCGGCTAAACCAGCATAGCGAATTCCCCCACTAATCATGAAATACATAGCAGTAAATAACCCAAATAATAATGCAACAACGATCATTACCATGTAATTTTCTTTACGGCTCTTGATAACGCCTTTATGTACAGGTTCTAAATGTTTCATTTCTTCTATCCATCCCTTTTATATATATTTCATACCCAAATGTTATGTACAAAACTATTATAAGAAATTGACAACCGAAAAATCTAGCCTAGATGAAATGTTGTTATATCAACGTTTTACGAACTTTGGGAAAAATAATAGAAAAATTTTCCAACAAAAAAAGCACGTGGAATCATCCAAGTGCTTTCTACAGCTTACAGATAAGATTAGCTGCAAACTGCTTCCCCTTAAAAAGACATTACTATACCCATTTATCCAAATGATATTTTTAAAGGATTTAATGCGCTTCATCAATCTAAATTATCCTAATCCAAAAATTGTATGTTTTCAAGTTACAAATGCGTTACAAAATCTTAGATTTCCATCAATTGAACATTGACGGTATAAGGGTATTCTGTGCCGATTGGTACGAATTTACCTTTTAACACTAATGAACCCGCACTACCAGTTTTGAAAGTGAATCCTAAATTATCACTACGCCATACAAAGTTTGTTGAACCTTCAGGTAGTTTGAAACCTTTGTGTAATGGTTCTGAAAATGTCATTTGATAAGTTTTATTGGGTTTCAGTTCAGCTAAAGTCCAATCCCCTTGACTGCCGCTAGAGTCATCAATCTTTTTAATGACTAAATTCCCGCCATGCCAACTATATACATCTGGGTTTTGTTTTACGATTGGTGAGTCTAGGATAATATTTCCCTGGTCTTTTTCTCTACGAACCGCTTTACCACTTACCTTAGCGTAATTATCTACCATATTGCCGAAAATCTCAGGTAACACAAAAATACTTGACCCAATCATTGCCGCTCCAATTAACACTACTATAATTACCTGCCAGAGCCTATCACTATTCTGATCTAACATTTCATGCCCCCTACAATCATTTTAATGAACCTACTTTTTATTATCTTAGCAAGTTCATATCCTAAAAAACAAGCCTACTTATAGACCAATTGAGTACATCTATTTATTCTTCTGGATCCACCAAGTAGCCATAAACATTACGTATTTTAAACGTTAATGGTTTATCGCTGTAAGGGTTAGTAACCCCTAAGTTTGAATAATCGTAAATCGCTTTCTTCTGGGTGTTTTCAGGTGAATTATTGGTATAGCTATACCAAACAGTCGTCCATTGGCCACTTTTTAATGGAATGGCGTCTGGAACTTCTCCTGAAGTTAATACTTTGTATTGGCCATCTTCTACAATCCCATACTCACGTTCAGCAATATTATCGTTATTATTTAAATGACCATGATAAGTTTCCCCTAAGTACGAGTTATTGATATCAGTAAAATAATTTGAACCATTTATCCCTTCATCAAGCCATACATCATATGAAGTGATTACCTTCGTACCATAAGGCACTTCAACAGCATTTTGTTTAATCCGTAAACCACGACTCCATTTATGCGACTGTACGGGTATTTCAACCGTCCATGTTTCTAATTCCGAATCAAAATTAATCAGTTTTGCATCCTGGCCAGGAGATAGATAAATTTCAATATCTTGAGCAGTAATAATATTATCAATGTTAAAGGCTTGTTTAATTTCCAAGATGCTTGTATCTGTTACATTCTTATATGTGCCAGTTACATTAGCGAATACTTCAGGTAATGCCTTATTCGCTAAAAGAATAATACCCGCTCCTACGACTAAAGCGCCGATGACGTACCACATTCTATCTGTGTTTTGGTCTAACATAGTAATTCTCCAATCTATTAAACTACTCTAAATCATCCGCATAGTAACCAAAACTATAATCAGATAGATAAACGTCAATACTATCGTTTACGGCCTTAGTATTTAGTTGAAATTGCAAGTGTGTATTACCAGTCGCTTTGGCGACAAACCGTAGACGTTTTGTTTCCCCAGCATTTAATGACTTTGTGTCCATCATATTATTTGAAAGAACAACAACTTTATCACCGTTATTCTTTACAGTTATATCATAAACATATCTACGACCAACAACTTGATCCCAAGTAGGTACAATCGCAGCGACACCCTTTACTACCAGTTCACCACCTGTTACCTTAACTCGTAAAGCCTTATTGGTATTCATAGACTCAACGGTTTGATTAGAGGTCTTTTCAACAACAGCATTTCTATAACCACCAATATTCGTTAAAGAACTGTTCCTAATTTCCCAAATAATATTGTCTTCAGCAGATGCTAATTTAGCAGCGTCTTTTATCGCATTATCTGTAACAGTTTCAAACGATTTGGTTACGTTCGCAAATACTTCAGGAAGTGCTTTATTCGCTAGTAAAATAATTCCAGCACCTACTACCAATGCCCCAATGACAAACCACATTCTATCTGTATTCTGGTCTAACATTTTATCCCCCATTCCCCAAAACTATCTATATTGTATCCATTATAGATAATTTAAAACCAAAAAATCTAGCCTACCCAAAAAGGTATCAGCTAGCTATTTCTACCTAATCTCTATCATTGTAATAACCAAGACGTAAATTAGAAATTGTTGCATCTAAATTTTCATTTATTGAAGAAGTGTATAACGCTATTTGGATATGGTGGGTTGGCCTATCTATCACATCTAGAATGAATTCATCTTTTTGGCCAGGTTTAAGTACTCGCCTATCGCCTTTGTTGTTGTATACCGTTATAGGTTTATCGCCATTATTCTTCACATTAATCATATATACATACTCAAGGCCATCATTTTGCTCTTTCAAATATAACACATCATAAACAGCTTTTAAGGCATGCTCACCACCAGTGGATTGCACACGCGTTCCTTTTTGTGACCAACCTTCCACATTCTGGTTTGGTGTTGTAACCAATTCAGCGCCTTTATAACCATAATGATTTAGTTCAGAAAAATCATTCACGGTTCTAATCCAAGTGATGTTCCCAAACCCAGCCATATCTAGAGCGTCATCAACGTAAGATAAAGGCTTCTCAAATGCATAAACGACTTGAGAAAACATCTGTGGGAATAATTTGTTAGTGATTAGAATAATCCCAGCACCTACCACTAACGCCCCAATAACAAACCACATCCGGTCAGTATTTTGATCTAACATAATAATTCTCCAATCTATATAAATTACTCTAAATCATCAGCATAGTAACCATATCGAAGATTAGAAAGATAGACATCTAAATCTTGTTCTGGTGAAGCTGTAAGTAGTTGTATTTGTACATTGGAGTGATTATTACCAGTCCCAACAAATTTTAAGCGTTTTGTTTCGTTTGGTTGAACCTTTAAATAAGCCATTTTATTATTATAAACTTCTATGTAGTCATCCCCATTATTTTTCACCGTAATAAAATAGACAAACTTTCTGCCAACAAGTGCATCCTTATAACTGATAAGGTTTGATACAGCTTTTAATTTACTATCGCCACCATGCGTTTGAACTCTAGTAGCCTTATGAGGTTGCATTTCAGGTATTGTTAAATTATTAGTTAAAGTGACTTCAGATCCATGCCAACTACCTAACGCTTGTGCATATTTTAAAGTTGTAAGGTCACTTGTTTCAATTAACCATACAATATCTGCTAAAAACTCATCTTCTTCAATCTCTTTAGTTGTATTAGTGGTTAACTTATCCATAGTTTTTGTTACATTCGCAAATACTTCAGGCATTACTTCGTTTGCGAGCAAGATAATACCCGCACCTACAACTAAAGCACCTATAACGTACCACATTCTATCTGTGTTTTGATCTAACATGCATATACCCCTTATCTATAACTCGTATAAACGAATATTAGTAAATTTAAAATCGAATGGTGCATTCAAAGTATCTTCTGGTGTAACATTACCGGATGTCAGGTTAATGAAATGAACATTATCAGCAGTAGTAAATCGTTTCACTATTTCATTATCTGTTTGTACAGGTTTCTTAACTGAATCACCACCCATTACTACAGATTCATTCTTGTATGTAGCTATTTGTTCAACTCTATCACTACTACTATACATACCATTATGTGTTGTGATTGTCGTTGAATTCGTAAAGGTCAATACGGTTAAATTACTCGCGTTCCCTTCTTTATAATACCTAATTTCATAAGTTGTATTTGGCTTAACTTCAATGTTTTTAGCTACAATAGACCCTGGTATATGTCCGATAGAATAACCATACCCACCTGGTATACCTTTATACCTATAATCACCATAGGTATATAGATTTTTTGTGTTTGCTAAATCATGAAGAAGCTTCGTTCCACTATTCATTGGCTGCTCAAAAGATTCCGTTACACTCGCAAAGACTTCAGGCATCGTGTTATTGGCTAATAGAATGATACCAGCTCCTACAACTAAAGCGCCGATAACGTACCACATTCTATCTGTATTTTGATCTAACATACTAATCCCCCCTTAAAATAGACTAAGTCTTATTTATTATAGATTGTTCCAAATCAAAAAAGCTAGCCTACCTAAAACGGTATCAACTAGACTTTTATACAGGTTTATTTTCTTGTAATCGTTACCTTATTATCAAAAGCGTTGCTCGCAATGGTTGCATCTTTAGATATAGTGACGCTTGTTAATTTGTTAAGGCTAAATGCCCGACTTCCTATAGAAGTAACAGAATCAGGAATGGTGACGCTTGTTAATTGACGCTTGTTGATTGGTTAACGCTAAATGCCTCATATCCTATAGAAGTGACAGAATCAGGAATGATGACACTTGTTAATTGGTTATTATAAAATGCGTAATCCCCTATAGAAGTAACAGAATCAGGAATGATGACGCTTGTTAATTGGTTATCTCTAAATGCCCAATTTTCTATAGAAGTAACAGAATTAGGAATGGTGACGCTT
Organism: Hyphopichia buzzinii; assembly: GCA_030556945.1. Lineage (NCBI taxonomy): Eukaryota > Fungi > Ascomycota > Pichiomycetes > Serinales > Debaryomycetaceae > Hyphopichia > Hyphopichia buzzinii. The sequence continues at coordinate 81,383 of JAKTUZ010000043.1, read as the reverse complement.
GTTAATTGGTTATTGTAAAATGCCTGACTTGCAATAGAAGTGACAGAATTAGGAATGGTGACGCTTGTTAATTGGTTTTCTCTAAATGCCATACTTCCTATAGAAGTAACAGAGTTAGGAATGGTGACGCTTGTTAATTGGTTACCGCTAAATGCCCCACTTCCAATAGAAGTAACAAAATTAGGAATGGTGACGCTTGTTAATTGGTTATTGTTAAATGCCCAACTTCCTATAGAAGTAACAGAATCAGGAATGGTGACGCTTGTTAATTGGTTACGGTTAAATGCCCAATTTTCTATAGAAGTGACCTTTTTACCATCAATAATATCAGGGATGACTACTTCTTTAGGGCCGTCTTCCTTAAAATCCGTAATGGTTACTGTTTCACCATCACTATTTGTACGCCAAACAAAGTAACGCTCATCTGTATAAGCTACTTTTTCCACCGATTCAAATATCCCTAACTCACCACCGGCAGCAATACCTTTATCAGCTACACCTTTTAAACTATCTGCGACACTCGCAAACACTTCAGGCATTGTTTTATTCACAAGCAAAATAATACCCGCACCAACAACCAAAGCGCCGATGACGTACCACATTCTATCTGTGTTTTGATCTAACATATCATCATTCCCCTTCTCTATAATTCATATAATTTGATATCTGTAAATTGGAAATCAAAAGGCTCATATGACGTTAACGAAGGAGAATAATTACCAGAGGTTAAAGAAATAAAATGTTCATTATCCGCAGTCGTAAATTGTGCCACGATTTCATTATCCGTTTGATGCGCTAATTGGTGCGTATAATCACCGTTAGGTATGCTGTCAAAGCTAAAAGTATTAATCTCTCTTACACGTTTATGATCTTTATACATCTCATTATGAAGGTTTCTAGTTGTTTCACTAGAGAATGTCAGAACCTTCATATTAGTGGCTACCCCTCTTTTGTAGTAACGCAATTCATATGTTGTATTTGGTTTGACGGGAATGTTTTTTTGAACAATACTAGCCGTACTATTTCCAATGGTATAGCCTTTATCTGTTGGTACACCTTGATAGCGGAAGTTGCCGTTCGTATATAAGTTTTTGGTATTGGCTAATTCACGTAATTGCCCAATCGCACTATTTAAAGGCTGCTCAAACGACTTTGATACGCTTGCAAAGACATCGGGCATGGTTTTATTTGCTAACAAGATAATCCCAGCACCTACGACTAGAGCGCCAATGACATACCACATCCGGTCAGTATTTTGGTCTAGCATTTACTTGATCACCTCACCATTTTCATCCATAAAATTACCATTCTCATCTACAATAGAACCATATACGTTTCGTATTTTAATCATCATAGGCCCATCAGTAGGGTTAGTTGTCCCTATCCAAGAATAATCTCGTAATGCTTCTTTATTGGTATTAGTTGATGAAGTATTCGAATAACTATACCAAACAGTCGTCCACTCACCGCCTTTAATCGGTATGTTCGCTGAAATATTATTCCCCCTATCCACTACTACACGTTTGCCATCTTCATAATACCCAAATTGACGTCCAGCTCTTTCATCATTGTCATTTTGAGCCGATACAAATTCCTTTGATTCAAAAGCGTTATTAATATCCGTATTCACAACCGCATTATCAATACCTTCAGGCACCCACACTTCATAGCGCGTAGTAAAACGGGTACCATAAGGCACTCTAAGTGCGGTTGGCTTTACCTTTAACCCAACACTATAAGGCGAATTAATACGAGGGATTTCTAATGTCCACGTATCAGTTTCTTCGTCATAATCGTGATAAAGTCCACTTGTTTCGATTGTAGGGAATATCATTAACCCATTTGCATCAAGCACATTATGCATCGCAAATTCATTATTTATATCATCTATAGCGGAATTAGATACACCCTCAAAGGTATTGCTCGTTTTAGCAAATAAATCAGGCATAAACTGATTTGCTAAAAGGATGATGCCAGCACCTACAACTAAAGCACCGATGACGTACCACATTCTATCTGTATTTTGATCTAACATTTACTCCCCGCCTGTCTTATTAAATAACCGCTCCTGTAAAGAACTGCCTGTTGTTGCTTTATCCCCTTTTTCGATCTTCACGTTTTTAGCATAAACTTCCTGATTAACATATGGATAAATATGTAAGTAGACGTGGTTATTGTGATACATTTTATCTACAAATGTAAAAGTCCCATAGTAAAATTTATATTCTGGACTGATAGACATGTCATTCATCGGAATATCTTGTGTACCGTAATTGATAAAGATCCCTTTAGTGAACTTAGTCGCAATAGGTGAACGCGCATAAAAGGATACTGTATATGTTTCACCCTCTACTAAAGGCTCAACCAAGTCAGGGTCGTGATATTTTAACGAGTAAGACGTATCCTTAGTGTTTGTAACCATTATTTCTTTAGCTGAATCTTTTAATAAATTAGGGTTACCAGTTTCTGCTGTTACGATATTATTCATCGCTGAAACGGTATTAGCAAAAATCTCTGGAATTGCTTTATTGGCCAATAAGATAATTCCTGCGCCTACTACCAAAGCTCCAATGACAAACCACATCCGGTCAGTATTTTGATCTAACATACTTATCTCCGTTCTTTAAACTTAGTTATAGTAACCCAATTTCAAGTTTGATATTGTTACGTCCAAGTCACTCTCATATCCTGCTGTCAAAAGTTGCATTTGTAAATGCGATACATTATCTCCCTCGCCAACCAAGCGAATATTTTTCGTTTCGCCCGCACCAACACGAGATACCTTTCCTTTGTTGTTCCTGATAGTAACTTGTTCTGAACTATTATTTTTCACATCCATGGTATACACATATTCACGACCTTGAACTTGATCTTGATTAAAAATCAAGTCGAGCACCCCTTTCAACGCTTTAGTGCCACCTACTGACTGAATACGTGTACCAGAGTTACTAAATCCACTTACAGTTTGATTAGGTATTTTAGTTAAGGTAGCGCCGGAAGTGTCATATATTTTTGAAAAATCGTTTATTGTTTTCATCCATGTAATCTTCCTCAAGTCATCATCTACCGAACTGTTAAAAGCTTCTAAAGGATTTTCGAAGGCATGAACAACTTCAGAAAACATGTTTGGTAACATTTTGTTCGCTAACAAGATAATCCCAGCACCTACAACCAATGCGCCGATAACAAACCACATTCTATCTGTATTCTGATCTAACACGTGTTAAAGCACCTCACCCTCTTCGTTGATAAAGTCACCGTCTTCATTGACTAAAGAACCGTAAACATTACGAATTTTGATAATCATAGGCTTATTAGTTGGATTAGTTGTGCCTAAATAAGAATAATCATACAAAGCTTCCTTATTTACATTTGTTGGTGACGTATTTTCATAGCTATACCAAACAGTCGTCCATTCGCCCGCTTTGGTTGGAATACCTTCAGTTGGGTTCGTTGTCACTAATACACGTTTACCATTTTCATAAACCCCATATTGTCGTTTATCTCGTTCATCGTTATCATTTAACATAGAATCAAGTGGTTTGGATTCGAACGAGTTATTGATATCTGAAGTAACTCTTGCGTCATCTATACCTTCTGGCACCCAAACTTCATAGCGAGTAGTAAAACGAGCGCCATATGGTACACGTACTGCTGTTTTTTTAACTTGTAGTCCCCTACTATAAACAACAGAACTAACGGGCAACTCTAACGTCCATGTTTCGGTTTCCTCATCGTAATCAACCAATCGAACACCTTGAGGTTTTCCGTAAACACCATGAGGTTTTAAATCATCAGCGCCGATGACGTTATCGGGTTCAAATGCATTCTTAATAGTATTTGTTGATTTACTTGTAACAGCACTAAAGCTTTCGCCAATTTTTGCAAATACTTCGGGCATGGCTTTATTTGCGAGCAAGATAATTCCAGCACCTACAACCAAAGCGCCTATAACAAACCACATTCTATCTGTATTTTGATCTAACATTTATTCAATCACTTCCCCATCTTCGTTAATAAAGTCCCCTTCTTCATTGACTAAAGAACCGAATACGTTACGAATTTTAATAATCATAGGTTTATCAGTTGGGTTTGTCGTACCAAGGTTAGAGTAATCATATAAGGCTTCTTTTTTTGTATTTGTTGAAGACGTATTTTCGTAGCTATACCAAACTGTTGTCCATTCGCCGCCTTTAACAGGAAGGCCTTTTAAAGGGTTAGACGTTACGAATACACGCTTGCCGTCTTCATAAACCCCATATTGTCGTTTGTCTTGTGCATCGTTATCATTCAATAAACCAGCTTTTGCTTTTGATTCAAAGGAATTATTGATGTCTGTAGTCACTTTTGCGTCATCTATACCTTCTGGCACCCACACTTCATATCTAGTAGTAAAACGAGCGCCATAAGGCACACGCACAGCTGTATTTTTAACTTGTAGTCCCCTACTAAAAATAATAGAATTAACGGGCAACTCTAACGTCCATGTTTCGGTTTCCTCATCGTAATCAACCAACTTAGCACCATAAGATTTTAAATCATCAGCGCCGATGATATTATCAATATGAAAAGCATCTTTAATAGTATCTACAGAATCCTTTGTTACACCATTAAAAGCTTTTCCTACTTGTGCAAATACTTCGGGCATGGCTTTATTGGCTAAAAGGATAATTCCAGCACCTACAACTAAAGCCCCGATCACAAACCACATTCTATCTGTATTTTGATCTAGCATTATATATCAACTCCTTATATTCAGTATTGTTTGAGCATTAGGGCTTAGTCATTGCGCTACGCATATTAATCATCTTCATAATCTGTATATTCAGAATCATTTTCGCCTAATTCCAACTTCACCTTTTGAATGGTATACGGGTCTGTTTTGTTAATGGTGACATGCCCTGCTGCTTCTGCATCATGGTTGTATATAAAACCAGAACCTGCTGCGTAAGACCTTCTAAAACGGATACTTAGAGGGAATTCAGCTACACTAGAGAAGTCTGGTACGGTCATCGTATATGAATACCTTGTATATTCATTATTAACTGGATAAGCGCCTGATAATTCATATACAAGAGAATCCAATTGTGTTTTCTCGACTACGCTATCATGTACCCTAAAATAAACGTCTAACACTTGTTCATTCATTGTTTCTGATTTAGCTTCAAAAGATAACGTAACCGTTTGACCACGCAATTCTTGGAAATCCTTCATGTATAAATCGTAATCAATATATAGTGTCTTAGTTGTTCTAGGTGCAGCACTATCCATAAGGTAGTTCTTACCTGGTTTTGTGAGGCTTTCCATACCAGAAACGGCTTCAGATGCTAAAACGTCAAAACCTGATGATATCTTTTCAAATATCTCTGGAAATAGCTTGTTTGCGATTAATACAATGCCAGCGCCAACTGTAACTGCACCAATCACAAACCACATTCTATCTGAACTTTGATCTAACACTCATCGCACTCCTTTCGTAGATTTCTTAATAATTAAATGATATCCCCAAACACTACTTGTTAGAGATACCGTATTATAGACTGTGAATGTTTCCTATATATTTCATTGTGCAAAATAGTTATAGTAATTGATATTACATATGATATTTAGTCCTATATAAAATAAATATTACAACTATAATCACAATTAAAATGCTTTGCATAATTCGCTTTCTTTTTGAACGTTTCCCCATATAATTACCTCTTTCTTAAATCTAATTCAAAAAAACTCTTAAAAAGTTACTTTATCAAAATCCATCATTAAGTAATAACGCCTACTTTACGTGTAATGACTAACCCGTAGTTAGTCTGTTTAAAAGCTATTGCTATCAATGTAAAAGTAGAAGGTTAATTTTAATCATAGCAATGAAACATCGAGAAAAACAAGACTACCTAGAACCCCTTTGTATCAGTTATTGACGTGTTACACATTTCATTTAAAGGCATTTTTTAACGTTTTTTAGGATAGCGATACCAGTATCGCTAAAATGAATGGTTTTTTGGAAATTTGCTATGGAAATGCATCTTTTGTGGGCGTGAGTTAAATGGCTGTGTCTATTTAACGCGATGCTTACACCCGGATGCTGTCTGAATTATTGAGAGGAGTATAAGAAATGGTTTTGAATAATAGAAAGGCGTGTTTGTATGACACAAAAACTAAGTAAAACAGAACTTTTTATCTGTCAAAAAATTTATTATTTCATGATGGACAACGGCATTAATTACCTTGCATTTGAAGATTATGATTTCTTTGAAGATGCGGAAGAAAAGAATGATATGATTCTTACTGAAATTTATAACTTGCTATTCGATATTGTGGTTAGGAAAATTTATTCACCAAAAATACATGAATATATCGAACACTTCTATATTGAAGACGGCCGTCTATGTGTATCTTTGGAGTTAAATAGCGAAGAATATTTTACCGAGTCGTACACTTTATATAATAATGCTGAGCGCTACAATAATGCATAGTCAGGTATAATGAATGAGTAACAAATAATACAAGAAAAAACAGTAACTATATTTATCAAATAGGAGGAAATTTAATTATGAAGAAATTTGTATTGTTGGGTATGGCTGCGTTTGTTTTAGGTGCTTGTGGGAACAGTACGCAGGAGGAAGCAAAAGCAGATGACGCATCATCCACTGAGCAAGCAGCAACTGAATCAACTGAATCAACTGAATCAGCAACTAGTGAACAAGGTAAGCGTTCAAATCCTTACACATTAGCCGATACATTCGAAATGGCTGTTCAATATACTGACCCCGATTCTGAAGATTATGAAACAATTGACGGTCGTATTAAAGTGACTTTCAATGAAGTTACACTAGGACAAGAAGCACAGGATTTCTTGCTATCAGAAAATGAGCTTAATGAGGAAGCGCCAGAAGGATACCAATGGGCAATCTTTGATACAAGCGTTGAATTATTAGAAGGTTCAGAAGATGTACCCTTTAGCTTATTCCTAACAGAAACAGTTTACGATGGTAATGGTGCTAGTATCGATAATATGATGGCTAATGGCTACTCAAACAATCAGTTAAGTGATAAATCTATCTTCCCTGGTGCGGTTGCACAAGGAAATATCGTATTGCTAGTACCAGAAAATATTGACGGTGCATTAATGGAAATGTCATATCTAGGTGGTGGCGATACTGTCTACGTTGATTTGTCCAAGTAATGCGCTCATTGATTACCTACTAGAAATAGAAAATGAATAGATGAACTACCCCCTATTAAAAGCCTTTGAATGAATGGATACTTCCCATTTACTCAAAGGCTTTTTTTATTTGAAAAGCGAAGCCCTTTTATATAAATCATAAATACTTTATCTTTTAAATCTTTTGGAGAAAAATAAAGCCAATGATACCAAGGGATACAGCGATTAAAAGACGAGAAAAAACTGGATAAAAGACGAGGAAAGACTGGATGTTAGAAGTAGAGTAAAATTACTCAAAAGACGAGAAAAAACTGGAAATTTATGTATATAAGACGAGAAAAAACTGGAAATTTATGCGCATAAGAGGAGAAAAAACTGGAAATTTATGCACATAAGACGAGAAAAAACTGGATTTAGAACGAATTACATTTGTTTTTTTCGTCTTTTAAGATATACTAAAGCATAGAGAAGGCTTACCCCTCATGCGGATATTTTTCTCTAAAATAGAAAGGCGGCTCTCTATGGAAAATGATAATACATCACAAAAGATGGTTCGTATAGAAGATTTGTATCGACAAAAGACAGTGGAACACAACGATTTAATTACAAGTGTTGCTAAAATGGATAAAATCCCATTGAAGTTTTTTGAATTGGCAGTTTCATGTCTAGATACCAACAATCCTCCAGCAGACAATACTATCTATTTGTCCAAAAAAATGCTCTTTTCTTTTTTTAACGCCACGGATGGCGATAAAAATAAGCGTTTCCAAAATGTGCTTACTAATCTCCATCAGCAATCTGTTTTTGAAATACGAGATGAAGACCAAAATGGTAAGTGGCATTTCAAAATAATTTCGCCTATAGCGAGTAGTGAATGGAACGCTTACGATGATACTGTGGCTATTAAGTTTACGGACGAGATCATGCCCTACTTAATTGATTTAAAATTGAATTTCACCCAGTATCTAATTACGGATATCATAGAATTAAACAGTAAATACAGCATTATTTTGTATAAATGGTTATCTATGCACTTCAATCAATACGAAACATATAAAGATTCAGTAAACCGAACAAGAATACAGATAGATAGAATGAAAAATCCCTTTATTGAACTTCAGGAATTACGCAGGATGACAAGTACGTTAAACGACTATAAAAGAATGTATGATTTCGAAAAATATGTTTTGAAAACTTCTGTAGAAGAAATAAACGAGCATACACATTTTGACATTACATATAACAAAGTTAAAGAAGGTCGTTCTGTTACTGGTATTCAATTTCATATAGAAAAGAAAAAGACCAAGTCTTCACTACCTTATAAGGAAAATGATCCAGAATATCATAAGAATAAGGCTCAGCGAGAAAAAGAACGGCTAGATCTATTTAATAAAGCAGTCCAAAGCAAGTATACAACCTTGTTAGGCGAAAACTTATTAATTGGATTTAAGGATATGCAAGACGTTTCTATGATGGCTGATTTACAAAAACAAGTGTATCCCCTATATGATGAATTACAGAACTTACGAGGGCTGAACGGAGTGAAAGATCATATCAGTTATGTTGCTGAACATAAAGATGGCGCTAGCGCTCAGTTAAAAAATATTGTGAAGTATCTAAAACGCTCAATTGAGCAATATTTACAAATCGTTAAGGCACAGAATTTAGATGAATAGAAATGCCAATGGTAAAAATAGGCAATAGCAGCGATAAACACCGCTGCTATTTTTTTATCTTTTAAATATTTTGGAAAAAACAATAATACCAAGGGATACAGCTTCTTATAAGGGACAAAATGTAGGAGCGTTTCAGCTTATAGGGGACAAAATGTAGGTCAAAAAGGCTTATATATTTTCTTGACTTTATAAAAAACAAGAAAAGCTAGCCTACTTGAAAATGATTAACAAAATTTCCAAGCAAGCTAGCTGTTATTTAAATTAACTTATTTTTTAGATGATCTATCGATCTTTTTGTTTCTAATGAACATGTTCAATTTGAGTATGTCATGTAGGATATAACTCGTCATAACAGTACTCATTATGGTCACGGTAACTGATTCTAGTGGCGGTGCTGCTATAATTGACCTAATCAACCAGTAAACCAAATACTCAAGAAGAATGCTTGAAATAACTGAATATAATACTATTTTTTTGGCTTTAATAGTTTCAGCAGTATTTGCTTTCTTGAGTATGAACACATATTTAGTAATAACGATGCTAAATATAAGTATACAAAGTCCTGATAGAAGTGTGTGACCACCTGTTAATTTTTGTAGTAATAGTGGATCTATAAGGTAGAGCGCAATTACTATGGTGCCCCATAAGCCCATTGTCCACCGAAAACGGCTTTTAACGTCTTCTTTTGTAGCGTCCATAACTTCGTGACTCCATTCGTTTTAGACTTTTCAGTTATTTGCTGAATAGATAAGTGTAATTAGTGATTAATACTTCTACCATAACCCCTAATAAATTCACTGGTGTTGCATCGCTATTCATGATTGGTGGGAAATTTTCATCCAATGGTTGATAAACAGTACCATAAGGCATTGTACGATATGTACGTAACTGAAGTGTATCGTCATCCCCTACTGTACAAGCTACGATATCGCCATCCTTTGGTGTTTCGTACGCACTTAACAACACGAACGATCCATGAGGAACAAGTGGTGCCATTGAATTATCACTTGCTTGAACATAATACAATAATCCTTCAGGTAAGTAATCAGTCGCACGTGGTTTAAAGCCTTTAATATTGTCATCGTTAAGTAAATCTGAGATACCTTTCGCACGTTCGATAACTGGAATATCCATACTTAATGATAAACGGCCTTCACGGATTTTATTCGATACTTCAGCTTGTTGTAATCCCATAATTTTGTTTTCTTCCTTCCTTGTTTCCACTTTAGGTGTATCTTGAGCAGTATTTGATTTAGGCGCCGTAACTGACCTTGTAGGCACGATATTAACCGTATCTTTTGCAAGTACTTTAGGTTCAGATACTTTAGCGACTGGTTTTGGCGTTTCTGTGGCCGTTTCTTTCGGCTTTTTAACAACTTCTTTTGACATGTCCGCTACGAAGTTTGGTGCTTTATTTGATTCGTTTGCAGGCTTTTTCGCTTCGATAGCAGGTGTTTTTGGCATATCTACGATTGGTGTTCCAGTAATAGTAGTTGGTTTATTGCTTGCGCCATAGTTTCCAAAGGCTGCTGATTCAGGTAAATCTCTCGTAGTGGTTTCAAATGAGTCTTTCACTTCTACGTTTGGTGTTTCTAATAACTCGTCAATTTTTACACCTAATACATTAGCAAAGATACGAACGTGATAATACGTTAATGGACGTTCACCACGTAAAACTTCTTCTACCTTATCATCATCTTCATCTAAGTGATAAGCAATATCACGAATCATCACGCGTTTGGCGCGCATGACCATCTTAATATTATTCAAGGTACGCTCTTGTGTAAACTGTACTTTTTCTTGTGTTGGTTTAGAAGTATCATCATCACTAGTCACAACAGTACCAACAGGACTAGAAGCATCTGCTTTGGTTTGATGAGATAAGATATCAGCACCGAATAAATCTTGATATGAAACGTTTAAACATTCACCAAATTCTTCTATCTCTCTAGCTGTCAATTGTGAAGGATCATTAAACAAGTTATTCAATTGCGTTAAGGTGTAATCGAAATGATTTGCTAAAGATTTGCGACTGACATGCTCTTTCTTCATCGCTTTCTTCAAGTTTTTCAACACTAATTCACTATCGAATACTAACGTATCAACATACGCTTCAGGTAAACGAGCGGGTTTTACAGCCTCAACAGGTTTATTTTCTTTTTTGGATTTTACCAAAATAGATTTAGGCTTTTCAACTAAGACTTTCGCAGCTTTTCCTGGGTTTTCTTTCTCCTGATAAGCTTCAGATAAGGCTTTTTTTAATTCATCTGTATGTGGTGTTTTTAAATCACTTACAGAAACTTTGAAATAAGTTGCTAACTTTTCTAAATCATCATCAGTTAATTCTTTTGTCCCTGTTATTAACTGTTTAATTTGGTATTTTGATTGGCCAATTACTTCTACAATATCCTTATAGGTTACACCTTTATCGTCCATTAAGAATTTCAAGTTTTCTAAGATAATATCCGTATAAACTTCTTTTAATTCATCTACAGGCGCATGCTCTTTAACTGCTGAAGACGTTACATCATTTACGTGAATATTCGTTTCACCTGTAATAATTTCCTTTTGGACATGGAAATAGTCCGCAATTGCACTCAATTCGTTATTTCCTAACCAACGTTTCCCACTTGTAATATCTTCCAAACGACTAACCCCTATATTTGTTGCAAATGATAAATCCCCGATAGATACTTCATTTTTTTGCAATAACTTTAGAATATTTCGTCCAATTGTTGCTTTGGACAATAAGGGCTTATTACCAGTTATCACACCAGGCTTAACTTTAAAATAAGCGGATAATTTTTCTAATTCTAAAGTAGTTGGTATAGACTGTGCATTAATCAGTTGGTGGAAACGAGGTAAGGCCATCTTTGCATCATTAGCGACAATTTTATTGAAACTTTTAGATTGTTTCGTCATTAACCATTTTAGGTTGTAAGCAACTTTCTTCTCTTCTGGCAACGGTTTACCTTTAATATGTACCTTCGCTTTATTCGCAACAACTGACGTATTTACAGGTTTTGTTTGGGGCGTTGTAGTGTTTACGGTATTTGTTTCATCTTGTTTTGGTGCAGATGTTTCAATTGGTTTTATCGTGCTGGTTTTAATTGAATCTGAAGAAGCCGTCACATTGGTGTTTTTAGCTACTGGTGTAGTCGGTTCATTTTGGTGATCGTTTGTATCGTAACTATTATTCGTACGGTTATATTCTGAAGACGATTGGAAAGCAATATCTTCATTCACTTCAATTAAATCATCAGTACTCACCCCTAGATATTTAGCGATTTGTTGTAGTTGCACTTTTGACGGTCTAACCTTACCATCTAATAATTTCTCAACAACAAATGGATTCATATACAAGTCGTTTGTCATTCGAACAGAACTAATACCTTTTTCTTTCATAATACGATTTGTATTCGCTGCAAAATCTGCTCTACGATATAGCACTTCAATCACATTTGGTGCTTTTTTCTCTAACTCACTAATATTTACGTCTAATACAGTCGCAAACATATGATAATCAGTTTGATACATGGCTAGAAATCCTGAAAGCATATCTGATATACGCTTATAAGGCAAACCTGCTAACCTAGCTACGTCTTCTATTTTTAACTCTTTCTCGTTCATAATTCTTTTAATGTTGTTAATAATAATATCTTCTCTTGATACACGAATTAAATCATCCATAGGCCACACTTTCTCTTCTCTCTAAATTCTTTATCTTTCTAGTCGTCATTTTTAATCCATTTTTATACCCAAAAATTCATTATCGTCTACTTCATCACTCCTTCCAATGTCATTCTTTATCTTGATTACACCAATAAATCAGCATGTTCTAAGATATAGGTTCTAGCATCTTCTGACGCTTCAGGTATATGAATTGGTTTAAAATGCAATTTTATGAAAGGATCATCCCCGTGAATTATTAATAATCCTTTATGTTCATCAGTTTGTGTTCTCACTTCTATAAATAAGTCATCCGCTAAGTTACGAACGGCATCACGTTTTAAGGATCTATAATGCCAAAGAACCGGATCAGCCTCCCCTAAACCATAAAGCGCCGCTTTTTTAAATAAATACATTTCATAATCAGAAAACAATGTATCAAGCATCGCTTGTACGCGCGCATATTTCATATGATTAATATCAGTAACGCCTTGTTTAAAGTTGTTCCAAGTACTTGAATTAAAGCCTAATGGCAAGTAAAAATCCGTATTTTTATAGTACCTTTCTTCAACAGTTTCAACGATTAAGGTCTGTAATGCGTTCATCTTTTCCCCCTTAGTTTTTCCTTTTATCTATCACTAATGATACATTGTTAGCGATACATTGTCTACTAAAAAGGCTTGTCTTTATAAAAATAAAAAAGCTGTCATTTGGCAGCTTTTGGTAATGCGATTATCTTTTTATACAGGCCTATGTCCCCCGGTCAACTAGGACATAATGGATCAATCATTATGCCATAATGTTTATATAGAGTTGATACGGTCACGGGCTCAAGCCCGTGAGTTTAAAGCGTTATTAGGTAGTTTATCTGCTCTCTTATGAAATTGCTAAACTTACTAATCAAAAATAAACCAATAGAAAGGATTGAAACCGTTGACTGTACGAACAAGGAAGTTATTTATTGCAAAAGTTACTTTTGAAGAAAAATTAAAGCCCAACGCTGCTTACTGGATATGGAAAACGGATAAACAACGCTTTACTGTTGGTAAAATTCCGCCCAAATCTAAAAATAGACTATGGAAAATGACAATGGATGAATGGTATGCTTTAGGGTTGAACGATGACTATGCCAAATTCGAATTAGTGGAAGTCGTCATCCAACAAGCTATCCCCCATAGAAAAGAGGTAACAAATGAAAATGTCTAAAAAGAAAGTATTCGGAAAATCCAATAACAATTTCATGCGTCTTATTGGTGCTATCGTAGCGATTGTATATGTGGTTAGTATGTTTGCGATTGACTTAGGTGACCCTGTTCCAATCGAAGGAGAACCCGTTGAAGAACAAACGGTTGAAGAAGATGTTGTAGAAGAATCTTCGTCAGCGACACCGTGGGAAACATCTATTGAAGAAGATGCATCTGAAGAAACTTCCGCAGGCGAAACATCTTCAGACGAAGCGTCTTCAACAGAAGAGGAAGCAGTCGTTGAACCGTACATCGTTGAAAATGACAATATCCCCTATTTCTCCGATCAAGAAATTGAACAAGCCGAAGTTTACGCAGAATACGGTGAATTAGATGCATTAGGTCGTGTGACTGAAGCAAATGCTGTGTTAGGTCAAGAATTAATGCCAGATAAAGAACGTGAGGATATCTCTGAAGTGAAGCCAACAGGCTGGCAACAAGCCAAATACGCTAATGTTGACGGTGGCTGGCTATACAATCGCTCTCACCTAATTGGTTTCCAATTAACAGGTGAAAATGCCAATCCTAAAAACTTAATGACAGGTACACGTTACTTTAATGTTGAAGGCATGTTACCTTTTGAAAACTACGTGGCCAACTATATTGAAGAAACAGGAAATCTAGTGAGATACCGTATTACACCAGTATTTGAAGGCGATAACTTATTAGCAAGTGGTGTATTCATGGAAGCTTTATCCATCGAAGACTACGGTGAGAGCTTACGAATGAATGTTTATATCCCTAACGTTCAACCAGGCGTTGAAATTGATTACGCAACAGGTGATTCAGTTGGTCAACAAGGGCCTAATCAAAATGAAGAATTACCTGATTTAAACGGATAAGGTTTCAAATTGTTACGCTATCAACCTTTTCAACTAGTCTATCTTTTTTAACCTATCATCAAATATAATGAGCTTGGAATGATCAATACATCATTTCAAGCTTTTTTCACTTAAACAAAAGGAGTTATCGAAAAATGGAAAATACACTTAAAATGAATCAACTTAATGTAAAACGATTAACATATACCGCCCAATTACCAACTAAAAACTTACCAACTGATGCGGGATTTGACATCTTTAGTGATGAAACAATTACTATCGACAACAGCATTACAGCTCGTGTAAAAACAGGTATTGCTATTGAGATACCAGAAGGCTTTTACGGCCGTTTGGTAGCTCGTTCGGGTAAAACAACGAAGACCATTCTTCGCGTCCTAGAAGGCACGATAGATGCCGAATATCGAGGGGAAATCCAAGTTATGTGTGACGTTCTCCCTATCTTAGACGAAGATACTAAAAAAACTTACACCATCAAACAAGGTGAGAAAATCGCTCAGTTAATTATTCAACCTTTACCACTATTTGAAGTATTTGAGGTAGCGGAATTAAACGAATCGAATCGTGGTGCACAAGGTTTTGGATCTAGTGATAACAAGCTGCCCTAGATAACCAAAAAGCATTTTAAGATATTTTCAGTTGAACGCTGATACCTGACACCCAATCAAAAAGCCCCTTCCCTAGGTGTGCTTTTTGATTATTTTTCATTCTGGTGCAACAAAAGGCGGAAATCCGCCTTTATTTTGAATTTTTTCTTGAAAGTTATTGATATTTTTACTTTTTGTTAGTGGTTTTTTTCTAAAATCGCCAAAAGGAAATAAAATTCATCGACAAGAAAATAAAAAATAAAGGAGTTAGTCTATGAATACAATCATCCATCTACACTTTGACCATGTATACCCTAATAACCCTTACCAAATCACGCACTTCTTAAAACAATTTAATCAATATACTCCAATGAATATTTTTAAAGAGATGCCAGAAAATGATATGCAAGGAAAGCCAACAGTCACGCTTACCGCTGAATTAGATCCAGGATTTATGTTGATTGACTTCTTAGTTGAAACATTCAAACGATTGAGTATAGCGGTGAACAATGACATCGTAAAAACCACTATTGACGTTGGTGATATCGTATTGAGTGGCCAACAAATGTTAGAAGATAAAATTAGGCATTTTACTATCAATAGTCAAATTATGACTACTAACGCAATCCCAACATATTCAAAGACAGCTTTATATACAGGTTTCCCGTTCAGTATTCGTGAAAGTAAAAAGAAATATCTGGATACACAAGTCATGTCATTAACGACAGAACCTATTGAAGATACAATGGTTGCTATGTATGAAGATTTAGATAGCTTTTTACAAATACCTGAATTAGAAGCGCTAGACTAATTGACCAAGTTATGAGGGTTTGTCGTGTTACACTTAATCCATCAGTTTTTCAGAAAGGAAATTGCTTATGTATATTATCGCTAAAATTACAAACCAACCTATCCATGCCAAGGTTGAAAACATCCGTTATATTGGCAAAATGGATTCACGACTTGTGAACGTACAAGACTTGTCATATGCCCTTTTCTTCAAAACTGAAGAAGCAGCATTTGAAGAATATCAACGTTTGACCGAACAACTTAGAAAAGCTAAAATAAGCCAAAAATATGCAATTATGGAAGTTCCAAGTAATATTTACCTATCAGACATTGAAGAATATGTATTGAATCAATTAAAAGTAACATATAAAGCACGTAACGCTTCATAGCTAGGAGATCGAACATTGAAAACGTTAGAAAAAGAAATGCAGTTTTTGGAAGAACTTTTAGCAATTCGATTTAAGTGGATTTTCCGAGATAGTGCTAACCAATTAATAGTAGCCAGAAACCTTACAAAACCAATTTATTTCGATGAAAACTATGTCATCATTGGCGATGAAGATAATTCAGACTTTCCGTATATTACCAATGATTTAACAGAGCCAGTCAATATCGAAGATTTACTCAATGTCCAAAAGCAAGTAGCGATGTCTATTTAATCATTACTTGCTTTTTTCTATACCCTATTTGATACAATAAACACTTAAAGGAGTTAACAACATGAACATTTTCGAAGAAGAGAATAAAATTAAGCTAGCATTTAGTAAAAAATACGATGAAAAATTCTTAAATGACTGGAAATTTACGCGATTTCAAAAGGATGTACTATTAAATGTAGGTGGTAAAGGGAATTCAGTAGATGACGTGAAAAAGCGCGTTGCTTTAGTTGATAAACATACCAATCGAGATGAATTCATTGCAGAATTATTAACAATAACTAACCCTATTGCCCAATGCTATAGTGTGTTCAGTAAACTAACCAACTCACACGAAGAAAGATTAATCAATATGTTAGAAAACGTTGCTGATCAAGAGGTTGAAGTCATCGCTGATATAGGTAGTGTTTTAGTCGGTAACGATGATTTCCAAGTAGCCTTGCGTAACGGTATTGGTGACGGGTACTATCCTGTATATATCCTTCGTGAAGATGATGCAAAAGGGTTTAACGCTGGAATGCTAGAATTAGGTGAAACGATTAGTGGTAAAAACTTCAAAATTTCCTCTACGGATACGGAACTCGATTGGATTGACGGTATTTCACTAAGCGGTCGTTATTTTGTTTACCATTGGTTTGGTCTTGTCGCATTAGTGAAGTACGCAGAATTTTAAAAAAGAACCCGTTATATCATGCGTTTGCACGGATATAACGGATTCTTTTACTATTTAATTTACTTCAACTTCACTTGCAGTATCAGCTGACGGTTCTGTATATTCTAACAACAACACTTCACTTTTTGCTGTTTTGTTATGTTTACGATTATCAATAAAGATAAACAGAAATGCGGTTAGGAACACAATGAATAATAGCCCTAATTCGATGATCAACAATAGCATCATCAATGAGAATAATTCAGGGATATCCTTAAAACACCAAACTGTAATCAGCAAAGAAATTCCCGCTGTACCTACCATCAAAAATAATTTTTTATATTTAATCTCTTTAAACAGCAATTCGAAGCCTTTTAACAACACTTGTGAGATTAAAAATGATGAAAGAATCACCATTAATCCAAATACTACCTGTAATACACCCAATAAAATCAATCTAAATGTCCCCCTTATTTCGTATCGTAGTCTATTATAGTCATGGTGGTTTCTAAAAAGCTAGACTACTTAGTACCCCCCATTTTAAAGAAGGGAGCTATCTGATCTAATGATAGCTACACCACACCATATGCGGTGAGCATAAATCTATAGATGCGTTATAATGAGATAAAGTTATACAGTTATTCATCAGGAAGGTAGGAAATGAGAATGGCTAAATATTATATCCATGACATCTTAGACGGAGAATACATCGATAAGGTCACGGCTTTAGAATTAGAGTGTGAAGAAGATGAAAACGGCTTGTATGTTACGACAGAAGAAGAATCCGAATGGTTAGAACTATTTGTATTAGGTTTAGTAACCGCTGAAGAACAAGGGTTAAGTTCTTCTGACTGGTCAACAGATTATTTGTACTACTTAGGTTTAGCCATACTTGCTGATGAATTGAATAATTAATCGCAAATGAATAACACCTGTAATGCCTACACTCAACATATGTTGGGTGTTTTTTGTTTAAAATTTTTAAAAAAGAAAGGACTTATGATAATGGAATTTGATATCTTAGTACACCGTTTATATAAAATTGCCCACTTAGAAAAATACCCTACTTCATACCAAATTAAAGTACTTGCCCTTGACGTGGCCAAAAACGGCTTAACTGGCATCATTAACTACACAGATAACCCAGACGGTGTTGATTATAACGAACTAATCAAAATATTAGACTATTACTTACTCCATCAGTTGACTTATGACGGTAGACAAGAGATTAAATCTCTTCTTTTTGACCTGAAAACAGAAGGAGTAGACGGCTATACGAAAGAAAATGCTGCCTAACCTAACACTGTAATACTATTACACTAAATTAATATTACAGTATTATACTATTACACTATATTAGTACCTTACTATCACACTATTAGAGAGGAGCTTCATGATGCACTCAAAAGCAATAGGTACGATTTATTTCCCCCAACCAAGCATTAAACAAAAGCCAACCCTTACTCTATTCCAACATGCGTATAAGAAGCCGCAGCAAGTGTCTGGCTTCAATCAGCATATTTCTATTTACCAAAAGGATAAAACCTTTAAAACAAAGACTTATATCCCATTTGTGGCCACAAGTGATCAATGCTATAGAGAAAACGTAGCGCACTTCTTTGAACTATATGCCAATGATTTACCAAGCGAAACAAAAGCATCTTTACATGGTTTAACTATTCGCTTTGAATATACAGATAGACAACAACACACTAAGCATCACTTGCTACAAGAAACAATCATCATTACAGGACGTTATGATGAAACAACAGATCAACTAACCACTCATCATATGCCCCTAAAAACCAATTCCCTAGTATACAATGCCGAGAATCTAATGCAATCAGGACATGCGACAATCGCCTTTGATACCTTCACTTTATTTGGGGTTGAAAACATGTTGAATATCTTGAATTTCATGCCTTCAGAAACACTAGATCATGATATGAAAGTTTATTTAATGACTATTTCTTCAAAAGATTACTTCAATTACTTTGAACGCAATCAAATCAAATTTGTTGGCACAGAAGAAAATACGGCATTTATAGAACAATTATTCTCACAATTCGTTACACATGGTCATGCAGCACGCATAGCAGCATAACCAAAAAAGGTAGACTTTTCAGTCTACCTTTCTTTTTTTGAATGCACCCGCTAATGCGGAAAATAATTCGTTAAAAAATAAGATTTGCCAGCACCGGAAGATTCACCCCCGCTGATGCGGGTAAAAGTTAGAAATAAAGTATATATATCCACTTGCCATTGCTTCACGCCCGCTAATGCGGAGAATGATTAATTAAAAAATATGATTTGCCACTTCCCGAAGATACACCCCCGCTCATGCGGGTGAGATTAAAATCATCTGAAGAACCTGTATATCTGTGTAGATTCACCCCCGCTAATGCGGGTAAGATTGGGTCTGAGCAAAGCCCAGTTCGTAACTAGGGGAATCACCCCCGCTCATGCGGGTAAGATTTCATTTTTGCCCACTACCCTAGCCTACTCATAGATTCACCCCCGCTCATGCGGGTAAGATTATACGTCCATATTTTCGCTCTGAAGGCTATCAGATTCACCCCCGCTCATGCGGATAAAAGATTAACTCTTTTGTTATGTATTTCGAAACGTAGGGTTCACCCCCGCTCATGCGGGTAAAAGCTTGTTTTGAATCAGGCAAAAAGATTACTACAAGATACACCCCCGCTTATGCGGGTAAAAGACTCACAAAACCTTGATAACATTATACTTTACTTACCAATATTCCACAAATATTATTAGTTTGTGGGGATTAACGCAATGTTTTTAACTAGAGGGATGTTACCAGTACCATATATACCATATAATGCAAACATCGCCTTATCATCCTTATTAAATGTTGAAGTACGTTTAAAATATACATCATTTTTTAATTCAAAATACGCGTTAATGCATATACAGTATCCGCATAGTAGCCACCATTTGGTAGTTGATACGTCAAAGTATCTTCTTTGCTTAGCTGTTTATTTGCATAATTCAATGGTTCTAATGTCGCAACTGAAGAATAATTCGCAGCTGGTGAACCATCTAAATAATATAAAGCATACAATGGATCTTCATTATTCAAGAAATTCGTCATCCGGGTTAATACTTGTCGTCCTGTACCACTGGTACTGATCCCTAGTGAGAAAGGTACTCGAATAGCAGACCAACCATAATGCGTCGCCTCTGGATCCCACATAACATTATAATCTACAGGAACACCCTTACCACTTTTCACATCGATAAAATCGGGTACTAAACCAGACTGATTACTTTTAGACACATCTAACATATAATTTGTCATGGCGTTGGATACACTACCCCATCGACTATCCCCAGATACCTTTTGGAAATCACTAAAGAAAGCTGGTACAACATCTGACGAACGAAATACCGTCCATTCTTTTGTATTATCATCTGCCCAGTTGCTTACCACGAGAATATTCGCATCCGGATTATAATTGTAATTCAACATATCCGCCATTAATAACTTTGCTTGTTCCAAATAGGCTTCAGCATTCTCTGGATATGTCTTACTTGCTATATAAAGTGCTTCAGCAATGAATATATCGCCATCTGTGGCGTTGTTTTCATCATTACTTGTTAATGCACCACCACTAGTATAAGTCTGTTGCCAAGCCATTAATTGCGTCCCATGACCACGATTCGCTAAATAGTAAGCATAAAGTTTATCAAATCGTTCTTTATTGACTTCACTACTAGGTTGTAAGGCAGTCATTAGCATCCCATACCCGTGACTTTCTGACGTTGCAGTAAATGTACCCGCATTATCCGAGCTGTTCACGATCATTTGATTACCTAAAGGGACTAAATATTTAGACGCCCAATCTTCATATACAGCAATGGCTTCTTCTTTATGATTTCCTTCAACCACTGTACCCAACACACCTAACTTACTTGCTGCCGCAACCCCCGCATCAGCGGTATCGCTCATAGACATTAATATAGATTCTACAGTTTCAGGCATAAATATATTTGCAACGATGATGATTCCGGCACCAACTACTAAAGCGCCGATGACATACCACATTCTATCCGTATTTTGATCCAACATAAAACGTTATCCTCTCCTATTAAAAATTAAAGCAAACTCTATTATGAACACATATACATCCTTTAGCAATCCTACCAAGAAAGCTTATGCATCAAGCGTTTTTAATTAAGAGATACGAAAAACATGTATGACATCCTACGACCAGTTGCTTTGTTTTCCACACTATCTACGACACTCGCGAACACCTCAGACGGTCTGTGTTGTTATCTAACATAATAACAATCCTGTCTATTCATTCGTTACATATCTTCAGGTGCTAATCTATGCGGTTTCGCTTCGTCACCTTTATTAATCATTAACCAATAATCACCACTCAAGAAATCTTTGTAATTATATATTTTGTTTCCATGAGAAAATGCCTTACGAATACCTACTTCAGCTCTACCTGTATCATCTGTCGTTAAAGTAATCGTCTTATTATCACTTACACCATTGAGTTCATTATGTGGCCCAGCACCTGCACGGTAAAAGAACACACTTCGTGAAGAAAATTCATTAGTAGAGATTGGTGCGTTTGTGCTTGCTGTATAAGTCGTATTTGGTTCTAATTGTAGAGCCACATAATAAAATCCACTATTTTTTTCATCTTCATACATCCTATTTTCAAAGTCTTTTAAATAGAAATAGTTACGGTTATCAAGATTTTCAACAGCACTTATGCCTTCTTCAACGACCCCATTAAAAGACTTCGTCACATTGGCAAATACTTCTGGTAGTGCTTTATTCGCTAATAAGATAATCCCAGCGCCTACTACCAATGCACCGATGACGTACCACATTCTATCTGTATTTTGGTCTAACATCTTTCATAGCCCCCTTTCGTATTTAGTATGTGGGGATGAGCTGTAGATTTTTAACAACGGGTGAATTATTTGTTCCATAAGTACCATAGAAAGCTAAATATGCATCTGGTGTTGAGTTATAATGCAATTCTGATGGAACAAAATACATATTTTCTATCGTGATTGTTTGCCAGTCTTCAGTAACTTCAATAGTCCAGTCTTCTCTTCTTGTCCAGCCGTCAACTGCAAGAAGATATCTTTGTGATTGGCTATTTTGTGTATAGACACGCACCTTGTTATATTGGCTAGTATCTAATGATTTAATATCAAATCTCAATGTATAATGTTGATCCTTATCCATGCTATCAGCGATAGGTGCTAAATTAACTGTTCTTAAAAACTCGTAGTTTGATATCCATTCGGTCTTTTCTTCTTCAGGCGTTAATAAATTAGCGTATACTTTGATATTTTTTGTATCTTTTGTACCTTGGTTTGTTAATGATTCATATTGATTTAATACGCTTGCGTATACTTCTGGAAATGCTTTATTCGCTAATAAAATAATCCCAGCACCTACTACCAATGCCCCAATGACAAACCACATCCGGTCTGTGTTGTTATCTAACATAAACGCCCCCCTAATCTCTCTTCATTCTTATTCATTATAGAGAGTTAGCAACTTCCTAATCAAGACTACTTGCCCTAGTACATGTTAGACATATTATTAGCTACATCTGTCCCACAAAATTACCAATTTCGTCTTCAAATTCGGAGTCTACGTAATCCTTACCTTCCATTTCAAACACATACAGTTTATTTTTTAATATGAATATCGCAAATTTTTCAAAGCCAAAATTATCTTCGCCCTTTTCTGGCACAAACAGGAGATAAACGGGGATTGTTTGATTTTGATAGACAAAACTTAGGAACTGTACAAAGTCTGAATTGACAAAATAGCCTTTTTGATTCAGCCATTTAGGTATCGAAAAATCCCTATCAATCACTTGTTCGCTAATCTTTTTCATCATTATCTCCTTCCGTATAACTAATTAATATATACAAAGCATTATACGAGAAAATAAGCTTTTGTTAAACGAGGTATGCTTCATAACGTATAAAAACCATAACAGCTATCCATCATGGTTTACTTGTTTATGTATATGTTTTTGGCGTTTGTCATAACCTATTTAGCGCTATGCTATGCATTCAATGGAATTGAGTGGCCGGATGCTTTATCGGCTTAAAACGGCTTTATTTTGCTCATTTTAATAAATAAATTCAGCATTCGATAATTCCATATGTCCGCCAACAGGGACTAAGAAAAGGATATTGGTATTGTAGTGAAGCACACGAATGATTTCGACTTCATAATCCGTCCATTGGTCAGTTAATTCAACGTAAGCAGATGCTTCTTCACTAAGATTGGATCCAAATCTTATTTGTGCTCTCCCATTACCTTTAGCAGTAAATTTAACTTTAACAGGTTCGTTTTCAGGTGCAGCGGTTGTAGAGTAAATGTCTACACCTGAAGGAACTGTCACAATACCATTATTCACAGTAGCCACGTTCTGATTTTTTATACTTCTAAAGAACCACTCTCTACCAAAAGCTCTTAAAGTATTCTTTGCGGGTACTTTTTCAGCAGTATATACAGCTAACTCACTAGCCCCATCAATCCCTTTGTCAGTCACTTCATCAAATGTCCTGCCTACTTTTGCAAATAATTCGGGCATGGTTTTATTGGCTAGCAAAATGATGCCAGCACCAATAACCAACGCCCCAATCACAAACCACATTCTATCTGTGTTCTGGTCTAGCATTTGTCCAGCTCCTTTATCCTTGTAATATCTTAGCTTGTAAAAACTAAGGCTCTTAGATAATTATCAAATTCATTATCATATTATGATTGTATGGAATTTAAGTGACCAAAGTAAAGACTACCTATAAGTGCAAAGATAATAAGTAAAAGGAAGATAGACATTGACATATCTACCTTCCTTTTAACCTAAGTACTTAAATTATTTAATATGTTCCGCTAATGCGGAGTATGGATATATTGCTTAATACACCTATATCGTACGTGGTACACCCCCGCTCATGCGGGTAGGACATATACGTTAATTGATCTATTTTATTAATAACAGAAACACCCCCGCTGATGCGGGTAAGATATCTTAAAAGAGGTAGGCAAGGCTTCAGGAAAAGATTCACCCCCGCTAATGCGGGTAAGATTTGGGATGTGCTTGAAGCACTTCTTCAATACCAGATACACCCCCGCTCATGCGGGTAAGACGTCGTTTTTTGAAGCCAGTTTTTCTTCTTGTAAGATTCACCCCCGCTCATGCGGGTAAGATTATTGGATTGTCTTCTAAAATATTCGAATTACGGATTCACCCCCGCTCATGCGGGTAAGACCTCATCCAAACTTTTTTGAAAATCAGATCTGAAGAAACACCCCCGCTCATGCGGGTAAGATTTTTCATTACATTTTCTCCTTTTATAATCTCAAGATACACCCCCGCTCATGCGGGTAACATAAATTGCTGACACTAAACAACATCGGATAGTTGGATACACCCCCGCTCATGCGGGTAAGATCTTTCACATTTTTCACTTCATGCAAATCGTCCGGATTCACCCCTGCTGATGCAGATAACATTGATAAGGTCGTTGAGATACATATCGATAACTAGATACACCCCCGCTAATGCGGGTAACATGACCCATACTTCCTTTGCACTGTCCCTTTAAAAGAAACACCCCCGCTTATGCGGGTTAAAGTTAGATTTAAGTTTTTTTGATGATTATATTGAGGATTCACCCCCCGCTGATGCGGGTAAGATTGGTCTTTAGGCCCAGAATTACCACCCCGCCGGATTCACCCCCGCTCATGCGGGTAAGATCTCCTTTCTATATACATCATAGCAAGGCCACCAGGTTCACCCCCGCGTTTATGCGGATAAAAGGGGGACATGCCCCTAACAACCTGTATACATGCCGGGTTCACCCCCGCTAATGCGGGTAAGACTGCATAGTGGCTTTATATTCAGAAACTGACAAAGATACACCCCCGCTCATGCGGGTAAGATTAGGACAGGGTAACAGGAGTTCATGGTGTAAGAGAATCACCCCCGCTCATGCGGGTAAGATGAATTTCAACACATTTTCTATTAAATTTCTTCGGAATCACCCCCGCTCATGCGGG
The DNA here is from genome assembly GCA_030556945.1 of Hyphopichia buzzinii. Taxonomy (NCBI): domain Eukaryota; kingdom Fungi; phylum Ascomycota; class Pichiomycetes; order Serinales; family Debaryomycetaceae; genus Hyphopichia; species Hyphopichia buzzinii. The sequence continues at coordinate 56,029 of JAKTUZ010000043.1, read as the reverse complement.
TAAGATGGAAAAAGCACTTTTTCACAAACTTTTCCTTGGAAACACCCCCGCTCATGCGGGTAAGATGACTCGCTGAAACAGACTCTTAGGCTACGCATAGATTCACCCCCGCTCATGCGGGTAAGATTTCTAACACGCTACCACCTTACACCCTGTCCTAGATTCACCCCCGCTCATGCGGGTAAGATATAATTTGCTTGATTTAAAAATTTGCTATCCTGGATTCACCCCCGCTCATGCGGGTAAGATACTAACAAAACCCTATGAACAGTATACTTTAGATTTACTAACGGTACAAATTTTATGAGTTTGATTAAGGGATATATCGCGTTTCCTTGTCCCCTTTTTCAATCTTCACCATTCTGAGTTTTAGCGACTTGCTCCTGTATGATCCATCTGTTAAACCGTTATTCATCAAAGGTATAAAGTAATTCGTATTATTCGGTATGGTGATAGTATAAGAATAATGGCCAGATCCAGTCAATCGTTTTCCCAACATAGGGATTTCTCTTTCGTCATCCGTTTCATAAGAGTAAGGACTAAAATTGAGCCTTGGCACGTATGTATCCGCTCCGAAATCATAATCAAATGAGAAAGTGACTTTGTCCCCAGGTTTTAACCCTTCGTCTTCAAGACTGAACCAATTTTCACCAATGGACTTTGAATATTTACTCGTTGAACCGCTATATGTTTGCCAATCATAGGATGTATTTTTAGCGATATTCGGATTTGGAAACATTCCATTATTAATTTCGTCAGTAGTACTGTTGGTAATATTTTCCATTTGTTTTGTCACATTAGCAAACACTTCAGGCATTGCTTTATTCGCTAAAAGGATAATCCCAGCGCCTACCACTAAAGCGCCGATAACAAACCACATACGGTCTGTGTTCTGATCTAACATATTGTCACCTTCCTAAAAAATTCGACATACTTTAATTATACGGAATCCGAGATTTAAAAAGATAGCCTACCCGAATGGTAAGTAGGTTGCCCTTTTTATTTTGCGGTTTTCGCAAACATGCTAAAGCATGTTTATTTTGAAGCTTTTCTTGCAAAATAATAGGCTTTTTAAAACAAGTCTATTTTTATTTTTTGAAATCATATTCTTGGAATCAAGAAAGGAGAACAAATGACATTTGAACATTTATTACTTGGCTTATTCGTTGTGTTGGCTATATTCACCATCTACAATAAACGTAGAATTAATGAACTAACCCATAACCAGCGTTACCTAGTGGTGCAGTCACTAAAAATGAATAAACTTTACTATGTTAAAGAGATTGAACTTACTGCAATTCAATGGTTACATGAAGTGAGTCCATATAGATTAACGACTTTTAAAATTAAAGCCACTCGTTATACCTATGAACAAGCAGCTGAAATTGCGCAAGAGTTGGGCATGGTCGTATTCGATATTCAAAATAATCAGTATGTAACTGAACATACCAAAGAATTAGAGGTAGAAACCAATGACTAACTAAAAATGATACAATGCAATTACACGACAATCAAAGTAAACATGACTAAGGAGAAAATGTATGAATAAAACAGAGATGCTAGAAGAAATATTTATTCACCTAAACTCGCCATCTTTGGAAGTCATTGTTTCTGATGACGGTGTGCTAGATTATAGACAAATTGGTAGTATGAGTGAGTCTGAAGACAACATCGTCACTAAAATCAACCTAACCCCAGAATACTGGCAAGAAACGCTTTTAGATTGGGGTATCACAGACGTAGACAATGTACCTGAAGATGTAAAAGATGATTTTATTACAGAGAATTTAGCTGAACATTTGGCTGACCTTCCTGATTAATATTAAAAAATATAAGTATATTGCAGAAAACCACTCAATGATTGAGTGGTTTTTGCTTTGGAAGGAGTGAAAAATATAGCCACTATCCTTAATTCCGTTCCATGTCGATTCCGCCATCAAGGACGATACTTTTAATGTTATGCTTAAATATATTTTTATATTAGCGCGTCAATTGCTGAAAGTATTTTGACGTAACAAATTAACAATCTAAGGAGAAGAGATAGATGGAACCAGAAAAGAAGAAACAACCAACAAATTCAATTAATATATTCGATATCATTAAAGTTTGGGTATACGAAACTGAAGTTATCATTCGCCCGTTTGGCCAGAAAAAAATTAAAAATAGAAAAAAATTTCAAGAAGAAATTGCTGACCTATTATCTGAAGGTCGTTTAAGTGCTTTTGCACAAGATTATATCATGTTCAAGTTTAGCCAACGGTACATTAACAAAACCCCAATCTATTACAGAGGCAAGATAATCAAACGACCTTTCGGCATGCCATATAATCCACCCTTCATCATTGATGATAACGATCTAGAAATAGCTGGGTTAGAGGTATTCGCGGAAATTTTAATCAATTTAGAAGCACCAAGAAACTACTTCGATGAGTCAGTTCTCGAAATCTTTTATAAAAATGAAATGTAAATCTCACACCCCCCTAAAAGAAAGGAAAGTAAAACGATGACAACCAAAACACAACCAATTCAATTAACAGACGTAGCAGATAGATTAATGGCAGAAATTGAATTCATTGTTGAAGATATTCACGAAGAAGCGATTGCCCATAAATCAGCATTAAGAGGTGAAATTGCCCAATTATTTTTCGACGAAAAATTATCAGTTCAAACAACTGATTATGCTTTTTACGTATACAGCACCATTTATGTGAGTACAAATAAAGTGTTGTTGAATGGCCAAGAAAAAGGTTTCAATTACGATTATCCTTTTGAAGTTGACCAAGATGAATTAAGAGAAGCTATAGATGAAGCAATGAAAGATATTATCGATAATCTACAAGATCCAACACAATACTTCAGCGATAACATTATTCAAAGTATTAACGAAGCATAACCCACACCACCCTTTTCCAACAAAAAGAAAGGAAGGTAAAACAATGACAACCAAAACACAAGGCACTATTTCCCTAGAAACGTTGGTCGATATTTTAATATCGGAAATTGTTGAAAGTACTGATACAGAAATAAAACATGAAGATGAATTAAAAAGTGAAGTTTTAGCGTTAATAGTAAGTGAGCAGCTGGCTAAAGAAAATTTAGACTATGCTTTAATGCTATTTATGGAAAAAGAAATCAATAAATTTGAAATGACCTATCAAGTTGAAAAGTACCCATTTGCATATGTAAACCCAATGATTGTAACCGATCAAGAGTATGTATTATACGCAAAAGATATCCTTGATAATCTTATTTTTGAACTTAAAAACCCTGAATACTATTTCACGAAAGCAGTATTCTAATATTTAGGCTATAGAGATATAAAGCATCCGGTAAAACGGATGCTTTTTTTATTCCCTTCATGACATGCTAAAGCATGTTTATTTTAAAGATTCTTTTGGAAATAATTTAAAATAGCATATGAGAATAAAGGAGAATGATTATGATAAATGCTGTTGAAGTGAAAAATGACGTAGAAAACGTAATTATGCAATATAAAGAACAATTAACAGCAGGTACTGATCCTTTAGCCATTGTCCAAGATATTGTTAAGCATAAAAATTATAATGGTGTATTTGATCAATATGTCATCACCAAATCGCGTCTATTTTTAGAGATTAATCATGTTTTCGATAGTCCAGAATATTTAGAGTGGATAAGTTTTATGCTTGCTGATTTAGATTTAAGTCAAGATGTATTTTTAATTAGAGCAGGGAAACCAGTTAATGTGACCAGAGAACGAGTTGAAGATTTAATTCATTTAATAGAGATTGAAAGCATCCGGTAAAATGGATGCTTTTTTTATTCCCCTTTCACGACATGCTAAAGCATGTTTATTTTAAAGATTGTTTTGGAAATGATTCAAAAAATCATATAAGAATGAAGGAGAATGTATATGACAAAAAATATGGAAGTAACAGATGACGTAGAAAATGCGATCAATCAATATAAAGAACAACTAAAAGCAGGAATTGACCCTTTTGCCATTGTCCAAGATATTGTTGACCATGAAAATTATAATGGCGTATTCGATGATTATGTCGTCACTAAAGCAGGTCTATTCTATGAGATTAATACTATTTTTAATATTTCCGATAGTTTCGATAGTTCGGAATGCTTAGAGTGGGTACAATTCATGCTTTCAGATATAGATTTAAGCCAAGAGGTATTCTTGATTAAAGGTGGGAAACCAATCAATGTGACCAAAGAACGAGTTGAAGATTTAATTTATCATTTTGTGTTTTAGGACATGGAAAGGAGAAAAAATATGACTACATCAATGAATGTACAGCAATTAATTGATGAACTAATGAAGATCAGTGACAAATCCAAGCAAGTAGTAACGGTGTTGAACACAGGAACTGATTTTAGTGGAGACCCTTTTATTGAAGAAGGTATAGTAGAAAAAGTCAGTGAGGATGAAAATGTGGTATGACTAATGGATGATATGAATCCTAAATACTAGAAAGAATAAGAAGATAATTATTCATTATAAGGAGCAAAAATATGAATACAATTAATTTAACAGTCCCAATGGATAAAATGGTTGAAGCATTTTTTGAAGAAGTTGAATATAGTAGGATAAATGAAACGATTAAAGATATCACAGCATTAGGTGCGTATATTGCAGATGCAATTGCACACCGAAACGTAAGTGATACCGCCTATAGCTACATCATGTACCTATACTTAATGCAAGAAACAAGCTATAATTTTACGATTATTGGCGGAGATGATAAACCAATCTTTTATATGAACCCTTATAGATACTTTGAAATTGCGGAATTATCAATTGAACATATGCAAAGTCTAACCGTTGAAGTCATGAAAGAAATCATTGGTACTATGGAAGAACCAGCGGAATACTTTGACGTGGATACATTCGATTATAAAATCACTATCGGCAAAATATAAAGGAGAAATGTTCATGTTTGATCTAGAAACAACAGCTATCAAGATTGAGATAGATGGTTTAGCTTCAATCTTGAAAGAATGTTTAAACGAATTAATTGGTGATGACAGTATCAAAAGCCAAGACAAATTGGCTGATTTCATCAAAGCAGAATTAGAAACACAGAAATTATCTGTACATACTTACCAATTCGCCATTGATTTATATCTAACCGAAGTAATGAATTTTCAATTAGACATTGTGAATAGTCGTGGTGATACGCTAATCAGTAGTGGTTCAGAAACGGTAAATAGACTCACTTACTACGATTGGCCGATTGAGAGCCTTTCACAAGGTTATGTCTTAGAAGTAGCGCAAAGCGTATTGTGGGATTTATTGAAGAACATGACGCATCCAGATGATTACTTTGATATGAAGTTAATTGCGCCACACCTACCTATTTTGGATATCGCTGAACTAAAAGACGAAAACATTGCCAAACTAAGCGCCGTCTACCCTTCTCTTGATGACGGTACGGGTGCCACTTTAGAATTTGAAACACCTTTTGGCATGGTGGTTTTGGATCATGTATATGCTGAAGATACAAAAGACGTGCAAACAATTATTGACAATGATTTGTATGAAATTGTAGATATCGAAAAGTCTAGTTTCGGTGGATATTCCTTCCCTAGAAAATAATTACCCTACACGCACAACCTTTTGAAAGGAGAATGGTGCATGACCCCAAATGCAAACCCAGTTGAAATCTCTGTACAAGACTTAGTAGATAGCTTTTTAAATTATATTCATACAACTGAATTTAACGATGACTTGTATAACCAAGATGAATTTAAGATTTTAGTGACAGATTTGATTGAGAGAGGTGAATTAAGCCCTAAATCAATGGATTTACTCTTCTTAACGCACTTAGAAAGATTAGAGCAGCACGTCATTGTAAAGGGTACTAAAAATAATGATGATAATTTCATGTACACACACCCCTTCTACAATGATGAATATGAATTGAATTATTACTTGTTAGCTGTCTTATCAGAAATTGGCGAACACATGGAAGATGTCACCAAATACTATGGTACTAGTATCTTCCACGAACAAGCATATTATGGTTTAACAACAGGGCTTCCAGAATAAACGCAAAAGCTCATCCATCCATATAAGATTTTAAATAAAAAAGGAGCGCTAAATAATGATTACTGTGAATGAAAATAACCCTATTATCTTACAAACGGAATTATTAGCAGATCAATTTGTCACATTATTTAAGGAACGATTTGTTGGTGAAATTATAGATGCGTCTGCTTTGAAAGCGTTCATTCTACAATCAATTGATACTAATAAAGTTTCACCATCTACACTAGAAACTGGTCTGCGAAGCATGTTCCAACAATTCCAAGTGGATATTCAATTAGATAATGCAGCATTCGACACAGTTGAAACCTTCACAATACCTATGCAAGCAAAAGACGTTAAAGGTAATAAACAAGCGGAAAATACAGCCGTAGATAATATGATTGCGCTTATGGATGATCCAGCAGCATACTTAGCTAAATCAGCTTTAGAACGATTAAAAACTGAAGAATAAATCGACATTTGAATATCTACTACACCAGCTAGCAAGTAGTAATACTTGCTGGCTTTTTTATATTTGAAAGGCACCCTACTATCAGCCTAAAAACACTTGATTATGCAACGCAAAGGCTAGGCATAGCTAAAGACACCCTATCGAATATACAAAAGCTTAGAAGCTTATTAAAAGCCAAAATAAAGGAGATAGTTATGAGAAATACAACAAATATGACCCTAAGGAATTTAACTGCTTATATTTTTAAATTGGTAATGGATCTTTTTCCAGCAAATAAATTAAATCATATCAACCCAAATCTCTTACACAAATACATTGGAAATTTACTTTTACAAAACACAGCAAAAGCTGAATTAGAAGAATATCGTGACATCTTCATTCATTTATACCTAAACAAACAAGGAAAGCATGTAAAAGTGCATCATGGTGATACCACCTATGAGTTTGTATATGACTCACCTATTGAAATAAGTGAAGTGGATGAAGATCAGGTATCAGCATATACAAGAGAATTTGTACGTGTCTTGTGCCTAGATTTAGATAAAGACACCCAAACCATATTTAGCAAGAAATTATATGCAAGTATCATAGCATCTCATCAGCAATATATTGGCATACACTAAGCAATCTACAATCTACAATCTACAATTTAGGAGGAAATGCTATGGAAAATATTTTAGAACTGGATTTACTAAAGTTCTCGGCATTTGTAGCAGATATTGTCGAAGAAACACTTGAAGATAACCTACATTCACAGCACAAAACACAATCAAAAGTTTTTGAAAATCGTCAGAAATTCATTGATACATTCCAAGTATATATTGATGTACGTTTTATTCCAGCGTCTATATTGCTACCCTTCTTCTTAGAGTATCAATACCAGGTTGAACCTAATCAAACAATTCAATTAGAAGACTTAGAAGAGCCAATTCAATATATCACGCCATTTGGTGTTTTCAGGGAAATTGAACAAAGAATTGAAGATTTAATCTTTACAATGTATCAACAAGACCGAAATACCGTTCACCTATTTACTGAAGATGCTATTGATACCCTAGAAGTGGATATCCCTATCTTTAATATCGTGTCCTAAAGCCAAAATATGATATGGAGGATAACAAATGCGTCAAACAATAAAAGAAATATTAGATACTTTTACAACGGTTGAAACACTCAATGAAAAGTATATGGATGAATTCAACCAAACAAAAACAGATGATTGCAATTACAATAGTCTAGGGCTACTGAATCATATTAATGTCAATCTACACGAATCAGTAGGTGTCACCATTGACTATGAATATATGCGGAGTGTAGAAGCATTAGTTAACGTTATTAATAAAGCGGATACCAATGTCATGAGCTTACTATGGCAAGCTAAAATAACCACAAACAACGCCCTAACAAATCCTATGATATCTAGGTACACCATACTGCCAAACAAACAGGTGCTCTCAGCAAATGCCTTTATTAGAAGCAATCAATCCATCACGAAATATGCCTGGATTTTATTCAAGTCCATGGAGGATTATGCATTCTTTTGTGATCAAAGACCTGAGATATTCTATAACTATAATGAAGGTGCAGAAGAATCAGTTGCTCTACAACTAATCCCTTTTAGTAACGAATACATGATTGATATTGGTAAATCAGAAATAGACCGAGTACACATTCATCAATTTTTGAATGAACAAAATATAATGAAAATAATCGTTAAGCATCTCAATCAATATTATGAAGATTGGGGATTTAACGATTGTTGGGAAAACAATAATAAACAGATGAAAGGATTTTATACATGTCCCTAGATAACCTATATGCCATCGGCAATACCCTATACCACTACGACCAACTACCCCCTGAAGCTTTTGAGCCGGATGCTATTGAATATATTTACATTGAACCTGCTGCCCTACCCTTTGGGGATAAACAGATGCTTATTTTCGACAATGAATTTCAAACTTACGAAATTATTGAAGAAACGTTTAAACAAGGTGTGTTCAATTCAATTAAGATCGGCCCTATTGATGATATCGATCAGCAACTAGTAAAAACCGCTCAAGAAACAGTCGGCTTACCATAATTTCCACGTCACCCATAGAATATTCCTACGATAATGCCCTTGAATGAATGTTTCTCATTTGTTTAAGGGTTTCTTTTTACACTAAATACCTACTAGACAAATATTTACGTTCCCATCGTGTATACTTAGGTCAAGGAAATGTGCAAATATGCTTTAACAAAATCACAAATACAATCTCACTTCATAGAAAGGTGGTAATCCCATGGTATTATCAAAGAAAGTAGTCGACTATCTACAAGAAAACGGTGCAAATCTTTGGAAAAAAGAAGGCAAGGTACATTTGTACCTAAATAAACGCCTACAAGAGCGTCTGTCAGGCTTAAAAGTGACTTATCGTGCAAGTACAGGCTCTATCTCCCAAGCGCTCTTAGATGGCGAAAAAATCTCAAATCAACAAGGGTATAAAATCAATTCCATCATTAGTCATGTTTACTATGACATGAATAAACATGTCTTAACGGGTTTTGGTTACGATGAAAATGATGTAATTCGTACTAAGTTTCTAGCCAACTTTGAGAAACTCGTTGATGAAATAGACCAAGATGAAACGATTGGTGTAGAAGTAGATAAAGACTATACCCTTGATTTAAAAGTGGCACACCTTGCTGCGGGTATTGGTTTAACAACGGAAGAATTAGAAAAGAAATTAGGTTTTAGTCGTGGGTTAATTGGTAATTGGCACCACAACCGCCCATCACTAGACAAGATATTAATGGTCGCTGATGAGTTTGGTGTCAGCCTGGATGCTTTACTAAACCGTACAGATAAAGTGTCCTATTCACTAGATCTTACCCCACTTCAAATCCGCGTAGATACCTTGAGTAAAGAAGATCAAGATAAAGTCATGACGTTTATTGACGTATTCTTAGACGGTAAAGGGTTATAACAATATGTCCACATAGCTTTTGCAGGAATGACCAAGTGTCATTTTGCAGAAGCTATTTTTTTATTTAAAAATTATCTCTCTTATATAACATGAAAAGCCCTTAGCAATTTGCTAAAGGCTTTCTATACAGCACCCGCTAATGCGGGATAATGGCTTTATATATAACAATTATATGCAGCACCCCCGCTATTGCGGGTATTGATTAGTCGCACGTTTCGAATAGTAAATAATTAATCTTCAATTATTTCAAATGGTGGTAATTGTTCGATTAATTCTAATGTCTTCATGCTGACTGTGATGACAGATAACAATAAGTTTAAGATATATTTTGGATTATCACTAAACTCATTAGGGTCATCTGTTATACCTGATGCTTTGTCTGGGGACACTTTATATTGATCCATAATCCATTCAATTGGTGAACGGCCATTAACCTTATATTCATAAGCTTTTGTAGGAATGTTTTCAACTGTAATATACTCATTAAATATAATCGTATCTAAAACCCCTTTTTTAGGATGTTTCATTTTTTTCACTTTATAAGAAGGGATTTCATTAGAAATAATCGCTTCTACTCCATCCCAGTTAGGTTGATATTCATAATTTAGATGTAAATCAGCAAGCTTACGGCCGATTTCTACGTATTTTTCTTTATTTTTTAAAATTGGAATACGAGGAAAAGCCTTTTTTAAATCGCTAGCATATTTATTTAGATATTCTTTGCTATTTAATACAGCATAAATATAATACACAATATCATCTGCATCTAAGTTGATTTTTTTCTTAAACGATTCTGAAATATTTTCTATTTTCCCTAGATTATCTTCCCCTGTATACATTGGGAAACCTTTACCATTTCCATTAAGCTGTAAACTAGGTATATAGTTTGTCATAAATGCAGAAAATGGTTTATTTAAACCTTGACCTTGAATATAGATGTTTTTTCCCGTTTTCCCAACTATATCATAATAACGACTCGGCCTTTCTAAAATTTCCTTATCAAATAAAACCCACTTCTTTGTAAACGGTCTATGCATATACTGTAGTACTCTATCCTCATCAATATTTAAACTTTTTCCTTTAGCAAAACTACTAGTTAGACCTGTTGTCCAGCTAATAAATTTTTCATCTTTGTTAACCTGAGAAATACGTTCTTTTGTATCTACAATCTTACTAAGGCGTTCCAATTCATATGAATAATTTTCTACCAATTTTTTAGCATTTCTAAGTGTCTTGTTTTTTGAAAATCCTGAAACCCATGCATCTCGTCCTGAGTATAAACCTGTCAATTGATCTAGATAAATAGAATTATCCATATCTTTGTTATCATACATTGGTAAAAATGACTCATAATTTTCATCACGTTGATTAATCCAATCATTGTTTTTATCAGGATTAATTGAAGTCCAAGTTATATTATTAATAGAGCTAGCATTTTTGATTATTTCTAATTTTTCATCTCTACTTAAATAATCTCCAATATCACGATAATAAATTTTATGGTTATCACTTCCATCTTTAACTAAAATGGAAATCGCAATCGGTGTTCGGCTGCCAGAACCGAAAATTTTTCCACCTTCTTTACGAGAAATTTCACCTTGTGTTCTCTGATCCCCACGCAAATTATATATGTATAAAAAGTTAAAATCTTCGGCTAACACTTTGCGGAAACCATCAGTACTATGACTATCTATAAAAGAACCGTTTGTAACGAAACCAACTACGCCATTATGTTCGATTCTATCAGATGCCCAACGGAAAGCTTGAATATAAGAATCATATAAGGATTTTTTTAAATTTGATTTAGAATATTTAGCATATGTTTTTTCTATTCTCGAATTTAAATTATGATAATCTGTTTTTTGATTATTATCATTAACACTAGACTGTCCAGCTGAATACGGAGGATTACCAATAATTGCAGTTATTGGCACTTCTTTTTGGCGTTTTAAACGATCGTTATTTGAACCAAAATAGGTATCATCTAATGCATCTTCTGCTTCTGTACTCTCAAAGGTATCAGTTAGCACAATACCTTCAAACGGTGCATAGCCTTTATTACCGTTTATTTCGTCAAATGTAGCTTCAATATTAATTGCCGCAATATAGTAACTTAACAAAATAATTTCGTTTGCATGTAACTCTTGCGTATATTTACGAGTGATATCAGCTAAAGTAATTTCACCTTTGTTCATTAAGTCTTTCAAATAATGGAGAGTTCGAACTACAAAAGTCCCTGTTCCTGTAAAAGGATCTAATATATGAACACCTTCACTCGCAATTGATTTACCAAAATGCTGTTTCAATACGTCATCTACTGATTTCACAATGAAATCTACAACTTCTAACGGTGTAAAGACAATACCTAATCGCTCTGTTGTTGATTTAAAAGCGGTACTAAAGAACTTATCGTATAGCGTGATAATAATGTTTTGCTTGTCTTCAGCTTTTTCTACTCCTTCAGCACGCATTTTTACAGACTCATACAAAGGCGAAAGTTCTTCTTGTTCTTTAGTGAATCCAGCTTTTTCTAACTCTTGAACAATATTTTCCATCGCTGCAGATACAGGGTTATTGTTCACAAAACTGTATTCTTCAAATAAAGCTTCAAATATCGGTTTTGTAATTAAATGTTGAGAAAGCATTTCAATTGCCTTATTCTCATCAATATCTTCATTGATATTATGTTGTAAAGAAATGATGAATTTTTTGAATTCAACTGCGATTGGGTCATTTTTGTCTTCCAGTCGAGTCTTCATCCATGAAATTTGACGTTGGGCAATTTTGGCCACATCAACAGACCAATTTTCTAAATATTTTCTATCCCCTACTTTATCTACGATTTTACCGTAGATAGCAGATTCAAATTTGTCCCATTGATATTCAAGCGTTCCTTGAACTTTCTCATCATCATATGAATTATCGAAATTGTTATTAGATTCATTATTAGCGCTATCTGGAGCCTGTCCAACACCAATTACTTTTAATTGTTTAGGTTTCGCAATATTCAACTTATCAATCATCGCTTCAAAACGCTCATCGACTGAACGAAGTGCATTAATTACTTGCCAGACGGCTTCATAATTCTTGTTGTTATCTAGGATTGTTTCAGGCGTTTCACCTTGTGGGATAACAATTGGTAAAATGATATAACCATAATCTTTATTTTTAGACTTACGCATGATACGCCCAACCGCTTGGACGATATCTACTTGAGATTTCTTAGGTGAAAGGAAAATGATCGCATCTAATGATGGGACATCAATACCTTCAGTTAAGAAACGTACATTAGATACAATACGAGCTTCGTTAGAAGGTTTTTCAGGGTCTGCTAGCCAATCTAATATGTCCCCTTTTTCTAGTGCATTCATAGAACCATCGGCATGACGCATAGATAAATGAACAGATTCTTCATCCATTTTGTTGCCTAAATAATCGTTTACGACTTCTTCAAATTGTTGTGTGACTTTTTTTGAGTCTGCGATAGATTTTGTAAAAGCAATTGCACGTTCTAAAGGTGCACCATCAAACGGGCTATTTTTCACAGGGTTTTTAAAACCATTTCTACGCATCATGCCGTTCCAGATACCGATAATTCGACCGATATCATCAATGTTTAATCCGTTTTCTGGATCAGACAATGATTTTTGCATGTCTTTTTGAATAGCTCTTTCATCTACTGCTAAAACCATTACTTTATAGTCAGATAAAATATCATGTGTTACGGCTTGACCAAAGCCCATACGATAAATCACTTCACCATATTTACTTTCATCATCCATTGAAGATAATAAAATACTTTTATCTTTAGCGGTTTTCTTCGCCCCATCCCCATAGATTTTAGGCGTTGCGGTTTGATAAAGACGCTTTGCCCCTTTTACAATGTTGTTATCATGAACTTTTGTAAAGTGACTTTCATCTTTACCCGCAACTAATGCCCCTGTTGTTCTATGTGCTTCATCAGCAATGATGAAATCAAAGTCAGGAAAACCATCTTTTTGAGCATCTGAAATGACACCAATACTATGATAAGTAGAGAAGACCACCATCATTTCCGCATCAGCTTCATTTTGTTGGATATCCGCCCAGTTTTCTAACAATTTTTCTTTATCTGTTGTGGCTGGATAACCGATATCTGTTGCTTTGATATCTTCCGTGTTATCTGTACCCCGTGAAGCATCACGGTCAGATGTCACCGCCAGACTCGCCATTTTAAATTTGGTATCATTGTTCCACCCGCGTAGCGTTTGGGTTAATAGTTGAATACTCGGTACTAGGTATAAGACTTTGAACTGTTTACGGTCATTTTCAGCCATGGATTCAGCAATTTTTAAACTTGTAAAAGTTTTACCCGTACCTGGTGCCATAATTAATTGGCCACGGTCATGGGTTTTATAATGTTCTAAAGCGTTTTTTAAGGCCGTTTTTTGATAAAAACGTAACTTTTTAGGCTGTTGAATAGTAACTGCTTCAGGACGTGTGAAATCGAATTCAGCCCAATTGATTTGGGAATTACGTAAATTCGTTAAACCGATAATTTCGATAATCTTCTCATTTTCTTCAATCGTTTCACGAGCATTCGCATTCCACTCATCGACCGTAGACACAATCATCCCCATTTTGTAATAACGTTTACCCATTTCAGCTACAAATGAATTGATTTCAGCTTTACCAATCTTATCCTTGTAATATTTCGCTTGAATAGCCACTAAGTCCCCGTTCATACGTTCAGCTACAAGATCGACACCCGTATCTTTTTTAGGAATGTTGTATTCGGTGGGCACTTCGCTTAATAACCATACATTTTTAAATAAACGTTGGTAAGTCGGTTCTTTCTTTAAATAACCTAATACTAAACGTTCAAATAAAGTCCCACGCTCACGTTGGATTTCATTTCCAGCTGCATCAATTTGTTCTAAAAGCTTATCAAAACCCTTTATATTATCTTCAATAGTAATCGCCATGTTGGCCCTCCCAAAAATATTCAGACTGCTCTTAAATTACCGTCATTAATCCGCATCCATACGCTTTATTTCTACCTAACCCATTAACCAATACGTCTTTAAATTTATCAACATCCGTAATCGTTAAATGGCCATCATAGGTCACTTGATAGGCATAATACTTATTGTCCCCTTTGACTTTCTTTAAGCCATACTGGGTTTTTGTAATCAGTATATCATCTGTAGTAACTGAAAAACCGTTCTTTTCTGCTCGATCTACTAGATAGGCCTTCTGTTCAGCATTAGTTTTTAGATGAATGATTTTCCCGCGTGATTGATTGCTATTCCCTGTGAAAACAGATTTAGTAGGCGTTAATGTCGTTTTAAATTGCAATCGCTGCCCTACTTTTAAAGAATCTAAGAAAGTATTATAATCTAATGCTTTTGCCGTACCAGGCACCCCGTGGCTTTCTAATACTTCTAAATTAGGTTTATCCTTGCTTACGATTAGTAGATAATCTTCATTGGCAATACGGTCAATACGCCACAGTTTACGTGAGCGGATACCTTTTTCAATTTCTTCTGGGAAAGCTGTTTCTACCCAAGCGTGATAATCTCTCAGATTTATCTCTTTATTTGGATAAAATTTTTGGTTGTTCTTTAATTGTAATCTTGATAAATACATCAGATTATTCACCCCCTAAGAAAGAAAATACGTCATGTTCAACCCATTCTGATGAAGGGTTTTCTACTTCAATCATCACTTTAGACTCACTACGGAAAGTAAATTCACGTTTATCTTTTGAAAAACTTAACGCAACATCTTTTCGTGTGTTTGTAGGTTTTTCATCTACTAAATGACTATCGCAATGAATGGTTAATGGTATTGTGGCCGTTTGTTTTTTAACTTGATACCATTCAGCTGCTTGCCATGGTAATACGCTTAAAGCATCCATTACACCAGTATCATATTTACCAATCAGCATATCAGCAGTTGGCACTAAAGCCTTTCTCCCAAGCGATTGTTGGTAATAAGGTCTTTGTAGTGCCAGGAAGATTTCATCCATGAGTTGAGCATTTTCATTGGCAATGCCTACGACAAACACCGCATCTTCGATATAAAAACGGTTTGTGACGTATGTTCGTTCAATCTGGCCATTTTTCTTCTTTTTTTCAGCGATATGATAATCTCTTACAACGCGTCCAGGCTGGTCAATTCTTACCGCAAAATCTAGGTCATTTATTGCGTTTAAACGTGATTTATCTTCACGACTTAAACCTAAACTAGCAGCAATCATGCCGATTACAGCACTTTTTGTTGGATATTTGTCTGTTTGACGAGTTTCAAAATGTGAAGTCGATCCAAATGACTGCAAAGGCCCCGCAAACTTTAATAAAATTGACTCCATCTAACATCATCCTATCCGTTAGCCAATAATTGGCTTAATTCAGCTTCAAAGTGATCTAATAATGCGTTTAAATTACCTTGTTCACCGCTCAATACATCGCTACCGATTTGTAACGTCAATACAGGTTCTTCCACAAATTTTTGAACTGTTTGATATTCATTTTCAAAAGCTGAAATGGACTCTTTCACATATCCTTCGCCGTTGCCATTGATTGGTTTTTCAAAAGCAGATACTAAATTAATTGGACGGTCTTGACGAATGGTTACGACTAACATGCTCGGTAATGTTTGGTTTGCATAAGAGTTGGCTTTACCAGTAGGCATAGAGTTACTAAATGATTTAATGAATAATTTCAAGGCAGAAAGTAATGCTTCGTCATTATCAATTTGTTTCGCAAATTCATGGATAGCAACATTCGCATAACGGTATAAAGTAGATGAGTTAAACTCTTGCGTACCTAAGTTTGCAGCACCTGCTTGTTCATCAGTACGAAGATCGTCTAAAGCTGTGTAGTAATCAGTTTCTGTTTGCACAGCGTGTGTTGAAATCGCATGCGCTACTTGAGCAGAAGCATCTTCGTTTAATGACGCATCTTCTGCTAACATACGACCGAATAAGGCGATATCTAACGCAGGATGGTCTTGTAAGATAGCTTTTAATACTTTCTTATCGTCTACCCCTTCAACCACTGCTTTAGCCAATTCTTCCGCTTGTGTGTTTCCTAGGAAGAATAAAGCTCTCGCTTGATTGTCCTTTGTTTTAATACCCACCGCATTAAATGTTTTATCCGCTAATTCAATCGCATCTTCTTCGCTATAAGAATCATCAATCGCCATGATTTTATCGGCAACATAACGCACAACATCTAAACTACGCACACCAACATTTTCAAAACGACCAGCTTCATTGAAATATTTACGAATAGCACGTTTCCATGCTTGTGAGCTGACTCTAGCACGTCTTACCCCACCGTATTGGGCTGTTTTAGGACTACCATTATCATCACGGTTGACGTTTGAAGGAGGTAAAGTTTGAATAGCGTGCATATCTAAGAATAATTTATTTTGTGTCATCTGTGGTTTCTCCTTTGATTGGGTTTTCTTCTTTTGGTTTAAAATTATTTGCATAGTAGGCTTTTGACCATTTGTTGAGGATCAATTGCTTCGTATCACCGAATTGATATAGATACATTTCAACGGCATATAAAGCAAAAGGAAACTTCGTTTGTTGGTTATGCTTACGCACGTTCTTATAGGTTTCCATCAAGGTTAGAAGTGCTTCGTTATACTCATCTAACGTGTGTGCTGACAGTAAGTTATTAAACCGCTTATCTGTTAAAGCACTTGTGTCGTCCCTTCTGAGTTGCTTGAATAAATGACCGATAGACATTAAATCAGGATTCTTACTAAATGAGCTTAAAGAGTTAATATGGCCACTTTGATACATACCGTATAATTTTAAAGCGGATAAAATAGCAATGCCTTTTTCATTACCTATTGCGTATGCGTTGATTAAATGTTCATCTGCAAACCGATTAATAAGTTTCGCACTACGTTCAACTGGACTATCAGGGTTGATAAAGGCTTGTTTTAATTCAGCTAAAACTTTCTTTGTTTCACTGTCTTGTAACGAATTGTCTAACTGATAAATGATCCGTACGGTCACATTATAAACGTGTAATTTTGGATTGATTTCTTCAGCCATTACTCTACCCCCTTCAACGTTTCGTCAAGGCGGTTATGGAAGTTACTCATGACGCTGACGATATTTTTAATACGTTTCTTCTTGCCAGCGGACATTGAGATTTCAATTCCTCGATAATCTCTATCACTTGCTTCAGATAATAAATAATCAGCTTCATCACTTAGTACTTCACGTAAAACGATATCCCATTTTCTTAACGCTTCGTTTTTTGGCATATCTTTATCTAAGGAAGCGAGCCATTCCTTAAATGGTTCATCTAATTGTACATAGGCTTCTTGAATTTTATTTTGACGATAGCCTGTATTTTGAGAATTACGAATTTCTAAAATATCAGCAATTAAGCGCCCATAATTTAATTCAACCGTTTCATAGGTATGCTGCACAACATCTACAATAAACGGTGCCCAAGCATCCTTATCAGTAATGATTTGATTATCAATGCTTAAATCATCTACAATCTCCCCTACTGGTAACCATGACATCGCACTTGCATTATCTTTCATCGTCACCGCATGTAGTTGAATATCCTTATCACCCACTAATGGATTGATATTGTTTAGCCAAGTGATGATACCTGGTTGATGAATTTCATCTTTTTGACCAAGGACTCGTTCAATGTTGTACCAAAAAGGTCTAGTGTCGATATGTTTACGTGGTGTAAATAATTCTTTATTTGGCCCTGTTCGGTTGTAATGCCATATAGTCATCGGTTCTAGGAACTGATTAACGTGCCGAATATCTGGAATTTTCGCCACTTGCATTTCAAATGGTTCGTTTAGGTTAGTTTCTGGATGAATTACCACCGCACGACTCCATAGCGTATATAATTCCGCTAGGTTATCGGGTTCGGTATCCTCATCTAAATATCTATTTAAAATATCTCTGGCTGAATATTCCCAAGCTGGACGTTGGATATTGAAGCGATAGTCTTCTTCTGGATGCACTAATACAAGATTTAACAATAATGTTTCCATCAATGTGTCACCTGATAATGTAAGCCCCCCAATATCAAATAACCAGCCCTTAGACGCCTTGTAAGACTTCTCGTGGATAAATACCTTATCCGCTAAACCAGCGTAACCGTGTAAGGTTAAAAGCCATCTAGCAACCTCATCCGCTTTTAAAAGATCTTTCTCTTTGCCACTCATTGGTGAAAAGAGTGCAACTTTATTATCTGATTCAGAAATTAAGCGGTTGATGTTTTTGGCTCGCATAACCCCCATTTGTTTACCAGTAATCCCAAATTCTTCTACGATATGCATAGGTACTTGCATAATTGGATAACGGTTATCGAATAGATTAAAACGGCCTTTCCACACATTCAAATAGTCATAAAAACCTGTCGGCAATGTTTTTGTTTCCCAAAGCTGCGACCAAGTTTGATATAACGCTTGCTCATAATCAGCTTTTGCTGTTTCTTCAATTGCTTCAACTTGCATCTTGTCGTTATAAGTTAGCATTTCGTAAGCTTTGCCGTTTGCATCATATCTTGAGAAATATGTTTGCATAACGGAAAGTGTAAAGCGAAATACAGCGAAATCTTGAACGGGCATGTCGCCAGCGATTTCTTTAAAAGTATTGGCCTGTTTGAAAAGTGATTTCATTGATACAAGTTCTGTATCAGCGTTGTCATTGACGATGACGCTTATCCAAGGTTCATCAATCAGATTGAAACGTCCCATATTCAACCCCCTATTTATATTTTGTAACTAATTTAATTATATATATAACAGTTATAATTATCAACATTTAAACGTTAAAAAATACATTTAACTAACCCCGGTATATCAGTCTTTTTCGTGATTTTTTGCTTCCCTATTGCAATATCGATAAGCGAATGCAATCGTTCTCTTTTTTTGATTTTGTGTTCAATTGATTTGCTTTATAGGATAGCAAGCTATCCTATCTTGAAGCGTGTTTTGATTGAAAATAAGCTTATTTATAAAGGAGTTAATCAATTATGTACACACAAGCAGAAGGACATTTATCCGTACCCAATCAAGATATTTCATTACAATACGTTCACCTATTATTTATGGCCATGAATGCCTCTGAAGGCATCAACAAAGGCATTGAGTCCTTGCCCTTAGCCTACGATCAACCAATCAGTTTTCACATTGAAAATACTGAACCTTTTACAGAGAAATTAGTAAATGACTTCTCTGAGTTAACCGAAACAGTAGATACATCCACTAAACAAGCAGTTGACGGTTTGGTATTAGATTTTTCTTCCGTAGAATTAGAATTAGACACAATGACAGAGCCAATGTTCCTAAAGGAAACGTTCCAGCTCATTATTCGATATGATAAAGCAAGCGATAGCTTACAAGCATCAATCGGTGATATTCAAACAAAATACCTACGTTTTAATGCTGAAACTTTGGCAAGCAATGGTGTTCGTAATGATGCCTTTGATACCTTTACAGACCTAGGGGTAGAGAACTTTGTAAAAGAGTTACAAATCATGAAATCTAACCATCCCCTATTGGATGCGAAATTACCTTACTTGAAACAATTACCTGTTTCGTTCTTTAAATTCTTATTTGAAGAAGAAGATATTGAATTAGTTGGCTATCCAGAAGACTGGGAAGCCATCGAAAATATGTTTATTGAAGATGAAGTCATTGAGAATGAAGAAATTTGGAATTACTTCCTAGACCATGGTATTAAAGCTGCCTAGAGATAAAAAATAACCTACCTGTCAATTCGACAGATAGGTTATTTTTTTGTTATAAGAGATTAGTTTTATGGATAAAATTTTTCCTAGAGAAATAATATAATCTTTGATTATACTTGGATGATTTCCCTACAAAACATATTATATCACAGGGTAATTTCACGGGTAAACCCTACTTTAGGCCTAGTTTTTATCCTTTACGATATAACCGAATATATTGCGTATTTTGATCTTGTATTTAATCACCCCTCTTGTATAATTTCAATACCTTTAAAATCACTTTTATCTTCTTCATGTGCGGCTGAATTTGTTAAATACAAGAATGCGTAACTCATACCTTCTGGCACAACAAACTCCATTTCTAGCGAGTCCTGATAATTAGAATCCACATAATATATTGGGGTGCCTACTTTTGGACGTTCCTTTGTAAACCCATAAGCAAAACGAGTCGTATTTCGATTTTCTCTCGTTATACGATATTTCTCACCAGGCTGTACTTCCCACCCATATCCTTGAGAGTTTCCACTATTAGTCAAATATTTACCAGTATCCCATACGGTACGTTCCTCTGGACTATAGCCATAAATGCCTAAATTTTCTAGCCGTTTTATATCAAACAAATTCCCATCAATCTGCAAAATTCCTCTCTCCGAAGCATTCTCAAAACTACCTGCCACAGAGGCAAAAATTTCAGGCATTGCTTTATTGGTCAATAAGATAATACCCGCACCTACAACTAAGGCACCGATGACAAACCACATTCTATCGGTATTTTGATCTAACATTTACACCATCCTTTATTCTGACATCTGTCCTTCTACCTCTTCTGGTAACTCACCCGGTTCAATCTGCTTAAACACCCATGTATCTGTCGGAGACGACCACTCCGGCTGTACCGAAGACCCTTCGATAATCGGCAATTCTCCATCTCGTGCCGATACCCGAGCATAACGAGCACTTTCAGGGGCAACTGCGGTCACATAAATATTCGATTTACCCGGAATTCGATAGCCTCCTACGTAATTATCCGAAGCATCATAATAAGCAATACTTGCATTATATAAACCCTCCGGCGAATAGAAGATATATGTATTACCCGGAGTAACATGCATTTTTTCAAACATTGTATCGTGTGTCCGTACAATCTCTCCATCCACATTGGCGGTTGTTCCAACATTACCATTAAGCCCATTCGCAAAGGTATACTTATGTTCAAAGGCCACCCGCAATAGATTTGCGTCATATGAACCAATATCATCTGCGACAGTTATCGCTTTCCCCACAGATTCTTCAAACGTCCCTGTCACACTTGCAAATATATCAGGCAAAGCCCCATTCGCAAGAAGAATGATACCAGCACCAACGACTAAGGCACCGATGACATACCACATTCTGTCCGTATTTTGGTCTAACATTTAACTCTCCTTCCAATTAATCCAAATAACTATTTAATGTATCTTGTATTTCTGGCGACAATATCTCATAAACAGGTTCTCTTAATTCATATACTATTTGTAAAGGGTGGCCTTGAGCTGCTTGATCTACTAACCATGTATTAAAATAATCTAGAGTTGGAAAAACGCTGAAATCAGGAATAACTCCGACTAAGACATATTCTGAACGATTCCCCTCTATAGTTTCGCCCAGTAAATTTCGCCCTTTATCTACTTCACTCCAAGGAGATTCTCCACTTCCTCCAAAATGAGATGTTAAATACCGAGAAGCATACTTTTTATCTGAAATGCGATGAAAATAAATTTGCCCGTTAAATGACATATTACGATCTGCTCCAAATTCAGCCACGTTTGTCACACGTTCAATTTTCCAAAGATCATCCTCTGTATCGTAAAAGACTTTATCATAAGCTGCTCCCGTAGATCGCAATGGACTATTTAAATGAATAACCTCAGAACCTACCTTGAACGAAGATTTATGTACGAAAGGAGCGGGATTATTATACGTAGGAGAATACGATTGCTTAGTTTCTCCTCTCACCACAAAATCCGTTGTAATCCCATCCCAACGCATCTCAGTAAAAGATTCAGAGGCACTATAAAACGTTTCTGCAACATTTGCAAAAATTTCTGGCATTGCTTTATTGGCCAATAAGATGATACCCGCACCTACGACTAAGGCACCGATAACGAACCACATTCTGTCTGTGTTTTGATCTAACATTTAGTCACCTTCTTTTCTTATCTCTCATATATATCAACATATACATTCCTTATTTTGACAGGTACTTCAGCATATTCATTAACACTTGATTCTGGACGATATATCCCAAAACAGGATCTTGAGAACAAAGGAGTTTCGTCCTTATTACTCGGGCTCGTATTCTCAAACGTTAATACAATTGTATTCCACGTACCCGCTTCTAGAGGAATTTTCCCTTGGCTAACCCCTGATGTAATGACTCCGTTCCCGTTAACGGTTCTTTTACTCGCATAATCATTATCATTTCCAGACCAACTAACTCCTTCGATAGGATATACGTTTATATCTACGGCTCCTTTGATATTCTCAAATTCTTCAGGTATCCACACCTCATAGCCTAATTCGCCTGTATACCCATAAGGTATTTCCATGACATCTTCTACATGTTTGAACCCATCGACCATCATAACGGGCTGACCAAGTAATGCCGTATATTCCCAAGAACGATAACCCGTACTAAGATCTTTTATTTGCCCATGTGGAGTCAAATCATCATTCGATAAATACTTTCTCCGACCAATAAACTCTGTTTGCTCAACAACAGACTGCATACTGTTACCGACCGACGCAAACAAATCCGGTAACGTCCCATTTGCAATAAAGATAATAGCCGCTCCTACTACTAATGCACCTATTACGTACCACATTCTATCCGTATTTTGGTCTAACATTTAATCATCAACCCTCTCACCTTAATAAAGCAATACATAAATATATTAACTATTATTTACTGTTGTTATTCTAATATTTGTCAAGTTAACCCCATACGGCTGCCAACCTATACCAAAACTATCATTCACTCGGTTAGGTTGTATAAATATAGATTGATCCACATACTCACCATGTTCGCCAGTATAATCAAATAATATATCAATGTGATATATATTATCATCGTTAGGATATGGATTAAGTTCACCAGTCACCCATGAATTAGATGAATATTTGCCATCTATCCACACCGTGACATTCTCGGTGTGCCATGAGTGACCACCAATATAATAAATATCACCAGATTGCTTATGCATATCAAAGCTCAAGTGATAACGATTTCCTTTTTCAAAAAAATCAGAATTTATCCGTATACCTGCAAATTTAGTACCATTTGAAGAAAAATAAAAACCATCATCTATCTCTTTAAAATCCAATAGACTATATCCCTCAATATATTCAGATAAATTCTTACTCGAACTATAGTCAACATCTTCGAGATGGAGTGAATCATTCAGCCGTGTGGCTGATTGATTGAATTGCCCACCAACACTAGCAAACAATTCTGGCAACGTCCCATTCGCAAGAAGAATAATCCCTGCACCAACAACCAATGCGCCAATGACAAACCACATTCTGTCTGTATTCTGATCCAACATACCCAATCAAACCCTTTCTATCTACTCCATTTAATTATATTCAAAGAAATAACGAAAAAGATAGACTAGCCAGATTGCCGTAGTAGCAACACTTCAGGTGCTATACTGATAGAAAACATCCTAGATAACCGCACAAGCTGCGGTTAATATGAAAGGCTATTTGACATAGCTATACATATTCAATAAATCAATTAGGAGGGACGATCAATGTCAGACTATTTTCCGAGTTTAAAACAAATAAGAGGTATGTTTGTTGACCCAAGAAGACAATTAATGCAGAATGTTCAACAAATTGTAGAAGGTAAAATCGCAAGAAGTGACAATATTGACGTAGATAAAGCGGTGTCTGATTTAGACCAATATATTGAAAAATTACCGATAGGCAAGAAAAGAACAAACGTAGAAAATTTACGCTCGCGTCTAGTATCCGTTTCAGATTTAACGCCTAAACTATATAATGAGTTTGCGCAAAACCCTAACAGTCTACACAACTGGTTTCCAGCAATAGAAG
Source organism: Hyphopichia buzzinii (assembly GCA_030556945.1). Lineage (NCBI taxonomy): Eukaryota > Fungi > Ascomycota > Pichiomycetes > Serinales > Debaryomycetaceae > Hyphopichia > Hyphopichia buzzinii. The sequence goes on along the minus strand of JAKTUZ010000043.1, from coordinate 31,741 downwards.
CAGCAGTCATGAATCAAAGTTTCTTTAAAGTGCCTAAAACCATCTCTAAGCGTATGCCAATTGAGATAGCACAATTTATCCGACTTGAATACCAAGACACTACACAGGTTTCTAGAGAACGTTTAAACAATATGCTATTTGATTTGTTTGAATTAGAAGATGATAAAGAATACTTTATTAAAACAGGCACTTTTTCTAGTAAGTTCGAGTTCCGCAATGCTCATTTAAAAGAGCCAAGAGAAATTGGTGAATATTTCCAAGTCATTAATAATTTTGCGATGGAAGTAGGTGCTGGCCACTCTGTTGATTTAGTCGTAAGAGAGTATATTGAAGACAAAGACAGCCGCCCCACTATCTATAATGGTATGCCGTTACGTACAGAATTTAGAGCATTTGTAGACTTTGATAATGATACGTTAGAAGGTATTGTCCCTTACTGGCATCCGGTTGTCATGAAAGGTGCTTTGAAACGAGGCTTATCTACTGAAATGGATAGGGACTATACGACTTACCGTTCCATTGAGGATACATTATCTGAAGATTATAATGAGCATGTTCAAACAGTTAAGCAGCATTTAGAAGAAATTATCCCAAATATTAATCTAACTGGACGATATTCAGTTGATATTATGAAAAACGGTGAAGATTTCTATATTATTGATTTGGCCACAACGGAAACGAGTGCCTTGTATGAATTATTACCGCAAAATAATGGTACTGTTGTGACCTTTGAAGACGTATATCCAAACTTCGATTAACACTAAACTTAAAAAGAGTAGACTGAATAGTCTACTCTTTCTTTTTTACTGTTTTTCATATACATCAACATATAAGTTTCTGAACTTCACAGGCACTTCTGCGTATTCAGCAACACTACTTGCGTTTCTAAACAAACCAAAATCAGATCGTGAAAATAAATCTACTTTACCGGTATTATTAGGATCAGTATTTTCAAATGTTGCCACAATACTATTCCATTGACCTGGAACAAGTTCTACACGAGCACCTGCTTTCAAGTTACTTGACGTACGTTTACCGTTCACAGTCCGTAACTGAAAATAATCATTATCGTTAACCGACCAACTCGCACCTTTAACAGGATGAGTATTAATATCCACGCCAGTTCCTAAACCTTCATATCCTTCAGGAATCCAAATTTCATACCCGATTTCACCGATATAACCATAAGGAACGGTCATAACATCTGCGTTATGATTCAGCCCTACTAAATTCCATGAATATTTGCCTTGTAATGCTGTCATTGACCAAGTGTCCCCATTATATTTGAAATCTTTATATGAAGGTATTATAGTCACATCAGCATTAGTGAGATACTTTCTGCGACCAATGAACGCTGTTTGTTTTACCAAATTTTCCATTGACCCAGTTACATTGGCAAAAATTTCTGGCATTGCTTTATTGGCTAACAGAATAATCCCAGCACCAACAACTAAAGCGCCAATGACAAACCACATTCTATCTGTGTTTTGGTCAAGCATATTTGTTCACGTCCTTTTCTATTGATCCGTGTATTTCTCCACGCGTATATCCAAATCATTTACATCTAAATCTATTTCTTTTAATAAACCATCAAAAGCAAACCGAACATATGCTGGTGTTCTGTCTGTTACTTTGTTCGGTGGATCAGGATAAGTGTATGAGGCTTTAGCATTTGGAACAATAACCTTATTGATATCTTGCTTATAATAAGAACCAATATATTCTTTATCTTTATTGTAATACAAGCCACCACGGAATGTATTTGCATATACTGAAGGATCTAATGGATTAATCCATACTTTATATTTCTCTCCTGGTTTAACAGCAATAAAATCAACCAATACATCCCCTTCATACCAATACGGGTCTGAAGCATCTTCTTCACCATTACGCCAATATATCGCCACGTTTGATTTATATTTATCTACTCTATTAATCCCGTCAGTAGCTTGATAAATCGTCATATCCGCAATTGCTGACGTTGCGCTATCGGTCGTATCTTTAAAAGTCTTAGTGATATTCGCAAACACTTCAGGCATCGTTTTATTCGCAAGCAAAATAATACCCGCACCTACTACCAATGCACCTATCACATACCACATTCTATCTGTGTTTTGATCTAACACCTAATCACTCCTCCCTACTCAGTAACGCGAGCAACAACAATATCTTCAAGCACAACAGAAGAATGAGGCTCTAAAATCACATTAATATCTACAAAGTTCATCTTAGTAGTATTTCCCGTATCCGAATGATCGAACTTGCCATCATGTCGCACCGTCACTAAAAACGGCTGTTTTTCTGTTGTTACATTATCGGGTATCCGAGCTGCTGAGCCAGGGTATTCATTGATATCACTAATATCTACTTGAACGGCAGCACCATTCGGTGCATCCGTAGACATATCAAAGGATACAGCATATAAATGACCCTGAGGAATAATATCTTCCAATCGAATCTTTGCTCGTGCCCGAGTATCTGAGGTATTTGTTAACGTTATTCCCGCTTTATCATTATGACCATATGTAATAAAATCATTTCCATACAATGTTTCTACCAATGGATAACTAGAATGAAATAAATTCTCCATCCCTCCAAAATTAGCCTGTATAAAATACATTGCTTCATCGGTAGTATCTGAAAAGGTTCCACCAACACTTGCAAATATCTGTGGCATCGTGCCGTTTAAAATAAGTATGATAGCAGCACCGACAATGACGGCACCTATCACATACCACATTCTATCTGTGTTTTGGTCTAACATGTTACGTCCCCCCTTCCTAAAAATTAAAGATATCGAAAAGACTAGACAGGCTAAATTTCCAATGCTGATTAATAAATTGTGTAGTGACAAATCGAATAAAATATCTCACAATCCACCCTGTCCCAAATAAACCAATTGTGATAGATACTGGAATTCGAATAACTTTGATTAAAACCCTAATAAGTTTGAACATATTTACGCTCTTTTCTTCTTTTATATTTTTCTAATAAAAAAAGGAGAATATGTTGAATTTAATCATAATCCCCTTCTACAAAGATATTGTTTCTCCCTTACCGGATGAATCATGCGTTTTAATTTAATCATAGCAAGCTTTTTCTACAAAAAACAAGACTAGATGGAATGCTGTTATATCAACATTTTCATTGTTTTCATTATAGTTGCGGTACGAGTACCGCTATGATGAAAAGCGATACGATTTTTTAATATTTGCCCATTTTAGTTCGTTTTGCGGTGAATTGAAGGATTGTCATTAAAATGAATTTTGGAGGAATGGATTTATGATGAATTTATATGATGAGTTAGTCGAAATATTAGCTATTAACGATAAAACAATACAAGATATTACCCATGTATGCGGTGTAGCCTTTCAAATCCCAGTCGATGAGTTTTTAACACTTGCTAAAAACACGCACTATGACAGAAATAGCAATCAAGCGGAAATTGCCATGGATTTAAAAATTATTGGGCAAGATTTTGTCGTTACACGAGAGCAAAATCAAATGTACATTGGAGATGAATATTTTGTTTATGAAGCAACGACTGCTGAAGGCCTACCCTATCGTTCTATTTCGTCCCTTAAAGGCGTTTGGGCAACAACTGTGGTGATAAATGAGGAAGTGGAAGAAAGAGGCTTAAAAGCGAGTTAATTCGCTCTGTTAAGGCGAGTTGTTAAATAACCTTTCTTTTTTTTAATATCAAAATATTGGCGGTACGAGTACCGCTATTTTGAATACTTATTTGTAAATAAAACATATTATATTTTTCGAATGAAGAGAGGAGAATGATTTATGGATGCTGCTAAGGCTACGGCCTATACTTTAGAGCATTTTAATCACAATTTAGAACTGACAGATGCAGAATATCGTAGTCTTTATGCCCTTGTGCAAGCTGGTTATACGTGGCTAACGCGTTTTAAATCAGGCAATATTTTCGCACATAAAGAATTACCCATTAATTTAGATCAAGTGTGGTTGAGTAATGACATGCGAAAGTTAGCATCTAATGACTTATACCCTTTTATTGAAGCATTTGATGAACCAATTCATATCAATAGCCTATTAATGAGCGCTAATAGACCAGCTAAAGATGTACCTTTTGATAACACACAAGCTATCATTTAAAAGAAAGGATATTGACCATGTCAGAATTATTCAATGCACTAAAATCCGCTCGACAATTCATGCTACTTAATCGTATGGACTCATTCAACGAAGAATGGTTTGATATTTTAGAAACAGGAGAAGCATTTGCTACTTCAGAAGTTGCATCAGCACCAAGCGTAATGACGCATTTAACAGAAGAGTCTGGCAAAAATGAATTTTTATTTCTTTATAATCAGTTGTCCAATTTGTTAGGCAAATACGCTGCAATTAATAATAAACAGTACCTAACTATCGATTATTTCTCAATTGAAGATAACGCTCTATGTGCCAATTTAGTGTTAGATGGACAAGAAGTAAACGAAACTATTCCCCTATTCAATGGCAAAGATATTCTATTTGATATGACTAAACTTTCCAATTTACCATCTAACCGATTGGTAAAAAATGCGCATATCAAGGTATCAGTATTACTTCCATTGGTAGTATAATCAATTGAACAATTGGTATTATCATTATTTGTAATCCCCATTAACACTTGGTAACATGGCTATGAGAAATAAGCGTTTCCATATGTTTGCAGATGGTAATAAGCGTACGAGTATTGTTTTAAGAACATACTTTCTAAATATCAATTTCTATAGATTTTATACTGATGTATTCATGGAAGAGATGGAAGATATAGTAGTTAAAATAGCTGATAATCAACTATCTAAAGAAGAATATTTGGAATACTTAAATCACTTACTAAACAATTAAACAAACTTAACCCCACTCTGATTGGTTTGGGGTTTTTTGTATAGATTTTAAAATTCAATCAATAAAAAAGAATGTATGCCGTTTTTTTAGCGGTGAATGATGAAGAAAAATAAAGGGAGAATAATGATGCCAACACAAAACGACGTAAAAGCCCAACAAGAAATTGTTTTCCGTTTGTTATACCACTTCATGCAAGCGAATGATATCGGCTATTTAGATGATGAAGGTTATATATTAGCCCCTTTTGCAGCTAAAGAAGACGAGGACACAGAATTTGACCATAAAGACGGTAAGGGTCGTGATTACTATGCGATTTACCTATATGCTTCGTCTACCATTTACGGCGACCAAACTGTATTTGATCCAAATGCAGACGGATATGTTCATTTCTTCCAATTTGAAGATGACGTTTTAGCTGTAAAAGTTCAAGAACGTAATGTGCCATTATTTGACGGTGACAAAGTGTTGTTGCCAAGTGCTTAAACCTATTTCAACGCTACCCCTAGCCTATTATTCAGACAGTTACTACCCAAATTACAACTAACATAAAAACTAACATAAAAACAATTCTTAACTAACAACTAACTAACAACTACCCTATTACGCCAGATATAACATTCTAAAAAGGAGTGTTCAGATTGACAGAAGAAAAAGCAAAAGCGACTAAAGTTAATCGTATCTTTGATAGATACACGTTCACAGAATTATTTGCTGTACAACATCTAGCGTCTTTGTACGAAGATATGTATAAAACTGAAGAATACGATACGGATACAGTCACGAAATTCTATGACTATCTAACTCAAACCCTAGCATCAGAACCATTATTAGATAATTTAATGATTCAAAATGCCAATGAACTACAAGAAATCATGGTCACAGTTGATAATTTTACATTCTAATCTAATACGCAAGAAAAACCGGAATAACAAGGAGGAAAAATTATGCATTCACCAATTATTTTCATTGCATCAAAGGACTATTATGACGAGTCAGATGCTGAAAAACAACGTAAACTATTAGGTCAAGATAACCCAGATGAAGATGACATGTTTGATCTATTAAGCAGCTCAGGCTGCGGAGTGGATTATGTAGATCTGCAAAGTCGATGGAAACCGGAAGATGTATTTGAAGATGAACCTTTCTTAGACATTGTAGATGAAAGTGAGGATCATAGTATTGCTACACTAAAAGTAAATAAAGAGGCGTATTTCAAGAATTACGTCCATACGCTAGGTGAATACCATAAAATCTTAGAAAAACGTCTGGAAAATGGTGAGATTAATTATGATTACAGCAAAGAGGACTCAAGTGCAGACTACAAAACTATATATGATTTCAGACAAATGACGAATCCATACGGTGGTGTGCAGTTTATTTTAGATGGAGATGAAGTGCATAATCTCGAAGATCTTTTTGGCGACTACATGGAAGATGAATATTACATTAATTTAGCGTATGCTGGGGATTATCATTATTAAAATAGCATCTGATAATCGTTTGGTATCAACAAACAAATCTAATTGTTTCTGGTGTATTAAAATCAATATGCTAGAAACTTTTTTATCCTATAGCATTATTTTAAAGGAGAAAAATTATGCATTCACCAATTATTTTCATTGCATCAAAGGACTATTATGATGAGTCAGATACTGAAACACAACGTAAATTACTAGGTCAAGATAACGTAAAGGAAGATGTCGTGTTTGATCTATTAAGCAACTCAGGCAGCGGCATGGATTATATTGATCTTAACAATTACCGTAATTGGAATCCGAAATATGTAATTGAGGGTGACCCTTTTGTAGACATTGTAGATGAAAATAAGGATCATACTATTGCGACACTAAGAGTAAACAAAGAAGCATATTTCGAGAATTACGTCCATACGCTAGGTGAATACCATAAAATCGTAGAAAAACGTCTGAAAAATGGTGACATTACTTATGGTTTCGGAAAAGAAACTTCTGAAACAGATATGCGAACAATTTTTGAGTTCAAAGATAAGACGAAACCATATGGTGGTGTACAGTTTATTTTAGATGGAGATGAAGTGTATAATTTCTATGAACTTTTTGGTGATTACATGGAAGATGAATACTACATTAATGTGGCATATGCTGGGGATTATCATTATTAAAATAGCATCTATAACTAGATAGAGAGGCGGTTCGGTTATGCCATTAAACATTAAAGAGTTTGCCCTATTACGCAACTTGCAGATACAAGAATTTATCAGTATCTTATCTAAAAATGGTATCTTGTTTGCGAAGAAATCAGCATTTGACGAAAATCCAATGAACCTTGTTGAAAGTGGCTTCTTAACACGCGATGATGACACCTTAGCTTTTATGAGAGTTAAAGACAAAACGTATCATATTGCAAGCTTAATTCGTAAAGAACCCCCAGATCACCCCTTAGTTGATACTATTCTATCTTTAGACAACGTACAGTTAAACATTGATGAATTAATCCAAGCAAACCGCTTATTAGACGAAGATTATCATTGGTTAGTGCGTCAAAAAGGACAGTTATATGCCTTTGATATGTACCCGACCAAAGTCAACGGCCGTTACGCTATTCGACATGCTAAACACAAGGTCACAAAAATTAAAAACACTTTGCTGTTTAACTGGATTAAAGAGAATGGTGCGGCCCCTGTTTTGATTGGTAATTTGGTCAATATGCGACCGGATGAGAAACTCGTTTTCTTAGCCGTTTTAACCTTTGAAGGTTACAACCAATTGCGTAGAGATAAAACAAGTAATTTATACGCTGTAAGCACAGATACGTATCAACAGTTATACCTAAACAAACGCAGCTTCCAAGTTGTACCAAAGAAAGCGGTTATGTCCCTAGCGGAAGTCACTTCCTATTACGAAGAAGAAGCGTACAATTATAATAAACAAATAGGTTAACACACGCTTTCAGCTATTGTGGGTGTGTTTGATTAACAATTTAGACATGAATAAAGCCTTAGAATGACTAATATCATTCTAAGGCTTTATTTTTTTGTTCAATTTTCAGAGATAATTCTAGCATTCCAAAGTTAAACCTACTATAAGGGACACTCCCGCTGATGCGGGAAAAAGTTTCCGTTTTGAAACACTACTCTGATCTAGTCAGATTCACCCCCGCTGATGCGGGTAAAAGTCACTTTCTCCCAAATAAAGTGATAAATGTTTAGATCCACCCCCGCTAATGCGGGTAAAAGTTTGCTTTGTTTTTGTTGATATAGCCCATGATAGATTCACCCCCGCTAATGCGGGTAAAAGTTTGGGCACCAACTGCTCCAAAGGTCAAGCGTGGATTCACCCCCGCTGATGCGGATAAAAGACTTATAAAAGCTTAAAAATAGTATACTTCAAAAATCTAAATCGAACAATTTTATTCACTTTAGCATGTGTTGCCCTTCTAAAACTTATCCATGTGCTGTTTATCAACGGTGTTTCGTTTAATAAATACAACAAAACGTTTGAAAATCAAGATATGGAATAGCCAAATACCAATAAACATAAAAATACCAGGCATAATCATGCTCTGTGGATCATCTGGTAAAAATGGTTCAATCGCATTGCTGATTGTTGTATATGCATTCTTACCAAATGACACTAATTCGCCATTGGCTTTTTCAACTTGTTCTGGAATCCCTTTTTGGACAGAATTACCAATCTGCTCCTTTGCGTTTTCATCTTGTTGTTGACGTTGATTGTTTAATTTCTCTTTATCTACATCAATTTGCGCAGCTTTAACCGTTTTTACTGCGAATAATTCAGCCATACCCTTAACCCCTTATCCATTTTGTTTTCTTTAAAAATATTATACCCATGGACAGATTGAAAAAGATAGCCTACTTGCGTATAGCTAAAAAATGCGTAAAAAAAGTCTTGTAGACTACGACACTACAAGACCCCTACAAAAAGAAAGGAGAATACCCGTGAAAATTCAGAAACGCGGGTATCAATTAGTTAAAAACGAATCTGGTGATGATAGTAGCAAGAGATATTATTTAGGTCATCGTTTTTAACTAACACTCACGGTTATATGAGTTAAGTATATTGTAGCGGATTGGTAATGCAAAACACAACCCTACCTAAAATATTGATATATCAACGTTTTGTAAGTTCTTGAAAAAAATGGTTAGAAATAAAAAATGCCTTGAAGCAATAAGCTGCAAGACATCAGAACCTAGTTGATAGGTATCAAAACACTAAGCGTCAATAAGACGCTTAATATAAGGAAAATATATCACGTACCCCCACGTGATAAAAATATTATATATCAAGATGCTTTAACTAAACAAGCCTAGTTAAAGCCCAATATAAAAGCATTTTAAAAAGTATTTGAGATAAAAAAAGAATCTTGCACCCTATCAAAAATGCAAGATTCACCAAATAAAGAAAGGGGTTCTAGGTACTAAAGAACCTAGAACTAATTTATTATGAAATACACTTTCGTGTACGGATATGATTATACAAGGTTGAAAATATAATAACAAGCCTACCCCTACCCTTTTCATCTGAACAAAAAAATACCTTACAGGACGTCAAACCTGTAAGGTAAGTAGCTTATTAAACATCCGCAAAAATATTTGGGAGGATTTGCGGATTGGAAAAAAATGAAAAAAGATTCTTCTTTAATGAATAAAGAAAGGGTATCACGTATCACTACGGGATAATCATATTATAGAACATGTTGAATTCAATATACAACCCTACTTGAAAGGTTGATTTAACAGTCTTTTTCTTTATACGTGTAAATATTTAATGGCTAAAGCCATTTATTATAAATTTTTTTTCGAAAAATTATTCAATTTATTATTATTTAGCCATTTGGATTTAAAATCAGGAGGAAATTATCATGAAATATACTATGGAACAATTAACAGGCACTTATTATGACTATCGTAACCATCGTGCATTGGCCATTTTTGATGATGAAGGTGATATTGAAGACGTGATCACCACTAATGGTGAAATCTTCGTACCCGATAATGCGATTATCATCAGAAGCGATGAACCAGAAAAAGTACAAGCTTTAGTGGATTTAGGTGTCATTGAACCAGAGGTATTCACGACTGTACCAAGTGGTTTTATCAACTTAAATGCCTATATCTTAACCGATAAAGGTTTGAGTATTTGGGAAACAGACCCAGCATCAACACAAGCATAGGTTAGAATGAGAATATCGAGGTGTCTATTTGATAGAACTATCAGATAGGCATTTTTTATTCAGAAGGAGAATTATACATGGCATCAACAGATTTTAAATACAACATTGAAGTAGACGGCAGCGTAACCATCACAGGTTATCTAAAGAAATTAAAGAAAGTCGTTATTCCAGCAAAAATTGATAAGAAACCCGTTAAAGCCATTGGCCAATATGCTTTTGCGTTTAAAGATATTACGAGTTTAACATTACCCGACACGTTAGAAGTCATTCGTTTTGAAGCGTTTAAAGGCAATTCAATTAAGACATTAACCCTACCTAATTCCGTACGCAAAGTCAGCGATAATGCATTTGAAAATAATGAATTAACTACATTGACCCTATCAAACCACTTAATCAGAATTGGTGGCCATGCCTTTGCGAACAATCGTTTAACTGAGTTAGTCATTCCTGAAGGTGTGAAATATATTGAGTATTACGCGTTCTATAACAATGACCTAACGCATGTATTGTTCCCTGAAAGTTTACAATCTATTGACCGTCAAGCATTTACGCAAAACAACTTAACAACAGTTGCCCTACCAGATCATACAATCATTAAAGAAAGTGATGATATTAAATCATTTGATGATATCGTCACTTTTGAAGCCGAAGGTTTGTTCGCATTTTAAGTAAAAGCTACAAAAACTTACACATACATGCCCTATCACTAAAAGATTTAATGCATTGAAAGGCGTTTTAACATGACATTATTAACAGATTTCAACCAAGAAACAACATACAAACATACTTTAGGTTTAAGTCCATATGAGATTGTCGTGTATGACCGTCCCTTATTGGCGTATATCAACGAATTTGACCATTTTGAAATTGCTGGTGAGAAAGTATCGTTTGATGATTTTGTCTATTCGGGTAGTGGCCAAACAGGCAATGTATTGGATTATACGTTACATAGCAGTGGCAAATTAAATATTTCAACTTTACCGTATCGTGCATATGTTGCGATTAAAGTGTTTTGTACCGTTGACCCTATAACCAATCCATCGATCCAAGAAATCAAAGTAGTGAATGGTCATTACTTTGGTTATGCAGTAGCGTTTGATGAAGATGACATGTTCGAAGCTTATGATGCATTAAGAGGAATTCAATGTGGCTCATAGTAATTACAAGCGCAATCAACGTAAGATTTACAATTTGGAGGACTAATTATGACTACTGGAGAGAGAATCAAAAGAATAAGAATAGTATGTAATATGACACAATCAGAGTTTGCTAAAGAAATAGGCGTCGATAAGAAGTCTGTATTGGTTTGGGAGTTGGACAAGGAACAGCCAAGTGATGAAATGCTAAAAGAGATAGCAGATATGTTTTTAGTAGATTTTGAAGAATTAAAATACCCAGAAAGGGCAGAAATTCAAAGTGTATTCAAACCTAATGCTGCCGTTCAAGTAATTGATAATGAGATAAACCGTTATGAAGCTTACTTGAACAATTTTGAGGATAAATTGGACGAAAAAGTAAAATTCGGAATACGAATGAAAATAGAAGCTTTACAAGAAGTAAGAGTATTAGCGGTCAAAATGAATACTATTGACTTTGAGGAGGACTAAACAATATGGGACCCAATTATCGATAAAATGAAAAGTAAGAACGAATTGAAAAATTGGAGAAGAAGAAAAATGACCTCTATAGAAAATCCACCAGACACCACCACTATTGGTGAACATTTACAACAAATTAGATATGCTTTGGGCTTTTCTATCTTTGATTTTTCAAAAGCACTACAAGTAATGCCAGAAACCATTGATTCGTGGGAAGAAAATGAAGTAATGCCAAATGACGAAGTGTTCGCTGCTATAGCAGAAAAGTACTCATTGGATATAGCAGTATTGAAAGATCCGAATGCATATCCCTTAGATAGCATCATGCCCCCTAATCACGATGTTGAAATCATTATTGACCAAATTGATGATTTGCATAAGGTAAAAGCGCAGCAAGGAGAAACAATTGACCCGAAAGTAGCAGGTGCGATTGACCGGCGTATAGCTTTCCTACAGGAAATGAAATCGTCTTTGGTTAATCCAAGTGCAATTAGTGTTGACGGAGAGGAATAGTGAAAACAACCAATCTATTTGCTAGTGTCCCCCGCCCCCTATTTCATTCTTATGGATGAATAAAGCATGTATACGAAAGGTATATATGCTTTTTTCTTTTTGAAGATAAGTGATAAACGGTGTAAACACCGTTTATTTTAAATATTTTTGTGGAATGGATTATCATTTTTGTTCGTTCACGTGGGGTGCTTTTTCATTACCGTGCATCCGGCGAATACAACAGATAATACCGATACCAATATTAGGAAGTTATTATTTTTAGGAGGAATATAATGATGACAGCACAATTAACATCACTATTAAGTAAGAAGGCTCAAACACATGTCGCTAGCCTTTCTCAAGAAGAACTAATTGACCCAAATACCATTGAGGATAACCCCTACCTAACACCAACAGATAGAAAGAAACTAAGTATTGTAAGAGAAGTAGTCGAAAGCTATTTTAAATCGCCATTACAAAACGGCGACCGTATTACGAGTACTATTGATGCGTTCAAGCATTGCCATGCGTTAATTGGCAATAAAGAACAAGAGTGTTTACTGGTTGTTCTAATAAATACTAAAGGCCAAATTATAGACAGTCATATTGTATCAGTTGGCACACTTAATAAAGCAATAGCCCACCCACGTGATGTTTTCAGGGAGGCCATCCGACAAAATGCTTCAAGAATCATCTTATCGCATAACCATCCTTCGGCTGATACTACCAGCCCCAGCGAACCCGATCGTGAAATGACTGATCGAATGCGAAAAGTTGGAGATTTAGTAGGCATAGAATTGATAGACCATATTATTGTGGGGCCAAATCCAACCAGAAACTATTCTTTTGCGGAATTAGAGTGGTAATGATTTAAGAAAGGACATATTCCATGACAACATACAAACCAGGGAGTGACTTAACAGTCATCCCTTTACCTATCAGCGAACTAATTGAAACATACCAAGTAAAATACCAATATACCCTTCAAGAAGCAGAAGCTGCTATCTTAACAGAAGAAAATAGCATTTACGACTGGTACGTAAATCACCCAGAAGATTTTAAAGAAGCCTATCTAAATGGTTTTGACATTCAAGGTGCGCTTTACGCGGCTAAGCCAATTGCAAGTGATCTATGTGATATTGCAGATTATTATTGGGTATACGATACCGATATGTATTGTTTAGATATTAAAGAAATGGACTTTTTCGAAGAAGATCATATCTATCTCATGAACAAAAATGAGTGGTTTGAATTAGGCCTTCATCAAGGAAACGCAACGATTCACTATATCATGCAAGCCCCCCAAGTTCAAATCCCTCACGCAAAGATGTAACCATAATAATCAAGCAAATGAAGGAGATTTAAAAATATGGCCAATGCAAAGACTTTACATCCGGATGGTGCTTTTAATGACTTGTTAAATTTGGTAGATGAATACGGATTTTCCGACTGCTTTGAAGCGGAATTAAATCATGAAGTAAACGATTATGTAATGGATGAATACCTATCTGAATTTAACAGCCTATTAGAGATCCATCAATACTTGGATGCTCTTGTATCAAAAGGCTTAGATATAGAAGGACATTATTTCTTACTCGGTAATTATGTCGTAGGTAATGAAGTGGCGAAACCTGTATCTCATTTAGATATTGTAAAAATCATTAATCAAATGATTAAGTTAATTCAAAACAAAGAAGTAAATGGTTTAGAACCAGCTGATTATGAAACAGAAAATATGCAAGGATTATGCGCAGGCTTAATCGAATTGAAAGATGAAGCTGAAGTAGACGTTGTAAGAGTTTATTCTAGTGTGGTTAAGGAGAGTGAGTAGGCTATGGAAACAGATTACCTATGTTCAAAATGCCATGGTGATGCGAGTGAAGATTATATGATTGATGGTGAATGCGTATGCGAAGATTGCTACTTTGAATTTGTTGGCGAAATGCGCAAGGACAGCGAAAATATTGTATTTCGAATTTCTCTATGAAGATATGGAAGAATTTTGGCCACATTTCATCAAATTAGAAGCGTTTAGAAAAGCGTATGACATGTAAGATAAATCTCTGCTCGTAGTAGAGATAATATAGAGAGGAATGAATAAATATGGAATTTGGGGACATCACAACACCATCTGAAGCTTTTACTAAGTTATTAGCTATTATGGATGATAATAACTTATATGAGCCATTTTCTGACATTTTGCACCATGACACAGCCGAGAATATCCAAAATCAGTATCTGCCGAATTTGTATAACTTAGAGGAGGTATTTGTAAGTTTGGAAGGTGTAGATGATAGAAGTGCGGATTACTTCATTACAGAAAATTTTGTAATTGGGAATGGTGAGTTAGCATCTATTTCCTTTGAGCATGTTTTTGAAATGATTCGTGAAATTCAACGACGAATTACCGAACGTGCCGTAGAAGGATTAAGCGATGAAGAATATGAATCAGCGGGCGTTCAAAAGTTAGTAACAGAACTGTATATGTTAAGAGAGGAAATCTTTGCGCCCTACAATCCATTGAACTTAATGATTAAATATACAGACAATGGTAAACAGGCGTACCAAAATCTTGAATTTTTCCTAAAACAAGCTGAAGCGATCAAAGGTCGCATCCAAAGTGTAGATGAAACAGCTGAATTACCATCTATTCAGGACTTAAAGGGTTTGTATTCGTTTCTAAAAACGCAAGGAATTGATATGGATATTTACCAGAATGAATACCAGGTTGAAGTTAATGCATATCATTTAATCGATGAATATATTAAGAAATGTTTTGAAGAAAAAAGTGAAAAAGCGCCTGTAAATGAAATAGTTATTATACAAAGAGATATCATTCAAGATATCGAAAAACGTAATATCCCCCTTCCCTACTTCGAATGCAGCACGATAGAATCAATGGCTGAAACGGTATCAGATGCTGCATTATCAGATAAAAATGAATATCTAAATAAAATATACGAAGTTATAGATGAAGCTATTCAAATTGAAGAAAGAGAATATCGCTGGGATAATGATTTAGATTTAGATGATTGCTACGGCGATGATGGTTGGCTAATTGAACATAAGCTAGAGTCATTCCGCAAAGGAACTCAGAACCAATAAGTTATACATTATTTACCGCATATAAGGCAGCAAGCATTGCTTGTTGCCCTTTTTTTACTATCTATATAAAAATAAAGGAGGAAAAATCATGATGAATGAACTAACTCATAACCCCTCAGTAAAAGTGCAAGATATTAAAATTCATTACGAGGATGCCCTACAGCACGTTTTGGATAAAAAACCTATCATCTATACCCAAGGCACAATTGACGAGCTTATAGCTGAAGGCATTCGCATTTTGGATAGCTTGTACTCGTGTGACCAAAAACCTGGTGTAACTAACCAATATCACATATATGATTTAGTCAGTTTGATTCGTATCTGTACGGAACAGGAACTATACATTTCGTTGGAAGGTTTATCTTTTACAGAGATTTCCTTACTGAATGATTATGTAGAACAAACAATGCGTGCGTATTACTTAGATGTAGCTTAAACTAAGGTTAAAAGATTTTGTATAAAACCCAGGAGGAAAATACCCATGCATACAAAATATCATGACATTCTTGCCCAAGTGCGAAAAGGACAAGAATTCGGCATTTTTCAAAACGATAAACTACTAGTAAATACTGCTACTGATAATTTCCAGAGTATAAGCCTAATCATTAATGACGATATTGCCCTTTATGGAGATATCGTTTTAGGTCAAATTAACCTTTCAGACGTTGGCCAAGATCAAATGGTCGCCTATATGTCTGAAGTCGAAGCATTAGGTTTTGAGTTTAAACCTTTCAACCGATACGCAAACAATAATATGCCACGGTTTACCCGTACAGGATTAACCATTAGTGGTGGAACAGCAGTAGTTCCAAGAGCTATCCTTGTTGAAGAAGCATTCTATGTAGATGCAGATGAACTTACAGCTGATAATATTGATTTTACCTACTGGAATGTACCAGAACAAACCTATGATTTAGTATTCAAACTAGGTGACAAACAAATAATGCTTCGTGGATTTAAAGGTGATCCTAATCCGGATGAAGACTACTTTGACGATCCAGAAATTATTGAACAAGCGGTAGCTGAAGCTTCAGATAGTGATTTTGAAGTGGTTGATTAATGTGCTAACACCTACTTTTGAATGGAGTGACAATTGATAGCATTTGTGCTATCATATAAATATGGTTAACAAAAAAATTGAATTTGAATTTTTTGATGAAGAAGAGTTTAAGAAATTCTTAGATAAATTGCCCTCAAAAGATGCAATTAAAGTGATGTCTATGATTGATAATATTGAAATTAGAGGCATTCAATCATCCATCAAAAACCAATGGGTTAAGAAATTGGATGATAACTTATTCGAAATTAGGTCGAAATCTAGTAATAATATACAACGTGGGATTTACTTCCATGTAAAGGACTCACGATATATTATTACGCACTTCTTCACTAAGAAAGATCAGAAAACCCCAAAACGTGAAATTGAACGTGGGAAAAATCGGCGTAAATTATACTTTGATAGGAGGAAATCAGATGAATAGAGTATTAGAAGAATATGCTGCAGAAAGAGAATTAAAAGAGCCAGGCTTCGCTGAAGATTGGGAAAATGAAAAAGTACAGAATCGGATTGCAGATCAAATCTACAATATTCGCAAAAATCTAGGTTTAAGCCAACGTGAATTTGCTAAATTGGTTGGTAAACCGCAGTCCACTATAGGTAGAATTGAATCTCGTGAAGTGAATGCTTCTTTGGATACTATTGTATCTATTGCAAATGCAACGAATAAAAAACTAATAGTTGAGTTAGTGTAGTTACATCATTCATTCTAAATTTTTTTAGATTTTGAAAAAAGCACAAGAGTCCTTTGATATCCTGTGTTTTTTTTGCGTTTCCATACTTTCGTAGAGTTAACCTCATTTTAAAAAAAGTCAATTCAAATCCAGGCAACCTTTAGTTTGAATACTTGGGCGTTTCGATTGTAGGTTATTGTATTAACAAAGTAACACTAATGTGTTACAATGTTTTACATAAGAAAAGTATTAGTCAGCCACAATATCCCTTTACCAAATAATCTAGTCGACCTATTATCCTATGACCATATGGTGGCATTTTTCTCGTTACTTGTTGATTTCTTTAAACAGACCTTTGGGAAAGAAAACATATTAAGTGCAATCGTTCATTTTGAAGATCAACACCCACACTTACACCTGCAGCACTTCCCTATTAACCCTGAAACCCATCAACTAGGTGCTTCTGTCATCAAAAGTAAGAAAAAATACATCGAACAAGCCTTGAATGCGTATATGGATGCAACTGATTTTTACACACCTTTCTTATATACGAAAGAAACGCCGGATGCTTTTTTAAATGCGGATTGCCTTTCCGCAAATCTCTTTGAGTCTATTCCCCTGGATTTTTCGAATATTTAAAGATTTTATCCTGGAAGTAAACAATTCTCATCTTTTGGTGGGGATTGTTTTTTTATGCCTTTGTGGTGGCCACCAAGTAGTCTATATATTTTTTAGTGAAGTTGCTAAACTAAGTAAAGGAAAATATTACGAGGTGACATGATGACAACTAATTTAACCATTAAGCCGATTTTTTTGCAGCAAGATACATATAAACTGTCCCAAGCATCCTTTCTTCAAGAAATGTTAATTGAAGGCCATGAGGGTGCTTTATACGCCCCAAATGAGCGTGTATACACCCTTCAAGAGATAAGCCCTAAGGAAACCTTAGTCAAACAGTTAGAAAGCCTTCTACAAGCTCAAAATGGCTTTTTTCAAGACCCTACATCAAATACAAGACATGTTTTGATTTCAAATACCCTATTTTTGCCCACATCTTTTAAAAATGTCCTATCCTATGACGAAATCATTGCTTATTTTGCGACAGTCGTCCATTTCTTCAATAAGAAATTTGGCAAAGAACATATCTTAAATGCGTATATTCATTTCGAAGAATTTACCCACCTACATATCCAACAATTCCCTGTGCATACGGATACGGGTGGATTGGCAGTATTCCATATCAAAGAACATCAAAAAGCGATTGAACGTGAATTAAATCAATATATCTCAGATAGTGGTTTTTTTGAAAAGTTTCAAGCCCCTGCTGGTGTGGTTGAAGATATTCTTGCGCCTTTAGAAAATAAACAAGCAGAAGTTGGCCAAGAAGTAGTAGCTGAACCAGTTGAAGAAGTAGTAGTAATAACAGCAGTAGATCAAGTAGAAGAAGTGATAGCAAGTGGCCAAGTAGTAGCTGATGATAGGCACCTAGAAATTGAAGTCCCTTTTGCTGAAGGTGAAGACAGTCAGTTCCCTGTTCCAACGGATCGTTCTCCAGTCAGCCAAACAGAAGATTACTACCGAGTAGCTATCACATCTATGAGCTTTGGTATTGATGATGCAGACGCGTTAGACGATGAAATCCGTAGTGGCTTTACCCCAGCGCATACAGATAGTGAATATGAATACATTAGTATAGGTCTACACAATCCGTACCTTCGGATATTAAAGCGGTATATCGAAAATCGCCTATCTGAGTTACATCAAAAAGGGATTGAAATAGACCCTGATAGATGCTACTACGGCGTATCCTATCTCTTTAAACCGAGTCCATACTATGTTGATCGTATGACTAAAGATGAAATCATCCAATATTTTGAATACGTACAGCACTTTTTTGAACATTACTTTGGTAAACGGAATTTTATGAGCGCTGAAGCGCACATCTCTGATGAGGAACCCCACTTACATATTCAAATTTTTGGGTTTGATTATGACAGTCAAACAATCAATACTAAAATTATCCAAGAACCGTCTTTCATTGACCAATTAAAAGCTGATTTTGGCCAAGTAATGCAGATATACGGTTATCGTCAGGATGAATCGTGCCATCACCGTTCAATCGACCTTGTACTAATGTCTAGTAGCCAACATGAGAATGAGTTTAAACAGTTTGAATTACAACCAACAAATCAACAAGTTCAATTATTAAGTACAGAGCGCATTGAAAAGATAAATCAAACCTATGCGAAACTAACCAATAAACTTAGTCATTTGTATGGAAAAATAGCCAAATAACCTTTTTAGTTCTATACCCCTAGCTTTTACGCTGGGGGTTTTTTATTTTGCCATCTTTTTGCTGTTTGATTGGGATAGGCTTTCCTTTTTGGGTAAAAACCCTTATTTATCAAGCTTTTTGCCCTATTTTGTGGTATTTCTTTAAAATAGGCCGTTTTAAAATGGCGTCAAAATGACGACAACCTTATTAATAAATATATTAAACTCGGGACAATGCCTCGCATAGCTGCGCTATGCAAAAGTTTCGTGACGAAAAGTAAAGGTGGTGTTGTGAAAAAAGCAATGCGTTGCATACGCAAAAACACACAGCGTTCGCTATGAAAAAATGCGTTCTGATGCGGTTTAAACATTCGGTAATCATTTATTTTTAGCCTATATTCTTTCCCTGCCGAATATCTTCTGAGTATCTTTTTATTCAATGGATCAATACGCCAGTTCGCGCGTGCTTCATTTGATTGGGACAAGCTGAGTGGCCAACCTTTGACCCTTTTTGAATGAGCATCAGAGTCTGAAGTATTGGTTTAGGCCGAACCCCTATTTACAGGCTAAATTTTGCCGTATTGAATGGTGGCCAAGTGTCCGTTTAGGGTTTTAACCGATTCTTTTATCTCTTGTTTTTTAAGGGTTTGACGTATTGATTTTTGGTCTAATCACCGATTTACACGGATTGGTTTGCCCTGTTTGGTTTAGCTCTAATCTTTGCTAGATTCCTAACCGCTTCTTTGGTTCAACGGTCTGCAGGGTTCGCCCTGTTTGTTTAGGTCTGATTTTTTTCATCCACCCTAACCTTTTCTCTGGTCTGAACTGTCTGAAGAGTTTGCAGCATTTGATGACTTCCAATCATCTTTTAAGACTCTGACCAATACTTTCGTCAGCAATGCCCTGTTGGTCTTAGACCCTGTTTTCCTTTTACACCGAACCTTTTAATTGGTTTGATGCATTTGAAGCATTCGAACTGTTGGTTTCGTTCTAATACTTTTTAAAGACCCTAACCCTTTCCTAGCTTGCAGCTAGGTAGTAATGAACTTACCCCTAACCCCTTAGTGAAGTGTTTGAATAGCTTCACTTCAAACCCATTCAATAGAAAACCCATAAAAAGCATGAGAACAATTTGAATTTGGCCAAAAGTACTTTCAGCAGCGTTTGGCCACAACTAAAGAACCTGTACTGATCTAACCGATACACTAATTTCCAGAACTTGAAATAGTAAGGCGTAACTATTCACGCCCTCACCCTTTCGGGTGGCCAAACCCATGAACAGAAGACGTTCATACCGTTCTTCTCTAACCAATGCATAAATGGCTAAAGCCATTTACCATAAAGGCTATTTTGGAAGTGATAAAAAGATATATTTAATTTTTTTCAAGAAGGGAATAGGAGAAAAATGAAGCAGAGAATATTGTTTATTCAATCTATTGATAAATTATCAGAGGAGCAATTGCTCTTTTTAACTAAAGAACAAATTGGTGGGCGCATTGAAAATGGTAGCCTGCAAGAGATGAAACAGACAAAAGCGTTAATTGCTGGGAAACGTAAAAACGGTGCCTTTGTCCATTTTTACAAATCAAAAGAAGGTGTCATTGAAAGTGAGATTCAAGATATTCAACACGTTGAATTGATGGATAAAGAAGGTGATTTTGGCATCATCCGCTTAGATAAGAAAGCTTATTTTAAGCAGTTTATTGACGTGAGTCGTACTTATTTCAATATGCATGTAGATGATATTGCAAAAGGTAAGCCTTATGGTGAAGTGAAACATAAAAAGAAACAAGATATCTTTAGAATTCAACAATTTTTAAGAATGACGCGTACACAATCTGGGCCAATTTTTATCGTAAATGGTGAAAAAGTACATAGCATTGTAGATTTGATGAAAATGGATTTGGGTGAAACGTTCGTCTTGAATCTAACATTTACTGGCTATACGCAAGAATTTGAAATGAAGAAGTAATCAATCAAAGAAAGGACTGGCCTATGCGGAACACAACACAAATTTTATTTATTCAAAAAGTGAATAATTATAGTTCCCCAGTAATTGATAAGTGTCTGTTTTGGGATATTCAAGAAGAATTATCCTGGGCAATACAAGGAGAATTAGAAAATTTTGCAATCAATGATGCTGAAGAGAAAGTAGTAGTGAATATGCTTGATGAAATGCCGCATATTCATATTGTTTACGCCGATGAAGAATATGTACGCTTCAAAGTAGATAGAATGAGCTTCCAAAAGGAATATACTTATCTGTTAGGTAAATATAATGACTTACTACAACAACGAGCATATGTAGATAATAATGATTACTGGTTTAATCATATGATGACGACAGCAGATATTCAGATGATGAAGCGATATCTAGAAATTACAGAATCTTTTGGGGGTTTAATGTTCTACCTTGATAGTGAGCGCCCTGTGACCTTGTTAGAACTTATGAATGGTCTATATGGTGATGAGTTCCTGATTGACATCACCCATATTGGCCAATATGTAGAAAATCGCCCTAACATGCTATCTCCTGACGACATCAAACCAGTAGATTTGGATACGATTGGCAATGAAGCAATTTTCTATGTACATGGTGAAGCGTTTGATATGGCGGGGGAAAAACCTTATATTTCTGGACTGAAACGAAAAGGTGGTTTCTATGACGTGTTCTATAAATTACCGAATGATTATATCTTGTGGTATGGAAAAACACATGAGCATTGGGAAGAAAATAAATCGCTAGATATTGAAGTGATTTTGAAGGATGAAGATATGCAGGAAAGGAGTTTGTTTTACAGATTAACAACAGCTATGTTTGATTAAAATAATGAAGCATCTTGTTTATTCATATACGCCCTAGCTACTTTCGGCAGTTAGGGTTTCTTTTTTTGTTAATTCGTCCAAACCAGCTGCCAAGGCAGCTGACTTTTGAAGTTTAATGTGAAGTAAATTATGTATTTTAGCATTTATAAAAGGAGTGTTTGAAATGAGTCAATTATTTGAGTTAATACAACAACATACGATGAATAAGTCAACACGTAAAATCGTCAATTGGTATGAAGTCTTAATAGACGTTTATGCGGGCACCGTCCCAACAAGTTTGGACGATCCAACACCACAACCTATTGTAGATTTATCATTGCGCCGTTACCCATTGAACTATTTAATTAGAGAAGTGGCTTATCATCCTTACGGACAAATTGTTACAGGTGATGATTTAAATGATATATCTGGTGAGTGGGCATACATTGATACGCAAAATACCGCTAACTATGTCGATTTCTTAGAACGAGAAGTTCAGTTTTCAATCTTTGAAAACATTGAAACCGATGAAGCAGTTGTCGTATTCAATATTCATATTGGCCACGATATCCGTAGTGGCTACTCAAGAGGTTTTGCTTTCCGTTTTGCCACCCAAGAAGATTTTATCCGTGTGTTCAACGTCCTTCATAACATTGATAAAGGTACTTGTATCATTGACGGGCAAGTTGAAGAATTCGGGATTGGTGCTTCAGCGCTTGCTAGGGAATATTACTTCGGTTTTAATGGTGGCGAAACAGACTTCTTGTGTGATATCGAGAATATAGATGATTTGACCGAAGAAATTGGCCAACACTTCCCTATCTCTGATATTTGTTTTGCCATGTAACCTTTTGCCCTAGCTACCTTTGTAGTTAGGGTTTCTTTTTTTCTAACCAATACTAGACTCAGTCCCCTTCTCTACTTCAAACCTGGGTAAGCAAGCTTACCCATAGTGAAACGTATTTTGGAAGTCATAGAGCTATTGCATTATACGGAGGTTTTGAATATGAGAATGTTAGGACGTTTTGCAAAATATATATTTGGAATGGTGTTATTAGGTTCGCTATCTGTTGTTAGTTTCGTAACAGGTGTCACTTGTGCAATTTTAGTATATGAGCCAATCGTTCGGGGAAATTTCGTGTTGGCGCTTATAGTTGCGTCTGGTTTCTTTATAGGGTTGCCTTTAACGCTATATTTCGTTTATCGCATGTATGTTATCACCGACCGTACAGTTATCGGTGGTGCTATCATTAAGGCAATTAAATTATCTGTCTACTTTATCCTGGCATTATGCTTTTATACATTTGAGCAAGTGGTACGTAAATTAAATTAAAATTTGTCATTCATTTTGGGCTATCCTTTCTGGGATAGCTTATTTTTTTCTTTCAGCAAAGACATCTTTCCACTTAGCCTATTTTGGTGTTTGCCGTTTGGATCAAGCGTGCTGGACTGAAGACCATTGGTGAAACCTTTGCCTAATCGACCATCGCAAGCGCTGGTCATCTTTAAGATACATTTGAAATTCTTTTAATAATTTAAGAGAAATGCACAGCGCAAAGCGCTGTGACAATTAAGGGAATTTTGGAAAATGTTACTAAGGATTCCTAGCAAGCTAGGGGAAGGAGATTATCATGTTGCATAATTTTAATAACAATGTCGCTGTTGTTGAAGTTGAAAAGGAAGCTACTGTTGAAAAACAAGTAGAGCAAATTGATATGGTGCTGTTTAAAGGTTGTCTTTATACAGTTCCGCAAGGCGTAACTCGTTTTGAGTTTTTGAAAGAATTAAGAGAAAGTGCTTATTAGTTAATTCGTTTTGGTAAAGATTATAGCCCGATAAATCGGGCTAATATAAAAAAAGATTTGAAAATATTTTAAGGGCTTAACGACATAAATGTCGTTACCTTTAAGGTATTTTTGGTAACAATGTCGCACAAAAAAATATGTTATAGCCCAAAGAGGCAGAAGGAGAATTATTATGTCAATGAAAATTTCAATCGTAGGTCGCCCAACTGATAAAGTAAAAGAATTAGGTACAGGTACAAAGAATCCAGTTTTAGTATTTACGCTTGCAGTAGATAAAGGCCAAGCTGATACTGACGGTAACTATGGTACTGACTTCGTAGACGTAAAAGCTTTTCCACGTACAGAAGGTCAACGTAGCTACTTAATCAAAACAATCAACCGTGCAAAAGATAAAAACCGTACAGTTGCTGCAACAGTTATCCGTCAAGAAAACAACTATACAGATGCTAATGGTCAAGTGCAATATGGTGCACAAAATATCTTAGATAACTTGTCAGCAACAGGTACTCTAACTAACACTACATTCGTTGGACGCGTTGCGCAAGAACCTAAATTCCAAACTTACAAAACTTCTAAAGGTGTAGAGAAAGCTTTAATGTATGCCAAAGTTGCTGTTGAACGTGACTACGTAGCTCAAGGTCAAGACCGTCCACAAGCTGACTTCTTAGACTTTAAAATGTTTATTTCAGCTGCTCAAATGTCAGCTTACCAAACTCACTTATTGAAAGGTAACACTATTTCAGTTGACGCTCACTTAGATACTTCAACATTTGAGAAAGACGGCAAGAAAGTATACCGTACTGACGTTGTTGGTGACCGCTTGAAATTCATCGCTATGGCTAAACGTAATAGCGATGCTCAAGCAAAAGCAGAACCACAAGAAGCACAAGCTGAAGAATTATATGCTGAAGAACCAGCTTCTATGTCATTCGACCAACCAGTATATGACCAAGCCGCTCAATCACCATACGCAACAGTAGCATAAAAAATATTATAGAGGCTGGGACAAAACTACTTTTGCGAAAAAAGTAGTCCCACTTTCGTTTAATTTTATAAAGATATAGACAAATACACTCCCACTACTGAACAAAAAAGTTCATAGTTTTGGGCGTGTATTTTTTTTGAGAGACCTTTTGTCCCAGCCTCATATTTTTTTCTGGAGAACTAATGGATACACACACTAAGTTTAAGGGAGAGATATGATGAAACGATACTCAGACATGACAGAAATTCTAGCTATTGTTAATGAGGAACAAAACAAGCCTATGGAGAAACGTGTTGCGGAATTGCAATTTGAAAATTGCCTACTACATGCTTAACTTAAAAGTTTGAAAGTTACTAAAAATCATCCGGCCATCAAAGCACAGCCTAACCACTTCAACATGTGGACTAACCTTGTAAAAGACACCTTCCATTACATTGATGATAAACATCGTAATGAATTAGATAAGGTCACTATATGCTTATTAGCCATTCCTGAAATCGTCAAACAGACGAAGTATATCTTGAAGGCGAAATAAAGGCAGATAAATCTGCCTAGCATAAAGCGACATTTGGAAATTTGCGAATACTTGAAGACTAATAAGGAGATGCACGATGAACACTACACTAAAACAAACAACTACCCCAACTGATTACTACAATAAATTTTTAGATGCTACGTGGCATAAAGGCATCTTCTTAGACGGTCTTTCACACTTAGCAGAAGACCCAACTGATTACACTCAAATGTTGGACTTAGTTGTTGCATACTTAAATGCTGTAAAGAATAACCAACACACCCTTTCAGCTTATTACGATTCTACCCTTTATGGTTTCGATATGAATGAAGCTGTGCCAGATGAGATTCGTAACCAAGTGCTGTACTTTGAATTAAGATCGCTAGAGAAAAATATTCTAGGGAACATCTTAGTCAATTTTAAATTCGTTAGTTAATAAATGATAACCCCTACTCACCCTATTAAGCCTACCCCGCTTACTAGGGTTTCTTTTTTTAGACTCGCCCCATCCCTCACCTCAAATAAAACCAATGACTAAAGTCATTGATTTTGAATTCGTCTATGGAAGGTAATGAAAGATATATAAAACAGGAGGATACTTACATGACATCAATTACAGAAAACAAACGTGAAGTGCTAAAAAGTTGTGAGGACTTTTATGAAGAACTGAAAGAAATTATCTCAATCAATTATGGTTTTGGTGACTATTCAGGAATCATTACTGCTATCGAAGATGAAGAAATGACATTTGAAAAACCAATTTACCACTTGCCTGCCATGAATGTAGACAAGAAACGTTGCTTAACGTATGAACGCTTATTCGAAATTTCAAAAATGATTTGGGGTGACCTTGAACAGACTTTACTAGATGAAGTTGGTATCGCTTCTCAGTATGGTGTGAATTTACTAAGTAAAATAGAAGCACAGAATACCCTATCCCAAATTTATGCGTTGGAAGATTTATGTCGAGCATTGGCTGAAGATTATGTACACGCATTTGGTTTCATGAGTATCATCGAAACAGTAGAAGATATCTTAGACGAGCATGCCACGTTAGTCCGCCAATCAAATGGAAACGTGACAGACTTCACGAAAGTCTTACGCTATGATGTGGTAGATATACATCGTTTATATAGTCTAAGTGGCCAGACCTTTGATATAGACCGAATGGATGATACTGGAAAAGAAATGATTAGCCTATTTTCCCAAGAATACTTTTCTAGAAAATTCTTTTAATCATATAATCATATAACAATAGCCCACCCTATCGTTTCGTTAGGGCGGGCTATTTTTTTTATTCACTTGCTGCCTGACGCTCCCACTCATTTGTGGCCGTTGTATTAAAACCTTCTTGAACTTCAAGCGGTGCTTCACTCAATGGATAGCTTTCAATCAGCTCGCCCTTAACAATGATTCGTCCACTCATGTCTAGTGTACAAGTAATCAATGTCACTTCTGCTACGTCCGACTCATCCAACACATCCATGGCATCCGGCTTCACAACTTCAGAACTTGTTACTTCATAATGATAGACCTTATCCAAGTCGCTCACATAAATAGCCATCCCAACCTCTGCCTTATTCAATGGCCCAAACAATATACCATTGTATAAAGAACGATGACTTGATAATGGATAGTTACCTTTGCCCATCTCTTGATTAGGTAGTAAGGTCGTTGCACCTGTGTACATACCCAACTCACTTACCCCTTTAATGATTGGCAAATGCATGTCAAGGTCTGGCATCATCATCCCGCCGATTATTGGCAAGTCATAGATGTTCCCTTCGCCAAGCACGCGTTCAATATCAGATGCTTTGATTGGTTTAATCTCTCTATAGTCATAACTTACACTCGCCTGCTCATTCGCTGATACTTCTTCTAAGGTTATCTGATTTAAAGCTGCATCACTCGCATCCATAATTTTATTACTACTCATTACTTCTCTACTTACGATTATGGCAATCATTACTCCGCAAAAGATGATGATCCCTGTTAAGAAGTAGTCCACCCAAGTTTTACTTCTCTTTGCTGCTTGGTCTTTGTTATCCATTCATATGCACCCACTCCATAAAGACTTGTTTGTTTAACTTCATTCTAGCACGGTTGATTTTAGAAAAGATACCCTACCCACGCTGAACCAGTAACAAGGTGATTACAACCGCACACGGTGCGGTTATTTTGAAAATTGATTTGGTGGAAGCAGGTAGTTCATCTAAAATATTTTTCCTTCCAAGAAATATGATTAGTGATAATTACTTCCTTAATAAATAACAAATTCATAAGACCATAACACAGAGCTATCTGCTGTTCCACGTTTCCTAATCAAAGATAGATAACACTAGCGACAAGTGTTAGCCTATACATTAAATAATTGAACTTCTACTTTTGTAGGAGTTCTTTTTTTTACTGGCCAACCCACTCAGCATCCGGACTATTTTAAAAAGCATAACCAAAGGATAGACCACTAACCTGAACTATGGGATGGACTACCTAACCCAACAATCCGCTCCGTTCATCCCAAAGCCAAAACTCTTTCTTCGAAAAACTTTTACCTTTGACATTCACTCGCTACCCCCTAACCCTTCCACCTGTTTTACTTTCTATCTCCCCTTACTCAAGACCAACCTATTCAAAAATTATCCAGCACCCTACTACCCACTTTTCAAATTCTAACCCATTCAAAGACGCAAGGGCTGACTGCCTAACCTTCCTTTTTCACTCAATCATCTTGCCGCCCCTTTCCAAATTTCCCCTTGAATTTTCGCCTGTGGCCTTTGAAGCATCCCCTATATAAAGTTACCTTTTTTAAGTTTGGCCTTGCTAGGCTTTACTAGGTAAGCTAGGCATACTTTGTGAATGGTGAAAAGTGGTGGAAGAGCATAAGGGAAAATGGTGCATTTTTATCATTTTCTTGTAACAAGTTGTATCAAGCTTGTAACAACAGCTAAAACGGAAGTGGGTAAAACCCATATTTTTACTGCCTTTTTGGCACTCTAAAACTTGTAACAAGCTTGTTACAAGTTGTTACACCAATGCACCACTTTTTGCAAGTTCTTGTTACAGGTTAAACCTTGATTTCATAGGCTTTTGGAGCGACTTGTAACAAGAAAAAGATTGTGAAAAAGTGCCTTTTTTTGTTAGGCCTTACATTTTGGTTAGGTTAATTATTGAAAAGTCTACCCATGCCTTTAGAAATTTTTTGAAGAAAATTTCTTGAAGCCCTGCCTGCACTTTTGGATTGAACAAGTGAATTATTGTCGAAGCCTTACGCAACTTTTTAGATTGAAAATGATGAAGTCCTGCCAATCATTTTAAATTCAGAGGGCATATTTTTGACGAAGCCTTACCTACTCTTTTAGTTTGAATAGGTGAATTACTGTCGAAGCCTTACGCAACTTTTTAGATTGAGAACGGGAAATAATGACACAGCCTTGCATAGTATTTTGAATTTATAGGACAAATTTTTGACGAAGCACTCGAATTAAATTTGACGTAACTTGAGTATAAACTAGACAGAGTGCAAGATTAATTGGCAAGGTTTGATGATAAATGAACCAATGGTGTCACGATAATATCCACTAGAACTTCCTATCATCCCACCCTATCCTTCACGCCAATAAACAAAAAATACCAGACAGTCATTAACCATCTGGTATCAAAATATTATATGTAATTGTCTTTACTGGTTATACAACTTGAGGTTGGTCAGAATTATTTTTAGTAGGTTCTTCGTTCTCAGATTCAACTTCAGACGAAAGGTCTAACGTATTCAATAGACCTTTTTCTAAAGCCATAGATAATACTAACTCACGTAGTTCGCTATCTGACATCGCAGCTTGAATCGCATCATCACGTTTAGAATTAACATAGTGATCAAACTCTTTATCAAGTTGATTAGCAATCTCTCGCATCTCTTTTACCATCTCTTTAACTGACATTGCTAACTCATTTAATGGTTCTTGTTCTGAAGCACTTAGGTTAACATCCACCTTACCAAAGTCTAAATCGTTCTTACTATCCTTTAAAGTAGTTGCTAAACTTGCCCAACGTTTTTGTAATGGTTCTATTTTTCTTGCCATGATTATACGCTCCTTTTAAATTAAATATCGAATGGACTTAACAAATTATATCTAACAGCTTCACGACCAATGCTATCTTGTTTGATTGAAACTTCGTCAATATAATCTAACTCTACATCATACAATGCAATTTGATAATTCAAGTCGATGATTGATGCACGTAAACTTTCTAAAGCCACGACTGTTGAAGTATCTTGCGTAATACCTAGTGACTCTTCGTTGACTTCAGCAAGCAATGCTTCTTCACGTTCTTCAGCAGTCATCTCTTCAATTGGTTTTGTTTCTTCAACTGTACCGCTTGAGTCTGACTTGTAAATACTCGTTTCGCCTAATAGCTTTTCAATTTGCTTATTTGTTTCACCGTCACCGATTGAGTTTAAAGCGATGTTGTCTGCTTCAATAATTTTCTTCGCATCGTCATCACTTATGTTAGGGTCATCATTCAATCGTTCATGATATTCTTCCATAGATTCTTTAGCAGCTTCCAACTGTGCTACCGCATTCTCTTTGTTCGTCATGATTGCTGAACGGTCAATCGCACCAAACGTTACATCATAAATTTCAGCTAAGGTTGAATCAATTGTTACATCACGATACGTTGCCGTTACGTTCTCTGCTGAAGGATTTAATCTAGTCACTAGCATATCTAAGCTAACGGGTACTTCAACCCCATTAACTACAATTGAACCGGTAGGTTCAAGGTTGGTTCCTGTCGAAGGTTCTCCGTTAGTATCTTCGTTTGCGGTGTTTGAGTATGCATCTTCTGCACGCTCACTTACTTGTTCGCCGCTTAATTTTAACGTACCATTCTCTGCTTGTGCTGCGATAATCTCTTCACTTGTTACTTCAATTGTTTCACCTGAAGCTAACTTCAATGAGTTCATAGAAGTCACATAGAAGTTCAACGGTTCTCCGTTATACTCGCCTTCAGTAATGATTGCACCCTTACCACTCGTACCAAACAACATCCATTTTACTTCCATGTTTGGATCAGACATCTCGTTTGTTCCTTGCACCTCAACCACATAATCTTCCGCATCTAACGATAAAGATTCTAGGTTTGAAATCTCAAATGGAATGATGAATGTATTGTTTGAACGGAATTGTGGCTTGAAGGTCATCGTCACCCCTGACGATGAAAATGCAATTGGTTCGTTAGATGCACTAACAGTCATGGCTTGCTCATAAGCTTTGGCTAACCTTGTCCGTTGAACATTTATCCCACCTGCTACAAACAAAAATACTGACAAGCCAATCATAAAGGTTCGCTTAAATATCTTTGTCTTCGTTAAATATTTAAAGCCCCGCCACCTATCCTTTAGATTATCCATAAAGGTAATTTGCGGAATATTTTCTTCATTCCTTTTGGCTCGCTTTGCGACTTGTACCATCTTTTGATAAGTCGACTGGTTAGAAGGTCTACCTGGTCTTCTTCTCTTTTTCGCCACACCAACACGCCCCTTTCTTTTTAAATTGAACATGCAAAATCCAAATGCTTATTCAATAATTCCTATTTTACCATGGTAAATAACCGCCACCAACCCTACCTAGAACCGCTCATTTTTAGCGTTTAAGGCTCGATACTTATGCTAGGCTATATCAATACAGCAGAGCTGTTTAAACGGCACACGGTACCGTTCCTAGTCAACTCGGTTGACTATTTTTTATTTTCATTTGAGGTTAATGCCTCAGGACAATTCAGATTGTCTTCGTCCCTTGAACATCGTATAATGAAATTATTCAACAATGACATAACAATTAAATTTCAAAAATCTAATATAGAAAGAAGGTTTACCCGTCATGTTATTTCGTCCTCTTTACTTTTTATACTTCCTAATCAACGACTTATTCATCAATGTATTTGGCTTACAGAACGACCAATTAGTCATGGATCTTGTTAACGAAAGAGAAAATTTTGCGCGAGCATTAAATAGCGTGCAAGGCTTTGGTATCATAATAGTTGGTGTGACATTTTTAGGCCTTATAAAACTTGTAGGTTCTAAAAACTGGATTCTGAAAGGTTATAAGATACATTTCTTTGGTTTCAAAACATTAAACATTCCACCATTACTAAAATATTCATGGCTTCTGTTTCAATTATTTATTGTGACTGGAAGTCTATTCTCACCGTTCTTATTAGGTATAACGATACTAGTACTTTTCTACAACATGTTTATGTTACTTGGCAGTATTAGTGCTTATTTCCAATTAAGTTAATCCAATAAAACGAATAGCATATATAAATTAAAAGACCTACCAGGTATATAGTGGACCCAAAAAGTTAGACTAAATTTTATGAGAGTTGACCGATTGGTCAG